>JASDDO010000028.1:150520510-150906843 GCA_030015575.1 Agapanthus africanus
CTCTTTTACCCCTCCACGGACGATCCCCACTTCTATTTTGGGATCGGTTCCACAAACACTTCCTTCTCATATGATGGACCCAGCGCTTATTGCTAAAGCACCTTATCCGAATCGGTTAAGGGCTAACACACCGAGTCCACATATGGAGAAGATCATGAACATGTTTAAGGAAGTTAACATCAACATCCCTCTCCTAGATGCTATTCAACAAGTTCCGTTCTATGCAAAAACCCTTAAGAACTTGTGCACTAGGAAGAGGAAGACTCAAGTGCCGAAAAAAATCTTCATGTCAAGTACTGTAGACACGGCTTTTCCCCAACAATTACCACGGAAACGTAAGGACCCTGGTTGTCCTACTATTTCCATTTCTATTGGGGAGAAACACATCAACCGTGCGTTACTTGACCTTGGTGCTAGTGTTAACTTACTTCCTTACTCGGTATACGAGCAAGTAGGTATCGGAGTGTTAAAGCCCTCGAGCATAACTCTTCAGATGGCTGACCGATCAATCACCAAACCTAGGGGTGAACTGGAGGATGTGTTAATAAAAATCGGGGAATTCATATTCCCTGTGGACTTTATTGTAATTGATACACAGCCTGTAGCAAACCTACGGAATCAAATTCCGGTGATTTTAGGTCGCCCCTTTTTGGCCACTTCCAACGCTATCATCAACTGTCGTAATGGTTCTATGACCCTATCCTTCGGGAATAGGTCAATTGATCTAAACATTTACAAGTTGGAAAGTGTACCCTCCGAACCTACTGCTCAAGTCTGTTCTGTCGACTTAATGGATGTCGACAGCAGCGAATTTGATGATCCTCTTGATACTGATCTTGACTCTTTTCATACGTTATTGTTTGACCCAACTATGTATCATACACATACGGACTCTTCTACCGAGATGTCCGGGTCAACAATTAACACGGATTATGAACTGTTCTTAGAGTCTGAAGATCACCCCGCACTTTGTGATGACATGATTCATCGGGGCATTGATGGAACTTTTGAGGAGATCTTCGCTGATGAACTCGCATTTTTAAATGACACGGGTGTTGAGATGAATCATCTCCCAATCAATGAAATTGAACCTCCACCCCTTCTTCTGAATTGTAAAAAGAATGCGAGCAATCCATCACATTCACTGCATCGTCTCTCCAATACGAGACACTCACACAATCTCTTCCACCACTTAACATTTCCCCACTTCTTCTTCCACCAACCAGAGCACTGCATTGATAAAATTTTCGAATGGTTGGTGTTAACTTTCGGTCTTTGCAAAGCTTGGCATCGACCACTGATTTTTGACCCCCTCATATGATTTTCAAAGCTTAACATTGCATAACTCACGTTTTGGGGGGGGGTATATTTTCTGGCTCCTGAAAAGAAAATCTTTACAAAATTTTGAGCCAAAAATAAGTTTGGGGAGGATCTTCACTTAAATATTTTGCCCCCACTAATAAATTCCTCCCAAGCTTACAGGTTTTTCGAGATTTAGCGGAAGGCAACAGTGAGGACACTGTTGAACACAAGTTTGGGGGAGGTTTGTGTTTATTTTTGCATCATTTGCATATCATTTGCATAAGCACAAAACATTTTTGAAAACCGATAAAAATTTAAAAATTTTCAAAACTATTAAAACATTTTTTTGTACATAAATAAGATAATAAAAGATTAGATAGTGAAAAATTACATCCATGAGATTAGAAAAATTTAAGAAAACTAAGAAAATTAGAAGTTTTCTTATACGAACTAGTAATGAGTAGTTATGAGCCGTTGTCCCAAGTGTTAGTAAGATGAAGGACGTCACTAATCTGAGGATAAAAATAAGTCTGAAAAATAGTTTCTATTCTGGAAGCCAAACATTTTGAACGTTGATACCCTGCTATTCGCACTTACACACGTCTTAAAGCCTGGGATAGCAGAGGATACCTTGAAATGCTCTTGTCTTAAAGCCAAAAGTATGAAGCAAATAAAAAAGAAAAGTGAATAAAAAAATATAAAGTGGTGAGAAAAAATGGACACTGGTTTTGTTATCACCAAGGGCAAATAAAAAATATGTAGCGAGGGTGCTTCTTCACCTAGTGCCCTAAGGCCAACTGGTCTGGGAGTCACTGCTATGCCTGAGGTGGTGCAAGACGAGGAAAATACACCAAATAAGCAAGCACATGAGTAATCGGTCGGTTAGTACCTCAAGAAGTATTAACGGTCGCATGAAAGTGTGTGAGCAATCTCATCTAAATATTCATTAATTAAAAAGTACTGAGACTGATGGGCAAGAGTATGATAGCTTGAATTGAATTCTCCGGGTGTAGGGATGTCTTTATACACACGCAGGGTTATATGATCGATGTTTGGAAGAAAAATAGGAATGAAGAATAAGACGATGTTTTATTGAGGGAGGACGTGATTTCTGACATCTTTTCATGACCATTAAGATAGGGCTCATGACAACCGAAAAGCTAGCTTAGTTGGAAACCCTAATTTTCAAAGCTTTTCTTCTACAATTCTTGTCTTTAAATGTAATATTCATGATCTTCTTTTTATTATTGGATTTTGTGGGTGCAATCCGCTGAAAACCCTCAGGAGACAACACTCCTCCTACTAGGGACACCTAGAGGTTTAAAGGCTTGTTGCACATGCTCAGTGCAATCGTGTTGCCTACGAAAGTGGCTAGTTAGTTTTTCTCTTTCTTTATTTTCTCCTTCTCTTTTTAATAAAAAGTTCGCTCGAGACGATCGAAAATAAGTTTGGGGGAATTTGATCAGTCGAAAATATTGCATATTTTAACCGGCAATTTCCCTATCATTTGCACTCATTTAGAAGTGTTCGGTATTCATATTTCACATATTAGCAAATCAGTCGTTAAATATCAGATTGCATGTGTTAGACTCTAAAACCGGCACTTTAAGGGAAATTAACCGCATTTCATGGCATCGCATCATCTCTGTATTTGCGCAACACTTGTATCGAGATTTGTGCAGGAAATTGCAGGAGCAAAGCCAAAAGAGCTGATCAAAAATACGCCAACTCAATGATTTCAGATCTGGTAGCAATCCAAAAGGAAATATAAAAATCAACATATCAAATAAAGGCCCACAATTCAGCCCAAAACAGCACAAGAAATTCCAAGCCATGAAGCCCCAAAAGAGCCGCGGAACCGCGGCGGAAGCCGGCTTGCGCCGCGGTTCCGCGGCAGTTTAGTCAGATCATCATACCATTTTTAGTGCGTTATTCTTATCTCAGTGGCTACAGCTCAGAAAGATATGTCAAATTCCAGAATTCTCGCGAAGTTACTGCCAGATCAGCAAAGATCATTAAGCAAAGCTAATCCTAATTAAGCTCCTAACTAACCTCTTCTAGAAGCTCCCTCCTAACTAATCACATCTAGAAGCTTCTCCTCTAACTAACTTTTGGAGGGAAATTCAAATTTCCTCAACAAACTTTTGGAGGGAAACTTAAAATTCAAATCCTAGATCTAGGGTTTTGAGATCTATAAATAGGAGCCTAGATCTAAGGGTTGGGGGGATCTTTAATCAATCATTAGTTAGTCTTCTCTCATCATTCTAATTCTTCATCTTCTTCCACAAGTCTAGTGACAAGGCTTGTGCGAAACCCTAACCCTAATTCCACTCTAAATTCAAGATCCCGAGTACCAATCAAGCAAGAAGCCTTCAACCTTTTAGGAGCCGAGCCGATCTTCAATCGGGCAAGTGATCCAAGCCGATCCGTGACTCACGGAGACGAGCGAAGCCAAATCGACGATCGAGTTCTTCCTCTTGTAGTTCTTGAGCGAATGTAATGAAATTGTTGATATAAATAAAAGGTGAAATTCTTTTATCTTGCTTTCTTTAAATTCTTGCATCATGATTAGATCTAAATTTGTAATTGTTGTTCTTGTTGTGATGTTTGAGTAAAACTCCGCTCGTTAAGGAGTCGAGACGATCAATAGAAAGATGATGTAACAAATCTCAAAACGATTTTTAAGTCCTATGAGTTTTGTAAACCCTAGCAAGTTCAAGAATCGATGACCTAGTTTCGTTGCGATACTTTCTTGATTGTGATCGCTCGAAATTAGGGATCTACGATCGTTTCTTGAAATTACTAGAGGCTAGAATGTGAATGATATCGACGAAAGAACAAGGGATAAGATGAAACCCTAGTTTCATAAGAAATCCCCAATTCTCGATCGATCATCATCGATCTAGTATCAATTCATCGAAGGATAAGAATACGTAATTGTAAGATTACATCACATCTATAGATCCGATCGATTCCTACGAGCCTCATTTCGATTCTTGATATTTGGTTTGGAAAAATCATCAAACTATCAATTCTTGATTCTATCTTTTTCTTGTTATTAGATCTAGATTTTCTAATTCTTGAACTTCAAATATAAATCATGAATTGTTTGTTTTCTTTTCTTTAAACTTTCAATTCATCTAATTCGAAAGACGAACGATTACACTGTCCCTGTGGACGATCCGCAGTCACTTACAATCTACATCCGACACCGTAGTTGATTGCGGTCAAATATTTTTGGTTGTGATTTCTATTCTATTTTCTACATACACAACGGAAAATCGTTTCAATCACAAGCTCTCTTCCATCTTCTTCGTTAGCGACTTGTTTTTCCTTCCATTTTGGGGCGTTGCCTTGATTTGGCGGTAGTGCTTTACCGCTTCTGAGCTGGATTTGGTTGGCCTTCGTAGCGAGCTCCTCGTCCTTTTCAGGAAAACAAAGTTCTTCCTCAGAGTCGCTACCAAGATGGACGACATAGCATGTCACTATAGAGATCTCTCCATCGGAGTCTTCTTTTAACTACTCCAGAATCTCAGTCGTTTTTACAGGGAAGAACTCGTTCAATTGAATTAGAGTTCTTTCCTTTTGTTCATAGTATTCAAGGGAATCGATATATTTTTTAATGGTCGATCTTCCTGAAGACTCTTTTTCGCGTCGAGCTGCACTTTTCTTCTTCTTGAGCTTTTTAGATTTTTAGCCTGATTGAGTCGAAGTGGTGGTTGGAACGGTGGGCTCCTTCTGCCCCTCCCATTCTGTTCTGGGATTTTTCTAAATTAACTTTAGCATCTTCTTCGTCTTTTTGGACATATGCATGCTTCATGGAGGTTGCGGCGAGTCTGATTCATTTCTCGGGGTAGCGGATTCAGCTGTCTGCTCCTAAAAGGCTTCAGCTTCTGTCTGTATAAAGTTGGTGGTTGCAGCTTGGTTGTTCACCAACACACTCTTAAATAGCTTGATCTCTCCGGTCTTGTATTGCTTTTCGACCCAGTCTTTGAAAATGTAGAAATCCTCGATCGCATGGCTCACTACTCTGTGGTACGGGAAATACAGGGGATTGTCGGTCATTTTTGCTTCGTGAGGTCTCTTCGACTCCGGCAATTGTAGACCGTTTTTCAGGGTATCCTTGAATATCTTGCGGACCTTGTCTCTCCTAAAAGAGTAGACTTTGTTCTTTTTCTTCTCTAGGGAAGGCCCTTCTCCTCCTAGCACTGGCTTTCGGGTTCGGTCTGTTTTTGACCCGCCCGCCTTTCTCTTATCTTCACTGTCAGATGCATTGAAGGCATTGGTCTTGTTGGAGCTCCTACTTTTACGGTTGTCGTCTTTTCTGCTTTTCTAAGACTTGTCACCCTGAGAGTCCGAGGTATACTCTTGCTTTAACCGTTCCAACATTTGTACTCTCTTGGTAAGCTCTTGAAATGTCTTGAGGCCTGCTGTACATAAGAATGGGACCATCCAATTGCTGAGCTTCCCAATGAGGAGGCTGACGGACTGGTCCTGCTCTAGCGGCGGTTTGCACTTGACAGTGAGGTTGCGCCATCAGGCAATAAAGTTTGTGTTGCTTTGTTTTTCCCTGGCTTAGTTCTCACGAGGTCAGCAATGGAGATTTTGTCACTAACACTCATGAATCTTTGTTGAAATAGAGACTCCATTTGGGCAAAAGTAGTGACGGACCTATCTACTATACTTGCGTACCAGTCGAAAGTGACGCTAGACAGGCTGTTGACAAACTGACGAAGAAAGAGCGCATCATTGCCCCCTGTATTTTTGCACGACGCTTTAAAGTGTGCGACGTGATGATTTGCGTTTCCCATCCCGTCAAATCATCCGAACATAGGAATGACGTAGCCGCTCGAGAACTTGATCAGATCGTACTGTGTGGGAATAGCCGCCCACTATTGCCAATTTCTTTCTGAGTTTCGGCTTCGGCCACCAATGTTTTAACCTTGCTGGTGACCAAATTCATTATCCAATCTTGTGTTAGCGGGATAGTGTTATCTGGGGCCAAGGCGTCCCGAGAAGGGGAATGTGGCCGGCTTTCATGCGGCTCCCCCAATCTTGGACCTAAGGGGACAGGCATCGGTTGCTTCGGGTTGTCATCACCCGGCTCATGAGTAGAGACATGTGCCTAATTGAAAGGCGTCCGAGCAATTTGAGGCATGAGCTGCATCACAACATTCGTCAGGTCATAAATATTTGAGTAGAGCTTGGCTATCTCTTTATCTTTTCTCCTGAGCTGTTTTCGAAGCTCTTGAAGTCGCTCTTGCTCTGCAGTCCTGGGGCAGAAAGTCGGCTCTTTGTTGCTGTCCGAGCTTGACTCCACATATACTGAGGGGTCCTTCTTCCTATCGACCTCATCGAGAGGGTTTTCATCGTCCAGCGGAGGCGGCTGATCTTGGGAAACGTCAACCACATTCAAGCCAGATTGACCTTGGGATGTGGTGGCCCCATCCTTGCTTTTGCTGCACAAGTTGTCGCTATGATGCGCGTCCGCCATATAGACCGTATGGATAACATATCCAGTCGTCTTTTCATTATTGGCAGCTGATTTTGCGGACTGATGTCGTGGCCCTTCTTCTTCGGTAACGGGCAATCGACTGAAGGCGGCTGGCCTGACCGGGTTCTTGAATGGTGCTGGTGCTTGCTTTTTGGCTTTGCCCCGCTGATTTTGTGCGGCACAGAGCGCGTGATAGACTCTTGAAGAGACGGTGTCATGTTTTCTCTGTTGGGGCTGGGATACGTCTTTTTGTAGCATCATTCGGATAGCTGTCTTCCTGATTCTAGCGGTCATGGAGTTTTTCAGAACCCACTTCAGAGCTTTGAAAGAATTGCTGACTTTTACGGCCCACTCAGCCGTCGTCACGGGGTGACCCTGCTCTTGGAACCTCACAAGATTCCATTTGGCCGGAGTCCTGGCCATCTTGTTGGCTCGATACCTGAGCCGCTTCTGTCTCAACCTTTCTGTTTTGAGCACTTGACTGGCTACAACTCTTTGGGAAGCCACCGTAGACCGAGCGATGGAGAGTTTTGGAGATACGCCTGATCGTGCGATTGTCATGGGCACCATCTGAGCTTGCATGAGATGCTTCATATCTTCATTGGTGTTGATGGCCTTGCCCCCAGTTGGAACAATAGAGAGCCGTACGAATACAGATTTTCATTTGGGGTGGGATGCTTTAGCGATCACAACGTTTGGCCTCCTTCCCCTTGAAGTCGGTTTGGCCGCTTGGTTTGCCGGGATTTCTATTAGATAGGCGCTTCCGATAAGGTAGATGATGACGTAATCGAATTGATGGGGAAGTTCCTCCCACTGCCGACTTAGGCTTGCGGGGAGAACCACGTGAGTATTGATCTTGACTACCTATGGTATCGGGGTCGCATAAAAAACTGATACCATCTTAGAAGATATCGTTGTTGAAAGTTGATTGCTGCACGAAGAAACATTATTTCAGTACAAACATCAGTATATATGTTAAATGAGTTCGTATGAACACTTGACCCGAGATATAGGAGGAGAGAAAGGTCCCACCAGACGTGCCATAATCTGTAAGGTGTTTTTTATTACCCTATTGAGATGGGAATGCACGCGTTTGTCAGGCATGTATAGATTCCCCTTGCCTGGGGCAGGTCGGGGTTTATTGATTGTGTGGATCTGAATCTTCGGCAGCCGCAGACTAAGCCGCCGTTAATTACCCCTCGCTTTTGACACGAGAGAACCTCCGATTGACGGGTCAAACTGGTCATGCGAACTCAATATGTCGTGTGCGTGTATTGTATTTCGAAGGGTATTTGGATGTATCAGGGGCCTCACAGAGTTTACGGGGGTCCCGCTACCTGGATAGCGGGCTGGGGGTCAAGAGGGCTAGCAGTCTCCTTGCGAGGTGTGAGGCAGCGCCCTGTTAGAAATTTTTTTTAACGAGAGAGGTTTTCTTAGTGGGAAGTGTATGGAAAAAAGAGAGGGGTGAGTAGCGTCCTGAGGACGCTACTCACCCGGCATGTGGGCGCTGGGCGCCCGTGGGCCACGTGCAAGACGAATGGGCGCTGGGCGCCGGTGCCTCACGCGCCCGGCACGTGGGCGCCTGCAGAAAAAAGGGCTTAGCCCTGAGATCTGGAGATAAACTCCCAAAAGGATTTTTATTTTTTTATTGTAGAGTTCAACTCGAAAAGAAATTTTATTATTGAGTTAAACTCCAAAAGATTTTAAATAGAGTTAAACTTCTAAAAGGATTTTATTTATGGAGTTAGACTCCAAAAGATTTTGAATGGAGTTAAACTCCGAAAGACTCTAAAAGATTTTGACAAATGGAGTTGAACTCCCAAAAATCTTCGGAGATGATCAAAGGGGATCTCTTTCTTCTCCCCTTAGTCCAGGATCTTCTTTCGAGCCTTGGATTTTCCCAAAGTGGGATTTTTGGAGATGGGTCTCCTTCTTCCTTCTCTCTGTTGGCTGGATCTTGGAGAAAAAGGGGGTGCGACTTAAAAATCTTCCATTTTGGAGATTTAATAGAAAACCTGAGTTCTCTTCAAGGGTTTTATGGTAAAAAACTATTTCTTTTTGGCAAAAGAAGAGCTAAACTCTTGATTTAACTCAGAAAAGAGAAGAAGATTTAGAACCTTGAGTAAGGAGAAGGCGGCACAGAAGCCTAATTTTTGGAGAAAATGAAAAGTTCTTGTTGATTTTTTCATTATGTTTGCCTTTATAGGCTACACACTTTACATATAGCCTCTTGAGTTTTACCATATGACACTTGTGCCACCCCATGCCTTATGTGCTTTTTTTTTGCACATAAGCCATGGGGTTTACAAAATTTTTTCTTTCTGCCCATTTTTCATACATTTATTTCTAAAAAAATTGTATTGAACTAATTTATTACTTCATTCTTGGTATGGAGCAGCCCCTTCCATTCTTGGTCTTCACTTGGGCTTGGGCCCACTTCGCTTAAGTTTGTGCCCGCTTGGCTGGGGGTTGAATAACTTTGACTTGGTCAACCGGATGTAATTTTTGACCTCAACAGTTATATTATAGATATACACACATTCTTTTTGCAATTACTTATATAATCAATTTTTGATTGTCTAGAAATAGGTGGTGCCTCCACATCCTGGGCAGAGGCCTCCACCACACCTGCAGGTATGTTTATATTTGTATATTGCATGCATATCGATTTAGATTGTAATATTATAGATAAACACATTCTTTTTGCAATTACTATTATATTCTATTTTTAATTGTCTAATTGAAGGTAGTGCATCCATATCTGGCGCAGAGGCCACTCCCGCCACTTCCGTACAGTCCGCGCGGTCTGCAGATTAGTATTCTTAAATATAAAATCTTTTTCACAAAAGAGACGATGACTTGGACACAGTAGCCTATCTAAAGGGCTCAAATGCAAATGATTTAAGTTCTCAATTAGTTTTACCTTTTTGGTGGATTTAGTCAGCCTTTATTTTTATGAAAATTAGTTTTTTTCATTTTACATATCCACTGAGAATAACCATGAAATTCATGTAATTTTATCGTTAATGTTTATTTTCTAGTTGGAGGGGATGCGTCCACGTCTGGGTCACCGGCTGTTCCTCACCGGAGGAATTATCGTCCCGCTCGTGCTGCTTCCTGGGCCCAGGCTCGTGCTGCTGTTGCTGGAGATATATATCGCACTACAATTTTCATTAATTCGTGATTTCTAAATATCGTTTTGTCTTGATATTGCTTGTCTTGATATTTCTTGTAGATGCAGGGCAGTCCCACCCTGAGAGGAGGACTCGAGAGCTGAATCAGTCCCACACGCTGAGGCCCGCTAGAGCTAGGGGGAGGCACCATTCTCTCTCTTCTTTATCCCTGATTATCGCTATAATGGTGTTCAGTCGAAAATATTGCACTTTTGATATTACATTTTCCTTAAGTTTCTTAAATATTTAAAGGTGCTTATTGTAATTATGAAACATATGAGAGTTTATCTGCAAAATAGTTTTTATCATATGTTTATACATTATAATTAACATTATGAAGGAAAATATATGCATATAATATTTATATGATATTTTGGTAATTAAAAATATGCATAACATATCAAATAATTTTAATCAAATTTCTTAAAGATTTATTATCATATAAAATGATTAAGATTATATCTCTAATATAAAAAAATATTGCTAACATTATTCATATTGTGCAGATTTAGCTCAGGTCGGGAAATCGAGATATTCAAGATGTCAGGATCAAAAATCTGCCAATAAAATCGTAGAATCAATATTAGCAAAGACTTAGAGAAATATTTGTAAAATCCAGACACGGAAAAAATCTCCACGTGTCAACATGAGAAAATTTGGAATCCTAATTTTACCAAACCGCCGCCCAACAGCGGCTATAACCGACAATTCGCGGCGGATCCACGGCCAATTAATTGTCATAGGATCTGTGATTTTGGAAATTGGATCTTGATGTCATATCTAAACTTATGAGATCCAGGGTTTCTGATTTGGGGGTTATATAAAGGACCGATAGCTAAAATTAGAAATCATAACTTTTAACACGAAGCAAATCACTTCAAAGAACAAGAGATCCACGACAGGTCCGCAATTCGACGTGATAGAGCGACGTGAATATCGACGAAGCAAATACTTCCTACGAGGCAGAGATCGAGAGCAAATTCTTCTTCTTATAATCTAAATTCGAAGGATTTGTACTTGTAACGTTGATTAATAAAGGTAGATCATTAGTTTAATTATTTTTCATTTATTTTCTGTATTTATATTATGATCTCCTTCTTTATCCCTTCTTCTTCTTTTTCTCCAAATATGCGTGAGTAATTCTCCGTTTGTTAGGGTTCGTAGGATTAGGGTAGATCAATGGATGAAAAAATCTCTTAACTGTTTTTACATTTTATAAAGTTAATAAAATTTAGCAAAGTAATTGTTAACATTTTTATCGGACGCGCTACCAATTTATTGATAGTCTCAACCGCGATATGAGATTAGATTAACAATTGTTTTGGTAAAGCTTAGAAATGAATAGAGATCAATGCAAGGATAAGGGTTAAGAGTGGGGGAAACCCTAGTTTCTACCAAAAGAATCCTAATCTACATTCTTCACTATCGATCTAGTTTTAAATCTATTAAAAAATAAAATGAGTAATTTTTAATTAATCATCCATTACCACTAAATTTTATGAACCCTACAAACCTCTTCTTTATAGATTCTACATCCGTATATCGTAGATTTACAACCTATCTCCCCTTTTTTCAATCAACTCGTCTAAAGTAAGATTAAAAGTTCCACGCATCCCTGAGGACGACCCGTACTCATCTCGGATAGCTACAAGTGACACAATTATTGATTGCGGTAACTACAAACACTTTCTTTCAAACCAATCTACCGGCGATTATGCCGAGAGGTTCGGCTGGTATATAGGGGATGAGAGCCTCATCCAAAAGAAGTATTCTCTTCACGTTGAGTGGGGCACTCAGTACCGGCGCTCGTTTGCCCTCTTTTGGGATCAGGTTCGGATATTAATATATATTTTCATTTGACTTATCAAATATTTTTTTTATTATTTAACACTTACAATTTAAATACATTATTTTCTTATATTTGCAGTTGGATTACAGCTTTCAGCCTGTACACAACCCTGATCATCCTGACAGAGTGCTCGATCTTCACGCTCTTTATCTGGGCCTCATGAAGAATATGCAATCTAAGGTCTGATATAATAGGAATGAGCTGAAGATCGATTGCTGCATACTATGGCTGGCGACCCTCGAGACGGAGAGAGCAGCTCTGCTACATTCTCCGATCTTTACCAGAGTCGACGTTGATACATGGCCTCTCTTATGCTGGTATTATGAGTCTGAGCACAAACATGTTTGTAATTTAAATATAATTCATTATTTAGTATATAATTTTTTTTGTTGCTTAATTAAAAAACTAAATCTAATTGTGTTGTACAGAAATATGGCGATCAAAACAAGAAGATTAAGAAGTCAGCGAAGAGGTGTCACCCCACTTACACAGGTGGCTCAAGGAGCATTACTCGTGCCATGGTGGTATCGGTAAATTACAATAGATCTATTTGATATAATGCAATATTAAGAGTTATTTTATAATATATGTAAATTTTTGGTGAATTGCAAAGAGCTCAGACCCTGGCGCAGGGTGGTACACCTAGCGTATTGACCACGTATCTTGCCTTCCACGGCACCTCAACAGATCCCGCCACGGATGAACTTCAATTCCCCGACACTGCTACCCAGGAGTATTACGTAAGTGTTAATATTTATTCTAATTCGAATGAAATTTTTGTTTTGATAAGTTCAAATTTAAATGATATATATACTTATATTTTAATACTTAACGTGGATGTAGGAGCGGGTGGTTGAGCAGGCAGAGGTATTGGGGATCAATTTCAGTGGACATACCGATCCGTTCATAACGACTCTAGTCCTAGACGCCGAACACGGAGGGCGCCTGCGGCCTTTAGACCTACAGAGCTATTTTATGTCCCTACGGATTAATCCATAAGGGTTACGGTTTGCCCCTACGGATTTAAATCCACAGGAGCTACGGTTTGCCCCTACGGTTAAATCCGTAGGGGCAAGTGGATATTGTAGTAGTGTTAGGCAACGGGTGTGTCACGGTTTTAACCGTGACCAAAAGTGTGTTTGACCACGGTCATAACCGTGACCAAAACCATATATACCCTGTAGCTGTGGGTATCCAAATTGTAAGGACCAAACTTCAGAGTCATGCGAGGGGACCAAAAATAAACTATTACACCAGAGTTTAAGATAACTAGCTGGTTCATTTACACTCTCAATTTAAGTCGCCTTTACTCTTTTTGAGTAAGTTTGGTTTGGTTTGGTTTGGTTTGAAGTTAAGATAAGTTAATGAACCTACATAAAATTAGCTTTAATCTATTAAATTTAACCTATATATTACTAACATTCATAAAACACCCATGTGAATTTGTACCCAAGAAAAGGACAAAAATCAAGCAACTGAAAGTCACTGTAAGCCTCTTAAGTCAAGCCCATAAAAAAGGACTCGTCTTGATAGCAGTTCTCACCCACAATCAATTTACTCGGTGCATATCCTACATATAATATATCCTCACTCTCCAAAACTTAAACTATAAGCATGCAGCAGACAACAATCATGGCGGCTTCTTCTTCGTCGACTGGTGAGCTTCGATGCGATCATTCAATGGTCGTGGAAGAGATGAGTCGGGCCTACGAGCTCACGAGACGGCTCCAAGAGATTGTGCTGCCTTCATCTCATGCAGCTCATGACTTGTCGTCGGACATCGCACGAGACATGTTTAAAGATGTTCTTCTCTCTCTTGGCCTCATTCTCAATGAGCTTAGGCCGTGTTTGCTTGCTCGTGAAGCTGTGGAGTGTTCTGATGAAAGAGATGATTCTGATGGGAGCCGGAAAAGGTAACCAGCTCGAGATACACATTTTTTTTCCAGCTTTGATCATAATTTCGGGTTTTTGATGCAGCTTTAGGTATATTGTATATCAATTATATAATTTTTTTTGAAATATTTGTGCAGGAGGAAATTAGAAGCGCAAACTACTTTAACAACTGTTCCACACCATGATGGCTATCAATGGAGGAAGTACGGACAGAAGCAAATCAACAACTCAAAATTTCCAAGGTATTAAAGAAAAAATAAAAAAACAATAAAAAATACACTTCTACCAAAATCGATAATTCATTTGACAGGCAATTAATCAATAAAAATTCCTTCCATTCAGGAACTATTATAGATGTACACATCATAAAGATCAAGGATGCCCAGCTACAAAAACAGTTCAACAAATCGATGGCAACGACGATCCTCCAAAATTCTCGGTTACTTTCAGCAAGCAACATACTTGCAAGATTCATACAGAGACATGCTCGCCATTTGTTATTGATTCTTCATGTAAGCCGACTTCAAATATAATATCGGAATCAAGCTTCGCCAAGAAAGAAGATGACCCTCTTAAGGGTTTGATTCGTATCGAAGAATTCGAGACGTTGGAGGAGATATTTTTATCTGGACCTGTAACTCCTGTATCCCCGATGGAGGATATAACGCTCTTGCCAATAAATCTTTGGGATTTTGGTGTAGACTGGTGGAGAACTGATGAATCAAGCTATTTGCATGATTTGAACTATACCATTTGATCTATATGTAATTGATGGAAGAGTTCTGTAAATTAATGTTGTTAATTTTCATGTACTTCTCACAATTGAATAAGAAACAAAAGCAAGTGTGATGATGCTCAATATTGGCAATCTCCAGGATCAAGACACGTGGCAGATGACGTGTCCCAAGACTCAGAAGAAGGGGCCCACGGGGGCCGACCAGGCCACCCTACGCCCGACCTGCAAGCACAAGCTGGCCCTCCTCAGGGCTCCCTGCAAATTAGCCTCCTCGGCCCCTCAGCTCGCCTCGAGCTGCCACAGGACCAAGACTCATCGGCCTCCTCGCTCGTCCCCAAGCTCCCACCGAGGCCGTCTTCCTCGGCCCTCCGACCAACTCCACCACTCGCAGGCGTAACCGCCGCTCCGCGAATCTCGCCATGCGCAGATTCTACGTCTGCAACATCCCATGTTCCACGCCATCACGATCCCCATTAATGGACGATCCGCTCTCTACGCGGGCGTGACGTCGGGAGTGTAACTGCCGGCGAGATTCTCGCTCCTGCTGCTGCGTGCCACCACCGTTATATAAACCCCCATCACAGAGGAGTCAAGGAAGCCATTCTTTACTTTTTTAAGCCGTTACTCTGTTCGGATCTTATCACTAACTTGATCTTCGGAGGGTCCTTGGTGGTACCAAACCATCCCGGAACTTCTTTGCAGGAACTCGGCGCCAAACTCCTCACGCCACCTCTTCCACCAAAACCCATTGAGACCCACACGCAACAGGAGATAACTAACAAAATCCACCGGGAGATCAACGGAAGACAACATCTGACGGAGACCCGAAAAGGACCTCCATCAGTTGGCGCCGTCTATGGGAACAACTCCACAAAATTCAAAGTTGGCCTTCCGATCTCCACCCAAATAGCAAGTAGCCACCCTGAAAGATCCCGGTACCAACCGCCGCCTTCCACTCACCGAAGGCGGGGATGAGCCTCCCCCAATGACCGTCATCAACGCCCTCGCAGGCCGGATAGATCGGCTGCAATCTCTCGTGGAGGCCCTCGTCTGCGTCCAAACGGCCGGGTCTGGGCCCCAGATCGCCGCTCCACCACCTCCAGAAGGCTCTACCCCCGTCTGGACGGCTGACCACCAGCAGGCAACGACTCTTGGCCGCCGATCTCTCGAGCCGGTGCTCCCTGAGGCCCGTCGGGCGCCCCACGGCTCCACACCAAGATTCGCGGCCAGAACGCCCCGCCCCGAGACTCCACGCGACCCTTATCCCCCTGAGGAGATGTCAGTCATCTCGCCTATCCACAGGCGTAGTTAACACCACCACACTCGGCGGGGCCGCATAGAAGGGGTTCACCTTGGCGGATCCAGAGCCACCTCACCTCGGGATTTGACGCACCTCATCGAGAGGAACCGAGGCCGCTCCCAGACGCAGGTCACCCGCAACGGAGGCCAGGGATCCCAAGGCGCCGATCCCTCGGGATACCATGGTCGGCTCGGCGCCCTCGAGAAGAAAATCGAGGGCATGCGCCGGGAGGCTCACCTCTCGAGCGACGGGGCTAAGTACGCCTCCGACTCGCTCACAAAGACGTTCACTGAGGAATTGCTCGTCGTCCACGTCTCCTCGCGCAACAAGCCCCCAAAGGTCTCTCTGTTCGACGGGAAAACCGACCCGAAGGACCATTTGGATGCTTTCACTGCGGGGATGAGCTTCCAGAATCATTCCGACGCCGCCCGGTGCAGAGCCTTCCCGGCCACCCTTATCCGCGCAGGTCGGGACTGGTTCCTGGGGCTCAAGCCCCGCTCGATTTCGACCTTCGACGAACTAGCTACTCAGTTCCTTGGCCATTTCGTGGGGAACCGTCGACAGAAGCACACGGTCAACTAGCTCTTCACGGTTAAGAGTGGGGACAAAGAAACATTCAAGGCCTACATTACCCGTTTCTACAACTCCCTTCTTGAGGTGCCCGAGCACCGGGACGAAACCGTCATCACGGCGCTTAGATCTGGTCTGAGGCACAAGGAATGGTTACGCTCCTTCATGTTGGCGCAACCTAAGACCATGGCCGAGGTCAAGGCGTGGACCGAAGGCGAGGTTCAGCTGGAATCCGAGGTGAATGCTAACCTTCCCCGGGCAGAACGATCCGACCAGAAGAAGAGGGCTCGGGAGGAGAGGCCGGAGCGTCAGCAGCCCTACCACCCGAAGTTCCAGGAGTATACCCCCCTCAACGTCTCCATCGCAGTGTTGCTGGAGGAGGCCCAGAACGAGGGGTTCTTCAAGTTCCCTCCGATCCCGCATCAGGCCGCAAAGCGAACCCGGGGCCCCTACTGCGCTTTCCACCGGGTAGTGGGCCACGCCACGGAGGACTGCAAGCAACCGAGGGACTACAGCGAAGAGCTCATCCGGTCTGGGCACCTCGCCGCCTACTTGAGGGACAAACGGCAGGCCGACCGCGAGCAGGAGCAGCATCACCCTTCCGCCGACCTGACCATCGATTAGATCATGCTCGTTTCAGCGGACGGCCAGCCCGGAGCTCAGAGAGCCCCATACCCTATGCCAAGCGTAGGGGCCAACAGTCCTCCAGGGAGCTTGGCCCAAGCCAATAAAGTCATCTACTAGCCTGTACCGTTCTTTTAAAGCAATGTAAATTCTTCCTACGATCTATTGTTAATTTAATAAAGATCAATGGAGCATTGAGAAAAGGAAAGAAAAGTTTTGTTTATTCAAAAGGTATTTGGGCTCCTCAGCCATACATGCGAAAAGAAAAGAAAATTACAACAATGGGGGAAGGGGATGCAGCGAGCACTGCTCGTGGTACTCGGTAAAGATCTCCGCCAACCGGGGCCTCACAAGGTCCAACCTCTGTCCCCGGTTCCCCCCGCGCGCGTCGATCCTGAGCCTCAGCTCATAGCATTCGCGGACGAATGCCTCTGAGCGGGCCAGCCGGTTCGCGGAGATCAGGCCGAAGCGCCTCAAAGACCGCAGCTTGCCCACGGCCTCGTCATAGAGCAGCTCGGACAGGGGGTTGTAAAGCTCCGGTGATGCCCTCCAGATGGAGTACATCAGCAGCTGCAGCAGGGATGAGCGTCGGGGGAGCAGCCGGCCGAAATGGTCCTCAATGCTCCCATAGACCAGCTGCACCGTGTCCTCGGTGCCGTACTGGTCGTAAAGGTACACGTCTTCAAAGTGGACGATGTCGGGGATGGTAAACGGGAAGTTGTTCATATCAGATTTTTGCATTTTCATACCGCCCAATTTTTATCACATTGCATATCGGTAGATACTCTTGAGCCGTATTTGCTAGTCAATTGCAGGATACAGGTTCTCGGTTCTAAAAACGGTGAAATTCATGAAAAACACGACAAAATCCGGGTTCCTGCCAACCACAGATAAAACACGGTCTCCGCTCTTCATCCGTATGTTGCCAGATACCAGTTTAGGAAGACAAAATGTCAAATCAATGTCACCTTCATGCACAAGGCTCAATGGCAACAACAAGTTCCAAGAGATCTACGCGGAGCTCGAGGCAATCATGCCAAATCTTGACAAAAAGTCCACCTTTCCCTCAACAGAAATTCTGGAAGAAATGTGGAGGTATTTTCAGAAAACACATATGCCATACTGAAGTGCACAGAAGATCAGGAAAGTACCAAAAAGCCCACACCCTAACTCATCCATATGGCCGCGGATCTGCGGCCAAAGGGGGGTCTAGGCCGCGGATCCGCGGCCGTACTGGCGCCGCAGACAGAAACTTTTGGGGGTTATTTTGGTCATTCCATTTGGGTTCTGGTGGTTGCCCTAGGTTTTCATTTTATGGCCTATAAATAGCCCAGAACTTTGTGAAGGAAAGGGGTCCATTCTTGATTTTTCATTTTTGCCTAGGTTTAGTGTTTTTCTTCTTCCTCTTCTCACCTCTTCTCCATTAAACTTGTAGTGAGCTTTTGAGTGAAGAGTGATGAATAAAGAAGAACCATTTATTATCATGCTTGTCTCTTTACTTTGTTAATTGTTGTAATTTTAATTCGTTAAGTAGTTGTTGTTATTTCCTTGTTGTTTCTTTCTTCTCTCTTTTTCTTTATCATTCATACGACAATGATACTTACGCTCGATCCTCGCCAAGGTGAGGTCGCAAATAGTTAGTCGTATTGTTCTAATCTCCTTCTTTCTATCTTCCTCTTTTGTTTTGTTTTGTTTTTCCTTATCATGATGTGTGAGTAGTTAATACTTGTTAGGGTAGGATAAGGGAAGTTTGAGAGAAGGAAATCTCTCTCACTCTTTCCTTGCCCAACAGCTTAAATCGACTCACGTTAATTGAACCACAATCCGCTCCTTACGGCACCCTATCCTACATGATAGCGGTGATTCCGTAGTGAGACCGGTTGTGGTTGAATTAACCGGAGGATATGGCTAAGAGCCAAGAACGGACGGACAAGCACCAAAAGAAAGACTTATGCGTTGGAAAGCCTAGCTTATACTCGCAAAGTCCGTTCTAGTCGTGCTAATCCCCATTGTTGCCGATTACCGTAACACCGATATTAAGAGGGGCAACGAAAGATGTGGAGACTCCTAACTCAAACTAACCTAATCCTAACCCTAACATGCTCTCTTTAAATATCAACTCAACACTTAGATAGTCCAACAAAATCTGAACACAGGACTTAACTCGTTAAAACACTTTGAAAAAGACTCCCATCTCCCTGCGGACGACCCGTACTCAACCGGCTAGCTACAAGCGAAACCGTTTTGATTGCGGTATTTAAACTAGAACTTGAACACGAACATACGCTAACAATCAAATGGCGCCGTTGCCGGGGAGACGGTAGTTTATTTCCTTGTGTAATTTCGGGTTAATTTGTGAATATAAAAACAACCGAAAAACAACAAAAAAAAATATACACTTTGTAAAAAAAAAATCATCTTGTTATTTTTGATTAGCTTTTGTGCAAGTGTGCAGGAAAATACAAGGTTCGAGTTCAGTGGCCAAGACGTTGAAAATACGGAGTTCAAGTACAGTGCCAAAGACGTGGGAAGATAGACCCACATTTCGCGGCTACACCGCGACGGAAAAAAAAAACCGAAGCATACGGCCTACTGTCAAAATCTGGAGCAGATACAGTGAGCACATCAGAATTCCACACATCCAGACAAGCAGAGGAGACCCAGAACAGCACCTACAAAAATTTTCAAGGCCCAATACCTCCACATAGCCGCGGATCCGCGGCTATTGCATGCATTTGGCCGCGGAAACGCGGCCATCTGTTGGCTTCAGGCCCTCAGTTTCTCTCTGTAAGTCCCTCTGCTTCTCCCCTCTCCTCTGAACTCCACTGAATTGTGTTTTCTGCAGCCTTCTTTGCGCAAATTCTTCTCCCCCTTCCAATAAACTGTTCTTGTGCAGGATTCTTTGCGCCGCAAATAAAAATTGTTTGCAGTTGATTTGTTACCGCTTTGCATTCTTTAATACGGACTTAAGGGGCTTGAAACCAAATCCAGATTGGGTGGGGATTTCATCACCCTTCCCAGGACCCCAAAAATCACTAAAGCATATGCATTGTCCATTGTAAATTAAAAAATACTAGACTTCAGCCCTAAGGACTTCGCGCTCATTAGGAGAAGATAAACCGTGTTTAGAACCTCGCTTAACCGTATATTGTTTACGGGGTGTCTAGGAAAGTGTTAAAGGCGCAACCGCCGAAAGAGAAAGGGTTATTTAATTAAGGAACTTCGCGAAAGCGTTGGACAACCTCCCCTTATCTCTGCACTTACCTGGCCTCGTGATCAGTGTATTTTTAAGCCCGTTTCTCGACACTGTTTAACTTCGACAATCAAGTTCAGGAGCAGGTCTAGCAGACCTAGGTTACCCTAGATCTAGGTGTGATTGTGCATATCTTGTTTGTGATTGCTTAAGCCGTATTTCCGTACATATTTCTGTAAATCTCTTTCTAGAAACGAAAAAAAACAAAAAAAAAAACAAAAAAAAAAGAAAAAAATCAAAAACTTTTATAAAAACTTGCCCTTTTGTCGCCAAATCCATTTTCACCCATCGCCTTTCTCCATTGACGTTTTCTTACCCTCACCTTCTTCGCTTTGACTATACTAAACTCGTTTAGTGTATGTCCGTTTGGACTCGGGACACTAGCGCCCGTCTAGTCCGCGTTACGTTAGTCGCGACCGACTACGCGATCGACTCCGAAGTCGATACTCCGTCCACTCCTCTTTCACCCCTTCCTTTGCCGGCCAACTCCGACGTTGACCGGAATTCTGTTCATACATCTTCACCTTCACCTTCACCTTCACCAACCTCTTCTTCCGCGATGTCAGGATTTAATCCGAACATCTCTTTGACCACCGCTGGATTGGCTCCACCTCCTACGGAGACCAATCTCCCACCACCTCCGCCTGTTGTAGCGCCGCAGCGAATCGCGCTCCAGGATCGTTTCTACCCCACCCGTTCTGCACTTCACACCTGCCTTTCTCTTCCTCCGGCCAATGGGGACAACTTTGAAATTAAGCCCCATTTCATCAACATGCTTCCACGTTTTCATGGGCTTGAATCTGAAGATGCCTATATCTTCATCAACAAATTTCAAAATGTCTGTGCCATGATGAAAACCACCCAGCTGTCGGACGATGCTATACGTCTACGGGTCATTCCGTTCACTTTATGCGACCTCGCTGAAAAATGGCTGTATAGCACCGCTTCCCACTCAATCACCAGCTGGGACGAGTTTGTTAAAGCGTTTCTGAAAAAATTCTATCCTAATCATAAGACCGCAAGAATTCGAAATGAAATCAACCAATTCTCCCAGCTTCCTTCTGAACCCTTCTGGAAGTGCTTTGACCGGTACAAAGACCTTCTTGTTCAGTGTCCTCACCACGGTATAGAGAAATGGCAACTATGCCAAACCTTATACGAGGGACTGAACCCAGCAACGAAGCAGTTGTTGGAAACCATCTGTCAGGGCCACTTCCTATCAAAATCTGACGAGGAAGCGTGACAGTTCTTTGACGATCTTGCGGAGCAAACGCTACAGTGGGAGAGCACCAGACCGACTTCTTCTTCTTCTACCTCCACTTCTACCGGTCAGTCTAGGGTAGGAATCCACCAACTCGATGTCTCTATTGCGATGAAAGCTGAAATGGCTGCTATAACAAGAAAGCTTGAAGCAATAGAGAGCAAATTTTCTGCTCCTGCTCCTGCCCCTGTTCTCCCCCTCCGTACCATCTGCGCTTGTTGTTCCGATCCTTCCCACTTGACCGAAGAGTGTCCTTACAATCCACCCCCGCAAGGACAGGATCAGGTTAATGCTGCCTTCCAGCAAAGACCGAGGAATGATCCATACTCTTCCACCTATAATCCCGGTTGGCGGAACCACCCCAATTTCGCCTGGAATCAGAATCAGAATCAATTCCAGGGCAACAATTTCCAAAGGGCCCCTCCGCCGCAACAACAAGCGCAGCAACAAACTCAACACCAATATCAGCAGCCCTTCCAACCCCAGCCTTTCCAAAACCAGACGAACAACTTTGCACCCAACAACTCTTTTCCACCAAACAACTTTGTTCCGTCAAACAACGATAAGGTTTTCTCGCTCGAGCGAAGTCTGGATTTGTTTGTTAAACAATCGACTCAATCCACTGCCAACATCCAGTCTTCGATTCAATCTTTAGTGCAACACACTGCCGCACACGGGCAAAGCATCAAGACCATCGAGACCCAGATTGCACAGCTGAACGCGGCCTTGAGCGAGCGAGAGAAGGGGAAGCTCCCGTCCCAGCCACTTCCAAATCCCGGTCACTCACATAATGCACATGTTGCTCTTGAACAACAAAACCATAATGTGAGTGCCGTGACTACACTGAGATCGGGGAGGATGCTGCAAAACAACATTGGCAAACGGATCAACGATGACACCCCGGCCACCGCTTCTTCTTCTTCTCCTTCTTCTGCTTCTCCTTCATCTTCTTCTCTGAACGGACCCACTTCTCACTCCACGAAAACACCTATTCTGGGATCCGTTCCAACTCCACAATCTCCTCCTCCAGCATTAGACTCAACCAATTTTCAAAATGTCCCATTTCCAAACCGGTTGAGATCTAATAAACAAAATCCTCAAATGGAGAAGATTCTGGAGTTATTTAAGCAAGTTAACATTAACATTCCTCTTTTAGATGCTGTCCAACAAGTCCCGTCTTACGCGAAAATCTTAAAGGACTTGTGCACGAAAAAGAGGAAGTCTCAGGTACCCAAGAAAGTTTTCTTGGTTAGTGCTGTGAGTGATGCCCTTACCCAATCTTTACCACAAAAACGGAAGGACCCTGGCTGTCCTACGATTTCAATTACCATTGGGGATAAGAACATCAACCGCGCACTATTAGATCTTGGTGCCAGTGTTAACTTGCTTCCGTATTCAGTATACGAGCAATTAGGCGTCGGAGAGCTGAAACCCACGCACTGCACTCTCCAAATGGCCGACCGATCGATCACCCATCCTAGGGGTGAGCTAGAGGATGTGTTGATAAGAGTCGGGGACTTCATATTCCCCGTTGACTTCATTGTATTAGATACACAGCCTGTAGCTAACCCCCGGAATCAAATTCCGGTGATACTCGGTCGCCCATTTCTCGCAACCTCAAATGCTGTGATCAATTGTCGCAATTGTTCGATGAACCTCTCTTTCGGAAATATGACGATTGAACTCAACATTTTTAGGTTGGGGAATCAGCCCGCCGAAACTAATGCTCATATACTGGACGTCTGCTCGATCCAGGAGATCACCCCAGAAGAGTGTGAATTCGAGGAGTTTCTGTTTGATCACGATAATCTTGACGCCACTAGTGCGTTTCTCTTCGAACCTGCTGTTGTTTCTTCGCCCGACAACGACTACGAGTGTTTCACGTTTTCGAACGATCTTAGCTGCGCACAACCCGAGTTTGAATCCTTCGACTTTCCGGATGAGTTACCTGAACCATCCAACTCGGTTGCCTACACTCGCTTTGAACCTTTGCTGGAGTCCTTTGAGTTCGAGACCTTTGCACCAGTCTTGCCTTCCATCGTTTCACCTCCAATGCTCGAACTCAAGCCGTTGCCGTCTCACCTTAAGTATGCTTACTTAGGTGAGAACGAGACCCTCCCTGTCATCATCTCGGCTTCTCTAGCTCCCGAGCAAGAGAAAGCCCTTCTCGCGGTCTTGCACAGCAACAGGCAAGCTTTTGGCTGGTCCATGGCGGACATCAAGGGGATTAGTCCCCTGATCGTTGAGCATCACATTCATCTGATGGATGATGCCAAACCAGCCCGGGATCCACAAAGACGTCTTAATCCAGTCATGAAGGAGGCTGTGAAGAAGGAGATCGTCAAATGTCTAGATAGTGGTATCATTTACCCTATCTCTGATAGCCAGTGGGTTAGCCCCATTCATGTTGTCCCCAAGAAGTCGGGCATCACGGTCATAACCAACGAGGCAAATGAGTTAATCCCTACTCGCACCCAAACTGGGTGGCGAGTTTGCATTGATTATAGAAAACTCAACGCCGCAACGCGGAAAGACCACTTTCCGCTACCTTTCATTGACCAGATGCTTGAACGATTGGCCGGACACGAGTACTACTGCTTTCTTGATGGCTACTCTGGCTATAATCAAATTCCCATCGCCGAAAAAGACCAGGACAAGACCACTTTCACTTGTCCTTTCGGCACGTTTGCATATCGTCGCATGCCCTTTGGGTTATGCAATGCGCCCGCTACCTTCTAGCGGTGTATGATGGGAATTTTCTCAGACATGGTGGAAAAATTTCTGGAGATTTTCATGGATGACTTCTCCATCTTCGGCGACTCTTTCAACGAGTGTTTGCTGCATCTTGACGCTGTCCTTACCCGATGTAAGGACAAGAATCTCACTTTGAACTGGGAGAAATGCCACTTCATGGTGCGCGAAGGTATTGTCTTAGGACATATCATCTCGCAAAATGGCATAGAGGTTGACAAAGCAAAGATTGAGGTCATTTCCAATCTGCCTCCTCCCCGATGCGTTAGAGATATCCGAGCCTTCCTTGGCCATGCCGGTTTCTATAGACGGTTTATCAAGGACTTTAGCAAGATTGCTAGGCCCTTGACGCTTTTGCTGGCCAAGGACACGCCTTTCGACTTCAACTCGAGCTGTGTGACTGCATTCGAGTCACTGAAACGCTCACTCACTTCTGCTCCCGTTCTTTCTTCACCTGACTGGACGCACCCATTCGAGATTATGTGCGATGTATCCGACTTTGCCATCGGTGCTGTCCTTGGACAACACATCAACAAGATGCCGCACGTAATCTATTACGCGAGCCGAACCCTGAACGACGCCCAACTCAATTATACAACAACTGAGAAGGAATTCTTGGCTGTTGTATTTGCTTTAGAAAAGTTCAGGCCCTACCTCATCGGCTCTCCAGTCATTGTCTACACGGACCATTCAGCTCTGCGCCATCTTTTTGCGAAGAAAGATGCAAAATCTCGGTTAATACGTTGGATCCTCTTGCTTCAAGAGTTTGACCTTGTCATTAAGGACAAACGAGGATGTGAAAACGTAGTTGCCGACCATCTCTCACGACTTCCTTCTTCGCCTTCGCTTCCAATTCCAATCAACGACGTTTTCCCGGATGAACAGCTCTTGACAGTATCTTGCGAACCCTGGTTCGCAGATATTGTGAACTATTTGGCCACGTGATTACTACCGACCGAATGGTCAAGTCAGGACAGACTTCGCTTCTTATCCTAAGTAAAACACTTTTACTGGGACGAACCCTACTTGTTCAAGTACTGTCCCGACCAGATTATTCGTCGGTGTGTCCCTGATGAGGAATTCAAGAGTGTGCTGTCATTTTGCCACGATCAAGCGTGTGGCGGGCATTTTGGGCCCAGAAAGACAGCTAAGAAGATCTTGCAATGTGGTTTCTACTGGCCACAACTCTTCAAAGATGCTCATGACTATTGCAAGACTTGCTCCCGGTGCCAACACATGGGCCGGATATCCCGGAGGAACGAGATGCCGCTCCAACCGATCTTGGTTGTGGAGATTTTCGATGTTTGGGGGATAGATTTCATGGGGCCGTTTCCCAGCTCTTTCGGGAACTTGTACATCCTTCTGGCTGTTGATTACGTCTCTAAATGGGTCGAGGCTGTGCCCAGCCGAACTAACGACAACAAGGTTGTCGTTAGGTTCCTTAAAGAAAACATTTTCTCACGGTTTGGGCACCCCCGAGCGATCATTAGTGACAATGGAAGTCATTTCTGCAACAAAACCTTCGAGGCCTTGATGCGGAAATACTCCATAAATCATAAGCTTTCTACGCCCTACCACCCCCAAACCTGCGGGCAGGCCGAAGTTTCAAATCGGCAAATCAAGCAGATACTGGAGAAGACGGTTTTCAAGAATCGTAAGGATTGGTCTCTGAAACTCACTGATGCCCTTTGGGCATTTCGAACCGCTTATAAGACCGACCTTGGCATGTCTCCCTATCGGCTTGTGTACGGAAAAGCCTGCCACCTTCCTGTCGAAATCGAGCATCGCGCATTTTGGGCGATAAAGGAGCTGAATCTGTCTCTTGAGGACGCGGGCAGCCATCGGAAGCTGCAGCTGAACGAACTATGCGAGCTTAGGGATGAGGCTTACGATAACGCGGTTGTCGTTAAGAATCGAACGAAGGTGTTTCACGATAAACACCTTTTGCGCAAAACCTTTGTACCTGGTCAGCAGGTACTGCTTTACGACACCCGACTTCACTTCCATCCAGGAAAGCTCAGATCTCGCTGGAAAGGGCCGTATTTTGTGCGGAATGTGTATCCGCAGGGCGCTGTGGATTTGGAGAATCCAAAGGACGGTTCACTTTTCAAAGTAAACGGACACCGATGCAAACCATACGTTAGCGCCGAACCAACAGAGGAGCTCCTGTTCTTGCAGGAGCCGGTTTACCCTGAATGATCTTCCTCTGCCTACCTCCAAACTTTGGTTATCCAGCCAAGAACAGTGGACACTGTTCCAAATAAGTTTGGGGGTATGTACAAACCATTTTGTATATATTTGTGTATATTCTTTTTCTTTTCTTTAAAAACAAAAACAAATAAAAATTTGTGTATCGCTAACCGACAATTTTGACCCTTTATATGATCTCTTCATGCAATGACAGTGAGGACACTGTCCAGTTTAAGTTTGGGGGTACGCTCGGTACGCATTTCTTACCTTCGCATTCATATGTATATTTTGCATCTGCATATTAATATCCATAAAATCCATAAAAATTTGAAAATTTTCTAAAAAATATAAAAACTTTTTTGTCAAGTTAGCTTGTGGAAGAATTCTGATTCAACATTCGACGATTTTTGTTTGAAAAAATAGGAATAACTAAATCTTATGTTTGGATTTTGAAAACCTGAAAGATAACTCTCCTTTGAAGTTAACTATAGCTGATATACGTCTTTACATCACACTACACGTGTCGTAAGATTTTGGGAATTAGATGACAAGTCTTTCATGTTTAAACTTTTAAACAGATAAATGATTTTCTGAGAATCAAATAGGTTTGTTCTGAAATAAGTAATGTCAAGAATAGTTTATGAAGTAAAGCGAATATGAAGGAATGTTATTGATACCGTAATTGGAGCTAAGTCTAAAAAATAACCCATCGGAAACTTGATTGGAATGATTACACACCAAACCCACTAAACACGTCTTTTATCCAAAAAATAATTGAACTGCCGGTTATATCTCCGTTCGTATTAAATCATCTGATTTTCACGCCAAACTGTCTTTTGTTTTTGGACCTAAGTAACTTGAGTAATTAAGTCCGCTGGGGTGTTTCTACACCTAATGCCCTAAAACCAACTGGTTTGGGTGCATTGGCCCAAAGCTCGCTAAGAAGCCTAGAAAGTCCAGTTTTAAAACAAAGTCAAGCAAGTGTTCTCTCCGAGTTAAAATTCCTAACGGTTCTTTGTGTGAGAATAATCTTGATAAAAGACAGGCTTTTATAAAAATTTTAGCGGAGATATGAAGGTTTTATTCTATGATAAAGACTATTGCACGTTCACAGAGGTGTGTATGAAATGAAAACAAGAAAAAGGTGGAGTGAAAAATACGACTTAGTTTCCTGTTATGGAAGATAGAAATTCTGAAGTTGAAACCTTACTGGAAAACGAAACTTGAAAAATGCTTAACTCTTTATAAAACTTATGTAATCCTTTTAAAATTGTTATCTGGGCTTTATTGTGCGACATGATGACTTTAATCGATCCTTCTGGAACTTAACGACACTATTTGCACTGCACGTAAAGACATATAAAATCTGTAGTTAAATAAGATGCGAGGTGTGAAAAATAAAGGTTCGATGGTCTAGACTTAGGATTATAGAATTGTTATTTTCTAAATCAAAACTTTAGGGTTTGAATCTTAGTATTTTACAAAACCAACTTGACCGGATTTTGTGGGTAGTATCTGCTGAAAACCCTCAGGAGACAACACTCCTCCTACTAGGGACACCTAGAGGTTTAACGGCTTGTTGCACATGCTCAGTGCAATCGCGTTCCCTGCGAAAGTGAGGTTAGGAAATTTTTTGTGAATAAATGGACTTTGCTCGGGACGAGCAAATGATAAGTTTGGGGGTATTTGTTCATATCAGATTTTTGCATTTTCATACCGCCCAATTTTTATCACATTGCATATCGGTAGATACTCTTGAGCCGTATTTGCTAGTCAATTGCAGGATACAGGTTCTCGGTTCTAAAAACGGTGAAATTCATGAAAAACACGACAAAATCCGGGTTCCTGCCAACCACAGATAAAACACGGTCTCCGCTCTTCATCCGTATGTTGCCAGATACCAGTTTAGGAAGACAAAATGTCAAATCAATGTCACCTTCATGCACAAGGCTCAATGGCAACAACAAGTTCCAAGAGATCTACGCGGAACTCAAGGCAATCATGCCAAATCTTGACAAAAAGTCCACCTTTCCCTCAACAGAAATTCTGGAAGAAATGTGGAGGTATTTTCAGAAAACACATATGCCATACTGAAGTGCACAGAAGATCAGGAAAGTACCAAAAAGCCCACACCCTAACTCATCCATATGGCCGCGGATCCGCGGCCAAAGGGGGGTCTAGGCCGCGGATCCGCGGCCGTACTGGCGCCGCAGACAGAAACTTTTGGGGGTTATTTTGGTCATTCCATTTGGGTTCTGGTGGTTGCCCTAGGTTTTCATTTTATGGCCTATAAATAGCCCAGAACTTTGTGAAGGAAAGGGGTCCATTCTTGATTTTTCATTTTTGCCTAGGTTTAGTGTTTTTCTTCTTCCTCTTCTCACCTCTTCTCCATTAAACTTGTAGTGAGCTTTTGAGTGAAGAGTGATGAATAAAGAAGAACCATTTATTATCATGCTTGTCTCTTTACTTTGTTAATTGTTGTAATTTTAATTCGTTAAGTAGTTGTTGTTATTTCCTTGTTGTTTCTTTCTTCTCTCTTTTTCTTTATCATTCATACGACAATGATACTTACGCTCGATCCTCGCCAAGGTGAGGTCGCAAATAGTTAGTCGTATTGTTCTAATCTCCTTCTTTCTATCTTCCTCTTTTGTTTTGTTTTGTTTTTTCTTATCATGATGTGTGAGTAGTTAATACTTGTTAGGGTAGGATAAGGGAAGTTTGAGAGAAGGAAATCTCTCTCACTCTTTCCTTGCCCAACAGCTTAAATCGACTCCCGTTAATTGAACCACAATCCGCTCCTTACGGCACCCTATCCTACATGATAGCGGTGATTCCGTAGTGAGACCGGTTGTGGTTGAATTAACCGGAGGATATGGCTAAGAGCCAAGAACGGACGGACAAGCACCAAAAGGAAGACTTATGCGTTGGAAATCCTAGCTTATACTCGCAAAGTCCGTCCTAGTCGTGCTAATCCCCGTTGTTGCCGATTACCGTAACACCGATATTAAGAGGGGCAACGAAAGATGTGGAGACTCCTAACTCAAACTAACCTAATCCTAACCCTAACATGCTCTCTTTAAATATCAACTCAACACTTAGATAGTCCAACAAAATCTGAACACAAGACTTAACTCGTTAAAACACTTTGAAAAAGACTCCCATCTCCCTGCGGACGACCCGTACTCAACCGGCTAGCTACAAGCGAAACCGTTTTGATTGCGGTATTTAAACTAGAACTTGAACACGAACATACGCTAACAATCAGAAGTCTTGCATTCTCGACGACCTGTTTATGAAGGATAGAAGGACCAGTACTCCTTCAGCCTTATATAGCCCACTGCGCAGCTCAACAGTCGCCTGCTTTCACCCAGGGAGTCGCCGCCCCGCAGCAGCCATCAAGCCTTCTCCGGTGGAATCGAAGCGATGCGCCCCTAGCGCTTTGGCTCCCCCCATATTCAATGCACTGGCTACGCGCCGTTGCCCCGACCGTTCCCATTCCCCGCACCTACAGCTGGACGGTCGGGCTACACCTCGTCAAGATTCAACCCAGCAGCTACCCTTCTCGGTTACCCCTGGCGGGTAGCTTCCCTACCGCAACGCCAGGGATCCGAAAGCCCTCCCAGAGGCAGTCGAGCCCGAGAATCCCTCGCTCGGCTATCCCCAGCGGGCAGCTTCCCTGCCACAACGCCGGGAATCAAAAAAACCTCCCAGAGGCAGTCGAGCCCGAGGATCCCTCACTCAGCTATCCCCAGCGGCCAGCTTCTCTGACACAACGCCGAGGATCAAAAAGCCCTCCCAGAGGCAGTCGAGCCCGAGGATCCCTCACTCGGCTATCCTTCAGGACAAAAGCCCTCGCCAAGAGGCACCGGGCAGTAACCCTGCCCAGCCAAGGGTCTTTGGTAGGCTTCTACAGCCCCTCCTGCGCTAAGGACCAAAGTCCTCCCAGAGGCAGTCGAGTCCTTTCTCGGCTATCCCCGGCTGGTAGCTTCCTACCACAACCGACAGGAAGTAAAGTCCTCACCAAGAGGCACTGGGTAGTAACCCTGCTCGATCCCCGTCCTGAAGGATCAAAGCCCTCGCAAGAGGCAACCGGGAAGCTACCCTGCTCGGTTAACTCCGGCTGGTAGCTCCCTACCCTCGACGCCAGGGATCAAAAGCCCTCACAAGAGGCACCAGAGCGGCTATCCCGCTCATTCATCCCAGGCTGGTAATTGCCTACCCACGACGCCAGAGGTCAAAGCCCTCGCTAAGAGGCAACCGCGCAGCTTCATTGCCCGGTCATCCTTAGTGGGCTTCTTACAGCCCTTCCTGCGCTAAGGACCCAAGTCCTCCCAGAGGCAGTCGAGTCCTTGCTCGGCCATCCCTGGAGGGTAGCTCCCCTACCACAACGCCAGGGACCAGAAAGCCCTTGCAAGAGGCGACTGAGCAGCTACCCTGCCCAGTCACCCCGGATGGTGGTCAATGCTCAAAATCAGAGATTCCCTGTGGCCCGCGGAGGATCCGAGACCCCAGTGAGGGGCGTAAGGTCTATCCAAGTCTAAACGATCTCCCCTCGACTCCGGGGCCCAGGGGGATACCTCCTCGGCAGCGCTTGGCACGCTCATCGGCCAGTGATTGAAGTCAACTCGACGGACGATCGCCAGACAGATGGCCAACCTGATATAAAAGCACAACGGTACAAGCAAAGATATCTTACGAGCATTCTTCACAAACAGATGGTAGAGCGCAATTCTATAGAGCCGAAGAAAAACTTTATTACTACCGAAGACAAAAGTTTTACAAAGGGTATTTTTTGGGCTCCCCAGCCTTATAAAGTTCAAAAAAACAAAATAAAAGTAGGAAAATGGGGGCTCTACACCTCGCGGCCAAGTACGACCTCAAGGTCTTCGACCTCCACCACGTGGCGCGCGGGCTCCTCGGCAACCTCTTCGCCAGGAACCTCTCCCCCCTGCTCGTCGGCGCCCACGAATGGGAACTCGGCCTGAAGATCTGCGTCGGCGAACTCCGGTATCCGGGCCTTAACGGCATTGAGGGCGTCGTGCCAAATGCGGGTCGTGGCCACAGCCAAGTCGTCATAGAAGTCCTTCGACTTCTTATAGCCCTCCACCGCCCTCGATTCAGTCGACTTGGCCGCCTCGGCCGCCGCCCCCAGCTCCTTCCGGAGGGCCTTCACCGTCCTCTACAGGTTGCCGGCGAGCACCTGGGCGTCCTCGAGCTTGACCTCGGCGATCACCGTAGCCTCGCGGTGCCGGTCCACCTCCCGTTTCTCTGCTTCCACCTCGCCTTCTAAGGCGGCGACCCTCGCCGACATCGCCTCCAGCTCCCGCCTGGAGCTCTCTTGCAGAGAGGCGAGCTGACCCACAGCCTCCAGCGCCGGGACTACCACCTCAGCTTCCATGCGCAGGGCGAGGGACACGTGCTGGAGAACCTGGGAGACACGGAAAAAATCAGAAAGATGAAGGGGGCACTGAATATCACAATGAACCAAGAAACTTACCTGCACGGACTCCTGGGCGATGGACGCCAGCTGAGCCCTGAAGGTCCCCTCCGGGAACTCTACCCCCGGCTGAGGTCTCTATTTCATGCAGGAGGCTATCCGCAACGGACAGCCCCGACGGCACCGCGAACCGGAAGCCCCCTTCCTCCACCATGGTTGGTGAGGACCGACCCTGGGAGGGCCTCCGGGAGCTCCTCTTGAGCGGCTCTGAGGGAGAGCCGATCTCCTCTTCCGAAGCCGGGTCCTCCTGGATCAGGGCCCGCTTCCGGCCCGATGCTCTGCTGGGACCCAGGGCGGGATCCGCCCCCGGGACACCGCCACCGGAGCGGTAGGAGCCGGGGCGGGCTTCACACGAGAAGAACTGGCGCCCCCGGCCCTCGTAGGCTGCCTCGGCTGGCACATGGAAGCTCTGAGGGAGACGAAGTCCATGGATCCTGCACGAAACAAATACCCAACAAATCAGCAGCACGAGTAAAACATAAACCCAAAAAGCAAGCCTAACTTACCGACGAACTCGACAGGCCTAAGCCTGGCCAAGATCAAGACCCTCTCTAACAGCAGCACGTCAGGTCGGGGGATGGACTCCTACGATGCCACTCTCACCGCGGCGGGGTCATCGGACTGGTTCCCCAGCAGACATTTCTTCCTCGACCACTTGGTAGGCATGGGCAAGTCCTCGCCCTCGGGAGGGGAAACGAAGAAAAATTTCTTTTTCCAATCATGAATGGAAAGGCCACGACCCCGGTCCCGGCAGCGCCCCTCGGCCGCTTCCTGAAAGTGAGACGCCCGCTCGACCACCAGGGTGACTCTTGAAGACGAGGGAGGAATCAAGAAGGGGAAGGCTGAAGGGAACCGCCTGTAACTTCAGGCGGATCAAGAACCCAAGAAGGATCCTCCACGAGTTCGGCACTAACTGGCCGGGGGCCAAACCGGAGAAGTTCAGCGCGGCGACGACCTCAGGAGAGAAGAGCAGGCGCATTCCGCCCCAAAAAGCTTCCAAATACAGGGCGATCTCCCTGCCCCGTACCTGATCTGCCCTCTCTCCCTCCTTGGCCAGTCGAAGCGTGTAGCGCGAGGAGATGTGGAAGCGAGCCCGAGCATTGGCGAGCTCGTCCTCATGCCTCACCCAGCACGAGGAGCCAGGGACCACATCTGCCGCCTCCTCCCTGGAGGCGGCCCCCGCCTAACGATCCCGGGGAGAGGGTCCAACCCCTGCTCCCCGAGTAGACTCAGACACAGCTAACAGGACCCTATCACCTACTCCTACAACGTCTACTGATTCTACAGAGGAAGACATCTAACCTTGGAAAAGAAAATCTTCAAGGGCTGAAAGCGGGAGAAGAGAGACGAGCGCCGAGCAACCAAGACATAAGAGAGGGAAATATGAAGGAATAAGGGCCCTAGAGCGGACCCCACCCATGTTTATTGCTGCATATGGCCTCATCCAACGGCGTCCGTCATCTCCCGCCGAAACGGCTCCCCGCGCCCAGCGGCTCCGATCGCTCCACGTGTCAGTTCTGCGCTGGACCGCGTCCCATCAGACGCCGCAGGCCTGCATACGTCACATCAGTCAATCGACGCTCAATACGTGGGCCGTCGCTTCAGTTGCAGAGTGCACGAACCAGCGCACCTTCTTTAAATGCAGAGATCTCGTCTTGATTCGCTAGCGGAAAAGACAACCGACGACCCGAGGACTCGTCCCGACAAAGCCCTAGAAAGGAGCTCACCTCGGGAGGCCCGGCAGTCCACTCCTGGCCTGACCCGCTAGCTGGTCGGGACAAGAGTGGGGGGCTAATGATGATGCTTAATATGGGCAATCTCCAGGATCAAGACACGTGGCAGATGACGTGTCCCAAGACTCAGAAGAAAGGACCCACGGGGGCCGACCAGGCCACCCTACGCCCAACCTGCAAGCACAAGCTTGCCCTCCTCAGGGCTCCCTGCAAATTAGCCTCCTCGGTCCCTTATCTCGCCTCGAGCTGCCACAGGACCAAGACTCCTCGGCCTCCTCGCTCGTCCCCGAGCTCCCGCCGAGGCCGTCTTCCTCGGCCCTCCGACCAACTCCACCACTCACAGGCGTAACCGCCGCTCCGCGAATCTCGCCATGCGCATATTCTACGCCAGCAACATCCCACATTCCACGCCATCACGATCCCCATTAATGGGCGATCCGCTCTCTACGCGGGCGTGACGTCGAGAGCGTAGCTACCGGCGAGATTCTCGCGCCTGCTGCTGCGTGCCACCACCGTTATATAAACCCCCATCACAGAGGGGTCAAGGAAGCCATTCTTTACTCTTTTAAGCCGTTACTCTGTTCGGATCTCATCACTAACTTGATCGTCGGAGTGTCCTTGGTGGTACCGAACCACTCCGGGACTTCTTTGCAGGTACTTGGCACCAAACTTCTCACGCCACCTCTTCCACCAAAACCCATTGAGACCCACACGCAACAGGAGATAACTAACAAAGTCCACCGGGAGATCAACGGAAGACAACTTCTGACGGAGACCCGAAAAGGACCTCCATCAAAGTGTTTATTTTGTTTGACCTGAGTTGGAGAAAATTGTCCAGCAGTGATTGACAAAATGCTGGAAATGAACGTTCTTGGGGAATTTTATAAAACTTGTCCGAAATGTTTTTCCAGAGACACTTCCGGCAGATTTTTTTATCTCCGGACGCAGGCCAATCAATATAAGACACCATATTTATTCAATTTCAAAAGTTAATAATACAATTATAACGAATAGAACAAACCAATAGCGACGATCGATGGATAACATACACCGACAAGCGAATATCCTATTAGCAAAATATAGATAGCAAATGGTGTTTGTTATCTAACAGTTGGAATAGTTTTTTCTGATGGTTTTAACCATCGGCAATCGATATTCATTTCACCTTCTGCTTTGTTCTTGTGCCCTAATAAAAATTTATATCAATCATATGAGAATTTGAGAACAAAGGTCATGCCGAATTCTACCAGCCGGTAAACTAGAACATGAATGCACAAAATGTGATGCTTGGCAAGGTTGAGGCTCTGACCATTATCTAGTTGAAATAGGAGACAAGAATACACCTGCAGTAGCCACATGGTCGAAAAATTTGATGCTTAACGACATGGATGAACCCAAAGCCAACAATAACGCTGCTAGTACCCCCCTCTAAAAATTCGGAAAAGAAAGTCTTGGTACCTTTTTTTGAACCGGAGAAAGGCTTAGTATTGATTGGAACTGAATTCAAACATTTTTAATATATGTTATATTTATCTACTTCATTAAAAGTATTCATTTAAAGAATATAGCTGAAATGGTATAGTTATTTCAGGATAAGAGGTCATCAGTTAACTCCCATCAAGCACATTATTTATTTGATTGTGGTTTAAAAAACGAAAAGCTTAGCCCCACATGGAAAATTTAAAGAAAAACTAGAAACTTCCATGACAAGAGTTATGGCATAAATATGATTACATTGTTTGATTGATCCGAAAGAGGATGCACTGTAAACCCCTACATTCTTATAGTCGTTCATTTTATGATAAAAAAAATTGCTGCACGTGGTCAGGGACGGAACCAAATTTTTTTCCTGAGAGGCCAAGTAAAACTTGCTTAACATATATAGGAATATATTAATATATAAAAATGCTGTTAGATATATTTTTAAGCCATATTAAACGAATGTACTTATCATTTTATTTTTACAATATAAAAATAATTATAAATATTTAAATTAATAGAAATTATGTATGTTTAATTTTCAAATTTATGTATAAATGATGTTTCTATTAATATATTGGTAAATTATATAACATTGCGGATTCAAAAGTATAGAAACAAAAATAAACTAAAGCTATTGATACTTGAATCCAAGACTTTTAATTTAGAACCAAAATGCTGTGCCTCTGCTGCTAGAGACTAACTTTGAATTTAGAAAAATTTTGTGACTTAAGGTATTAAATTAGAGAAAACGGGGCCTGCAGGGAGCCTGCATGCCAAAAATCGTAGTGGACGCCTATCACATGGGCCAGTGGGGTACAGAGGCTTAACTGCAAAATAACCAGCGAGCCCTATTGGCTTATGCGAGAGGCCACTACAGTTTGGACCTGCAAGATCTCTGCAATCCTGTTTCTTCATAAAATTGTATAACTTATATAGAAACCCCAAGACTAATACACATATGTTTGTGTGTGTCACATATCGAGAGTTTATGTATTTTAAAAAACGTGAACCGGTTTGCAATAGATCACTCCCGTGTGTGTGTGTGTGACGGAACCACACTCTGCCCTCACATGTCGTAACCCATGTTCTCAATCATGCACGTTCATCTAACTAGACCGATTGAAGTCGGTCGGTTTTTTCTTGGTCAACAAAAGATATGGTTTCAGTTGATATTGTATTCTGCAGCATACCACATAGTTGATATGATTTGCTCCTTGTTTTCCCAAGCCGAATTTCGATGCAAACACATTGGTACTAGCTCTTTTACGTTCTTAATTACTCATGTCTCTCTCTCTCTCTGTATATATATTACAAGCTTTTCGACTTTTAACTAAGCAATCATTCATGTTTAACAATGATTGATCGAAAGAATTACTCTCTTCGTTTAAACAAAAGGAAAGACTTCCTTTTGTTTTTTCGTTTGTTTGAAAATAAAAGTACTTTTACGTTTTCAAAGACAATAAATTACTTTATGCATCTTCAAAACTATGCATATATAAATAGGCTTTCAAATTTACCCCTCATAAATTTCTTTTTAATGTTTCAAGTAAAGTAATGAACGTAATTATTAAAATTAAACTGGTAAATTGTCATTCTGGAATAGTTAAACACTTAATTGGTGTGTAAAATAAAAAAAGGTACTTTCCTTGTGCTTCGACTACATACCTCACATCACATGCATTTAATTGGGTGGGGTCCTCTGCCAAGAAATCTTGGTCTTGGTAGTGAAGTTTGTGCACTTGAAAGCGTGATACATTGACGGACATAGTTGTAATTTTTGGCCCGAGTTTCGTGCATCACGTGTGTGCGGACAGTAAAAACGATAAAAAGGAGGAAAGGGAAAGGCCAGCTGGACATGCTCAGCATTGATTACCGTTGGAGGTTATTGAAACTGTTCAAGGGACAGATATCTATATATCACAATCGGATATCTTTTGACAAATTTATTTAGAGTGACGTCTGATTCATGACGTCCCATGTATGACATCTTGCCTACGTAATATTTAGATGAATGTATTCATAAACAGGGTATTTTTTTGGTGCTTCCCATTTTGCACCTCATTTTCTCTCACACACTCTCTCTCTCTCTCATACACACACACACTCACTCACACCCACACACCCACACACTCTCTCTCTCTATGCACATTTGCCAATGTGGGAGGCACCAAAGAATTTCCCTCATAAACATGGCCCACATGACTTGAGTCAAACAACTGGAAAGTTCCCAACCATGCATATCTCCAATCCAAAAACATGTGATCATTTGTGGAAATGTAATTTCATAATTTGAGGGTATCCTTTTTTTTTTTAATATGAAAAGTTAACCCAGCCCATCTCAACAGTATATTGATTAAAAAAATTTAATTACATCAGAATCGTTTATAAAATTATGATCAGCAAAATAAAAGAAAGAAATCAAAAGTTCCAAAACTCCTTCGGAAGGCTGCAGTAGTTCCGCGTGTTTCTCAATTTGTCTTTAACCTTACTAGATACTTCCGCTACCCACAATTTGAATAGAAACTGGATCTTTAATAATCATCGCTTAAGGATAAATCTTTATTGTTAAAGATTTTCGAGCTCCTACTGTTTCACAAACAAAAGCAAATAATTTTCTTTAAATTTTCCAGTATAAAGAAGCCTCCGAATTCGGTGGGTCCCTATCAAGGGCCATTTTCTCAATCCTGTTGGGTAATATTGCAATCCTAAAGATCATTGCCATAATCGTCCAAATATCAACACTAATAAAAAATAGACGAATGTATGTTTTTTTGTGTCAACTACAAAATTCACATGACGAGCCTCCTACCCATCCTTTGCGTGTCATATACGATCTTTTCAAAAATCGCCTGTTGAGAAGAATCCAAGCAAATATCTTAATTTTCAACAGAACTACCGATTTTCAGATAAAGTTATATTACGGAACTTCAAGATCTCCAAAGTCTAAAAATTTATAACTTGGCACCGTAAATTTACCATCATCATTTAATTTCCACACCACACTATCTTCCTCTTCTGGTGCAATTCCATTAAGCCCTCTAAGTAAGCTTCTCCATTCCATCACATCTTCATAAGATTCAATAGCCTCCAACACCATCCATTTGAAGACAGATGCCCCATTTCTCTAACGATAACTTCGTTATTTATCAATGAATCAAAAACTTTAGGAAATTTAGACTTCAAAGGAATCTCTCCCGTCCACTGATCCAGCAAAAACCGAATTGTTTTGCCATTACCCAAGACCCAACGACAATCTATATATAATAAAAGCTCATCCAGAGCCATATTCTTTCACACCATATCATTTCCTGTATTTAGTAACCTCCAAATTTTTGCAACAGAATAATAGATATCTGATTTGATCTCAAAAACTATCTATTACCGCAATCAAGAACGGCGTCGCATGAAGCTAGCCGGTGAGTACGGGTCGGTCCACAGGGATGTTGTGAATTTCCGATTCGCTCTTACGAGTTAATTCCGAAGGGTGTTCGGATTGGTAATTAAATCTAAAAACCTAATTATACTATCCAGGGCAATGAATTAAATTTAACTAGGGCAAGAAATTAAAGATCTAACTAGTGCAAGGAATTAAATTTAATCTAGGGCAGGAATTGAAATTACCTAGGGCAAGAAAATAATAAATCTACTTACTTTACAGATGGCTCTCTCCAAACATTTACGCAGGGTTGTCAGATCTGAATAGATGAATTGAAAAGAGACATCGATGCTCTCCATAAAGAATTCTGAATTTATTATTAAAAGGAGGCATAAGAAATTACAATGATTAGAGTTCCTATTTATAGGAGATAGAAACCCTAGGTTACATTTTGATCCGCATGTCTAAATTTACAAAAATAGCCCTAGGTCAACTTTTCAGCGTCGCTAAACATTTTGGTAAAAAAGTATCCGCGTACGGGCACAATATGGCCGCGGAACCGCGGCAATGGCGGGCTTGGGCCGCGGTTCTGCGGCCCTTTGGTGAGCTTAGATGATTATTTTTTCTGGGCTGGTTTAGGGTTCTTTGGGCTTTTCATTTCTTTAGTATTTTCTCCATTTGGGCTTCTACATTGGTTCCAGATCTTCAGTGAACAATTTGCAATGGATTTTTAACCGTCCGCTTTGTATTCTTAGACCTTGCGTTGCCTTGTACATTGTGAACTGTCTTCGTCTAGGCTTGACTGAGATCTTCCTATTTGTTGGTCAAAATCCACTTTTTCATCGTCTTTACATTGTTTTCACTGTTTTCGCTCCAAGAACCTGTAACCTGTAATATGTAACAGACATGCGTCAAAAGTACCTGTTTATTTATAAAAAGAATAAGAATGGGGAATATAATAATACAATATTATGGTGTGAACAAAAAGCCTAACTTCACTTTCGCAGAGAAACGCGATTGCACTGAGCACGTGCAACAAGCCGTTAAACCTCTAGGTGTCCCTAGTAGGAGAAGTGTTGTCTCCTGAGGGTTTTCAGCGGATACTACCCACAAAATCCTATCAACTCGGCTTTTCGACTTTTGTTCTCCAATTAGGTTTTCTAACAAGGAATTCTATTATCTTCTACTCGTAAATTATCCACCCATATTCTTCATACTTCCTCATCATCTAACTTAAGGTTATATATGTTCTGCAGACCTACTTAGCTTTCGGCATCTCTTAAGTTTTCCTTCTAGGGTTCCATCTCCACTTAGGAATTTCTATCAACCCTTACTAAAGATACAAGTTCTATTCTTCACTCCTTTCTCTTATCTAAATTCCAATCACATATCCCTACGTGTGTGTATAGATCACCCCTATACTTCGAAATTCAAATCAAGCAATCATACTCTCGTCCGTTGTCCAAAACACTTCTTAATTGGTGAATTTTTAATTGAATTTTTCTGACACATCTTTCATGCGACCGTTAATACTTCTTGAGGTACCAACGACCGATTACAAAATGTGTTTGCACATTTAAGCGTAATTTCTAGTCTTGCAACACCCAAGGCTTTTAGCAGTGACTCCCAAACCAGTTGGTCTAAGACACTAGGTGATGAAGCATCCTCGCTAAATATTTTTCTATTTTTTGCAGCCTTAAGTAATCATAAAAACCAGTGTCCATTTTTTTATTCTTTATTCACACTCATATTTTTTTTTATTGTACTAAGGACTTTAGACAAGAGCATTTCAAGGTCTCTTCTACTATTCCAAGTATCAAGGTGCGTGATTGTGCAAATTGAAGGGTATATATTTTCAGAATCTAGACTTAAGCTAGAAACTATGTTTCAAACTTATACTCTAATAAGAATATCAATACTCTTCCCTTGTTTCGACTTAGCCCAAGAAGTGAACCTAAAATTTGCCTATTTCTAAATAAACTATAAGGCATATACTTTCTACCGTTAAAGTTTAAGGAATGTTATTTTTAGGGTTTTTAATTCACTAAGTCTAAGATCTAGTTGTTCCTAACCAGTTAACCTATTTGTCAAAATCAAGTCAATTAGCCAAAATTGAATACAATAATTTTTATAATTTTCGAAATTTTTCAATTTTTATGGGTTTTCAAATAAGTATGCAAATGCAAAAATATGTACAAATGAATGCGAAGGAAGAAGACGTACCGAGCATACCCCCAAACTTGAACTTGACAGTGTCCTCACTGTCATGCTAAACCAAGAGGGTCAAAATACCGGCACTCCCCTGTTTATTTATTTATAATAATTTTTTTTATATTTTTAATGTTTTGAATTTTTTTAAATTTTTTTTATAGAAAAAGAAAACAAAAAATATATATACATATATACAAAAAGGTTCCCCCCAAACTTAAGCTTGGTTTTACACAAGCCAAAGGTTAGCACCAACCATTCAAAAATCTTATCGTGGTAATGGTATATTTGGTGCAAGAATGGGGTGTGGAGGAAAGAAATGAGAAACACGCGAGACCGTGCGGAAAGAAGAATGGTAGAATATGGTCTCGGTGGGGGAGAAGAATGGCGGAAAGGAGAAAGAAGGTTCGCGCGATCTTGAGGGTGTAAATCAAGTGAATAAATTAGCGCAATATGTGATGACCGATGTGTTAAAAGCGATTGCGCTAACCTATCAACCCGTCGAGAAATGGGGTCAAATCTCTCAAGATTCGCAAGAAAACATGGGTACGCCGAACTTGGTAGTGGAGATGAAAGCGTAACGGTCATTTGCATGGTCGGAACAATAGAAATGACGAAAGGAAATGAATTAGGGATAGTATCATTCTCACCGTAGTAAACTGTCTCGAACTTGAAAGATTCCATTAATGGTTCGAAACTACTGTAATCAACCGAGTCTGATGGTTCAATTAACTCATCTGAAAATGTAAAGGACTCAAATTCGGACGGTGAGTCATCAATATCGTCCGAAAAAGTGAAACACTCGTATATATTAACGTCTGTGAGAAGTGTGTCAGATTCAAATGAAAGTTTTTCAAGCTCACAGTCTTCAAGCGTGGTCGGAACGATGGACCGGAGGGAGGGTGATTTAGTTAAAGGTTCAAGAGGATGAATTGCAAAATCAGACACATCAAACAAAAATGGTTCAACCTCAATATGATCCTCAAAACTCTCCTCAATACTATCCTTATAATTCTCCTCAAAATTCAACTCATCCATGCCATTATCATCAAAATCAAGACGCATATGAGATTCGGGAGAAACATTTAATAACTCGGGATGATGATTTGGACATAAAATTTCAATCAAATCGACAGGTTCATCATCCGAAATATTCCCGGCGTCTATATCCTCAATCAAGTGAAAATCAATTTCTTTAGACACCTCATCAAAAGCATGGATATGTATCGATTTAGGTTCTAGAGTGGAGGTGTAAAGGTCAAATGGATTATGCGTGGTTTCACTCGAAAGGGGTTCTTCATAATTTGGCAAATCAAGCACTACAAAATCACACAACTCATTTTTATTTTCAACTGGTGAATCATTTGGAACAATCGATGGAAAATCGGAGTTGTGGGTTTCAATTGGGTAAGGATAGGTTTGATTTGGAAATCCTCTCACATTCTCACTCTGTCTAACCGCCTCCTTATACATTGAAAAATTTAAAGCTAGCGGGAAACTAGCTACCGGTTCACTAGGTTGCATAAGGGCGGCCACGGACGCTTCCACATTCCTAGTCATTTTGTTTGTTGCAGCAATATAAGCTTCCAACGACTCTTCCAAACTAGACTTGGGTGGTAAGGGGGTTTCAGTAAAAGATTCAAAATTGGTTAGATATGTGAAACTCCCTAATGGCTGTGTAGAATCAATGTCTAGTGACGGTGGGAAAGTCGGGTATGACTGGTAGGAAGTGGGTGGTAGGACAGGGGTAGGGTCAACATGTGGATAAGAAGGTGAATAATCGTGTGGATCCCTATAACTAGATGAGTGGAGAGGGGTGAAAGATCGGCTGCGAGATTGAGCAATATGCTCAGCAATGGACATCGGTTTAGGAGTTATAGCAGAACTTGAAAAAGTAGTATCAACATATGAAGGTGGTAAAGGTTGACTTGGTTGACACAAAGTGGGTTGAAAAGTCAAACTGTTTCTCCTAGACGTCTCTATTTGATCTTTCAAAGATTTTTTAGGTAAGGAAGGATCGTCTTTAAATTGACCGAACAAATTGACGTACGACGCGAAATTAGGTTCGGGATACCAAAGTTCGGCAAGTGATTTATTATGTGGGGTACCCATGTTAGAAGAAAAGGGGAAAGAAGGAAACTTGGTTGGTGCAAGGATTTATTTGTGGCAAAGATTTGCAAGTTTCCTAATAATAATTTTCCTTTTCCTTTTTTTTCTTTATTTGGAAATTGTTGCAAAAAGATTTTTGATAAAAGATATGCAACAGAAAAATATTACTTGCAACCAATTTCTAATTTTAATCGGGGCCCAAAAATCCTGCACAAGATCGTTATTTGGAAAGAGAAAGATTTTTAAACCACACAAAATCTTGCAGGAATATTTCAGAAAATATATGGAAATTTTTGCAGAGGAGAAACTGAGAAGCTTACAGAACTTTTTTCACGAGCTGAAGACACAAGAATACCGCATTTCCGCGACTTTATGTGGGTTCCCGTGGCGGAAGGGCGGCGGTTTAAGCGGCGCGGATCCCCAAATTTTTTTTCAAGCGACGACTCGACAAGTAGGCCGCGGCTCCGCGGCCTAAAGCAGGTTATGGCCGCGGAAAGGCGGCGCTTTGAGGGGTTCACTGCTCCAAAATTTTTGTGCTGTTCTGTTGTTTAAAATCTCTTCTGTTCCGATATCTCGTTTTCTATTTCGCTTTCTGGAAATTTCCAGATCCGTCTCGATTGTTCCTGCAAGATTCACACAACAAAGTACCCTTTCCAAAAAATAACAATTATATTTTTTCTTTTGGTTTTTTCAGATTTTTCGGATTTTTTAAATTTTGATTAACCCGAAATTGCAAAAAGGAAATACTACGCCATCCCCAGCAACGGCGCCATTTGATTTGATCTCAAAAACTATCTATTACCGCAATCAAGAACGGCGTCGCATGAAACTAGCCGGTGAGTACGGGTCGGTCCACAGGGATGTTGTGAATTTCCGATTCGCTCTTACGAGTTAATTCCGAAGGGTGTTCGGATTGGTTATTAAATCTAAAAACCTAATTATACTATCTAGGGCAATGAATTAAATTTAATTAGGGCAAGGAATTAAAGATCTAACTAGGGCAAGGAATTAAATTTAATCTAGGACAGGAATTGAAATTACCTAGGGCAAGAAAATAATAAATCTACTTACTTTACAGATGGCTCTCTCCAAACATTTATGCAGGGTTGTCAGATCTGAATAGATGAATTGAAAAGAGACATCGATACTCTCCATAAAGAATTCTGAATTTATTATTAAAAAGAGGCATAAGAAATTATAATGATTAGAGTTCCTATTTATAGGAGATAGAAACCCTAGGTTACATTTTGATCCGCATGTCTAAATTTACAAAAATAGCCCTAGGTCAACTTTTCAGCGCCGCTAAACATTTTGGTAAAAAAGTATCCGCGTACGGGCACAATATGGCCGCGGAACCGCGGCAATGGCGGGCTTGGGCCGCGGTTCCGCGGCCCTTTGGTGAGCTTAGATGATTATTTTTTCTGGGCTGGTTTAGGGTTCTTTGGGCTTTTCATTTCTTTAGTATTTTCTCCATTTGGGCTTCTACATTGGTTCCAGATCTTCAGTGAACAATTTGCAATGGATTTTTAATCGTCCGCTTTGTATTCTTGGACCTTGCGTTGCCTTATACATTGTGAACTGTCTTCGTCTAGGCTTGACTGAGATCCTCCTATTTGTTGGTCAAAATCCACTTTTTCATCGTCTTTACATTGTTTTCACTGTTTTCGCTCCAAGAACCTGTAACCTGTAACATGTAGCAGACATGCGTCAAAAGCACCTGTTTATTTATAAAAAGAATAAGAATGGGGAATATAATAATACAATATTATGGTGTGAACAAATTCCAACACATGATCCAAAGTACATTGTCGTTATTCAGAATCCTCCACACCCATTTTGAAAAAAAAACTAGTATTAAAATCCTTCAGGTCCGGAACTCCTAGTCTACAATATTCTTTTCTGCATGTGCAAGCCCTTGCAGTTAATTACGTTATCGCATCGCGATAACCACTTTCTCCTGCTCTAGAAGTTCACTTCGTGTCGATGTGTTTGTTTTATTTTTGGTTACCCGTGGATTGTATACGGAGACTAATTTATGTTGTCGCCCATAGGGCGTGGATTAGTCCAAATCCATATATTCTTAGATTTGGGTTTGGTTTGATTTAAGAATTATTGATTTGTTTTGAGATCAAGATCGAATTAAAGGTATACGAATGGTTGGGGGGCTCGGTTGCTTTTTCGAGTGTCATGAGTCATGTTTGGGAAACGATGAGTCCATGGGCTCAGTTGATCTGAATTAAGGACCCAGGCAACTTGGTCTTGGCCTACTCAATTTTCCTTTGATTTAAAAGAAGTGCTATGCACTGGTGTGGGCTCAGTCCCCTTTTTCTTGAAAAAAGTGCTGAGCACTTATGTGAGTTCTTATGCTCACACTTTACTTTCTCTTTTTTTTGTCTCTACATGTGGAGTGATGAGCACTCTTTATAGCTCCCACATGCAAAGCACGCGAGACACTAGGCGCCAGGTGCTGAATGATGAGTGTCAAGCACTCTTATTATTTTGTGGTGTCCACGTGAGGATCACGTGAGGCGCTGGGCGCCATCCACTGAGTGCTAAGCACTCCTTATTTTGTAGCACCCATGTGGAGGGCACGTGAGGCGCTGGGCACTGAGTGCTAAGCACTCCTTATTTTGTAGCGCTCATGTGAGGAGCACGTGGGGCGCTGGACGCCAGCCGCTGAGTGCAAAGTACTCTTGAGTTCTCTTTCTCTTTGTTGAATGATCCACATGATCTTTATTTTCTTTTATTTACCTAAAATTCCTAAGAAGAGAGTTCTTCCTCGAGAATTTAATTCTCTGTTTTTTCTAAGCTTTCTCCTCTTCTTTTTTTTAAGCTTATGGGAGGGGGGGAGGGGTTCCTCCTCTCTAGACTTGAAGTCTTGGGTCCTTTATATAATAGAGGCAAATCTTTTGATTGGTTGAAGAAATCTCTCATTGAGAGATCTTAATTGATTTAGGGATTTTATCCACCGTTGGATCTTTTGATCCAAGGACTTCTGTTTTACAGAAGATACTTTTCTTGTTTTTAATAAGATTAGGAAAATATTTTTCCACACAGAATTTATTCTGTCGATCGGTGATTCTTTAATCACCATTGGATTTTTAATCCAACGATACTCTGTTTTACAGAGAGTAATTTTTTTGTTTAGAAAGATTTGAGAAATATTTTCTCAACATAATTTAATTCTGCATTTTGATAATTTATCATCTCCATTAGATCTTCGATCCAACGGCTCTGTTTAACGAAGAGTAGAATTTAATTCTACTAGGCGCCAGCGCTCACGTGCTGTGCATGTGCGGCGCTAATAAGAGTTTTTAATTTTGGCGCTGGCACCCTCAGTGGCAAACACGTGAGGCACTGCCTCTTGAGTTTTGAACAGAGTTTTGCTCTTTTAAGAGTTTTTTAATTCTGACGCTGGCGCCCTCGTGGAAAACACGTGAGGCCCTGCCTCTTGAGTTTTGAACAGAGCTTTGCTCTTTTATTGGGGAAACAAATGCCCCCCACAGCCGCGCTTACGTGGCTCACACATGAGTGCAGCGGTGGCTTCTTTTCCACCGTAGGATCTTCTCGGAAGTGGAACCGTCTCCTTGTGCCTATAAATAGGGCCTTTGGCCCTTGAGATGATTGTTGTTCATCTTCCTTTCTTCTTCTTTCTGAGAATTCAGTTCTCTTTCCAGAGCTTAGATTTCTGCCCAAGAAAACTCTTTTAGAGTTGGAACTTTGTCCAAAAATTTGGTAAGGATTATGATCGAACTCATTAATAGAGCTTTGCTCTTCTTAGATCATAGAACTTAAAAATATATTTTAGGGTTTCTTAACCCGTTAATCAGAGTTTTGCTCATCTTACATGAAGAACTCTTAGTGTTTTTAGGATTTTTCTTTCAGATCTTAAAGATCTTGGGGTTTTACCCTATTAAAAGCTTTGATTTAGAGGGTTCTGGTAGATTACCCCATTGTTTTACAGAGCATGGCTCAAAAAAAATCTTGGGGAATTTTATTCCCTTCTTAATTTTCTGTCAGATATAAAATTTGTTTGTAGAGCACAGCTCTCGAGTGAGTTTAACTCCTTAGTCTAATGATATTTCGCATTAAATGAGAATACTTTTAGGATTTTATTCTTAATGAGTGACTGTCTCATCAATGATGGGGCGTTACCTTAATTTTGTGGGCCTCTCTTTATCCCACTGCAACGCAGTGCAAAAATTTTGAGTCTCAAAGAAAGTTAAAGTTCTGATTCCTGAATCTTAACGCCAATAGCTGAACCTTCTCCTTTTGTGCAGGTGCAATGGCCTTCGACTCTTCTTTCCCTTTCGTACGTTTAGAGAGCGCCTTTGCCGACGCACCCGTAGATCGAGAAGTCTTTGCACTTATTAAAGATCATGACCCGGAGTAGAAGTCTCTTCACTTGTGGGGGTCGTGGTATAATCAGATTATTCGGGGCCGGCGTAGTTTTTCTTGTGCAGCGCCCTCAGAGCCAATTTCAGCAATCCATTATGTCGATTTGTCTCAAGTGAATTATGCCGTAAAAGAGGTCAACTGGAGTTCGGAGGATCGCCTTCAGCCCTCTATGGCATCAATACCCGTACAGTCGCCGATGGCTTTGGACATTTTGGGGCGGCGCATATGTCAAGGCGAGTCACGCCCTTGGGGACAAGTCTATATGATAGGGTTGACTCCTCGCCATCAGCCGGTTACCTGCAGTGGGCCCGGTATATCCTGTCAGCCAAGAAGTCGCTGCTGCTGAAGCTTGGGCTATATCCTGCCATATATGCGTCCCTTTTCCAATATACCGCGCTTCATGTATGGTAGGCTAAGACTTTTCATGAACAGTGGAACATCCCAACCCACACATTTCTTTTATCGGACCGAGAGGTCTCAATTTCATTAGAGGAGTTTGCGGAAATCTCCGGCTTACCCGTCAGAGGAGAACGTTACGAAGAAATACTTCCCCCTGACGAGCACATCTTTCCCACCAAATCAGCGGTGATGGGCCTTACTCCAGAAAATGCTGTTCAACACTGGTTCCCAAGCCTAATCAAGGTGTTGAACATTTATGAGAGTTTGTTCTTAGAGTCCGGAGGGCATGGAGTTGGCTTTGCAGATTTCATCGCCCGCTTTCTTTGCCCAGACCTTGTCAAAACAAGCCGTGAAGTTCACTAAGCTTGATGACCCGTTCGTTTTCGGTTTGGATGACTTGCTGATGGCAGAGGCGGATTTGAAGAATTTTTTTATTCCAGATGTTCTGGTCATCCCTTTTGCAGAGCTCGCTGCTCCAGACGTCGACGAAGAGACATTCTTTCTGGGGTTCATCGGCTTGTGGTTAAGTTGGTTTGTGCTTCCGACGCATCCTTGCTATATAAGGCCGTCTGTCTTTTATCCGGTCCACCGCATGATTGTAGGGACGCGTGTGGCCATTGGGATCGCAGGGATGGCTTATCTAAATCATGTCCTGAGCTTAGCGGCAGCACTACTCAGCCGGGGGTAAAGCCCATACATCTCCCATTGCACAACTTCACCTCGTGGATCGAGATGCATATGCTTGGTGCTTTCGGTGTTCACAAGTGACCCCGCTTCTACGACAGCTACAACTTTCCTCGGGTCATGTATCTGATTGACGCTTCTGCGTCAGACCCGTCGCAGCGAGAGGCTCGGCGACTGGTCCTCCACCCGTGCATGGTTGGGGATAGCATGACCTTTGTCGATAGAGTCTTGACTATCGGCAAGGAATCTACCAAGGTGGTGCAACCGCTGCGTGACACTTTCAAAGACGGGGCTCCCGCGTTGAAGGCTTGGGAAATCTTGCACTTGTATTCTATTAGGCCGAGCTTTTCAGTGTTCAGGCAAAAACGCCTCGTCACTGTTCATGAGGTACAACCTGCACCGCTTCGCTCAACAGTCGGGTTACAATCAGGGTGTTCTTCTCGAGGCATTCTTAGCTGAGCCGGTCGCTACGGAAGAGGGTATTCGCAGCGCGCTGCACCACTTTATGCGACTAAATACGGGGTCCAATTTTCTCATCAGCGAGCCGAGCTATGTGCCGAAAGCTTCGAGCGCTAACGTGGCATGGTACCAGCATGCGACGGGTGCTGTTATCAGGGAAGAAAGGCGGTTATTTCTCGATCACAAGGATGCAGTCCTCATTGGTAATCCATCTGTCCCCTTAAAGTGACGGACTGCCGTTTGTCCTTTCTTGAGGGAAATTACTACAGCCGTAGTCCATCGAGTCTTCCCTGAGAGGCTTCAATCTGATGTCCGTAACTGTGGTAGCCGTGGTGTCCCCAGAATCTGGCGCTGGTACGAAAATCGGGACCCGCCGCCCGAAAATGCCTGTCAAGCGCAAGCTCTTGTCATCGGCCGCTGGTGTCCGTTCGCAGAAAAAGAAGAAGTCTCTATTTTCTGCCGATGTCGTATTTGGCCAGGAGCCACTTGCTCCCTACAGTGAGGGCTTGTGCGAATACGATACCAACGAGGGTTTGTTTGACACGCCTGCGACCGATACTGATCTACAGGCTGCCCTAGCAGCTTCCGAGCAACTGGCTCGCGAGGAAGCGGCATTGATCTCTATCGCGGAGTCAGGTATACTGCAGTTATATTCTTCTGCGTCTATCCCTTCTATCTTTATTACGCTTCTATTAACGCTCTCTTTTTCAACAGGTATTTCTGCCGAAGAGGCTCTCGCGGCATCCCTCAGGACGTTCGAGGAGGAAGAGAGTCTCCGTGCTTCTTTGGGCCTTGGTATAATTCGTTCCATTACATCTTTACTCTTTTTATTCGCGATCTGACCCTTTTCTTCACCCTGTTGCAGGAATTACCATAATTCAGTTCATTCCAAGTGCAGTGCCAATCCTAAGTGGCGATGCATGAAAGCTTCCAGAGCCAGCTACTATGGCTATGGCCGTCCCTAATTCACCGCAGGAGGCGTCGCTGAAGCAGCCGATGATGGACACCGTGGCGGTTCTGGAGGCAGAGATCGATTCGGACGACGACATCCCCATGTTAGAAGTCTTAAGGAGGTCAGTTCTCACTGCTCAGACTGAAAGGAAGTGCAGGAAGCACTTGGCGAGGGAATGCGATTCCATTTTGGATGCAGGTGCAGGCTCGAGCAGTATTCCGCCTGCTGACACTCCTTCGGCGGATGTTCCCCCTGCCCTGTCTACTGCCCATAGACAGGTTGCACGTGCAGCTCGGGAAGAAACTGAAAAGCTACTTCAAGATAACGTAATGCCCAGTCTTTTATTAGAACTCGGTCCTCGAATTCTGACATACGTATTTTCTTTTACGCAGGGCCGAGTCCTGGCGATGGTGTGGCAGGTGGGACGCTGACGATTACAGAGCCCGAAGTGGCTACTCTTTCTCGGGAATCTGAGACTGTCTAGACTACTGCTCTCTCTCTTTGTGGCTCCTTGGTATCGGCGGGTGTCGCGAGCGTTACGACGGCCCTCGTCGAGTCAGGGGATGAAGCTATGGGTGCAGAATCTATTCCCCGAGAGAGAGTGAAGAAGTCGTTATGCTTGGTGACGCTTCCGGCGCGGTCTCGGTTCCTGATCTATCAGGTAGTCCTTGGGTTGTTGTTTTCAAGATTTTCTATCCTGTCAAGCCATTCTAATGATATTCCGTTTGTCTTGAGCATAGGCACGATAAACCCTGAGGCTATACCGTCTGAAGAGGTGTCGCCGACCACTGTTTTGACGGTCGCTGTCCCTTCACTTTCTTCTGCGCCTCCTCAAATCTTGGAAGGAATAGGTTTCAAACTTATTTGTTTCACTGTGGATAAAATCCTCCTTGTATTGACTGTATATTGTCGCAACTCTGCAGGAGTACTTTTCGACCATTTATACCAGGTGTTAAACCCGCATTTTTCCTTTCAGTCGGAACTCGTTCCAGTTCTGGTATTGGTCAGTATATTCTTCAGCTAATATTTCCCCCCTTTTTTATGAGTAGACTTATTGTTTCTAATTATTCCTTATATTGACCACAGTGTCACGGGTCGGAGGGGGAGACGAAAGAATAGCCGTGTCTTCGATACTCCCCATTCTGCCGCCTGCCGCAGTCGGTACGATAGAATCCATCCCTTAGGTGTTTTCTTTGTCTCCCGAGTTGAAATTTGACCGTAATTCATTTTGCAGCGATTACGCCAGCTCCAGCTCCTTTTGAGTCTCGCATTCCAATGCCCGCGGGGTCCTTCGCTAAACGCACATCCTCTAGGGGTGCCGCGAATAGCCGGCGAATGTTAAGCGAGTTTATCAAAGATCTCAATGCTGAGGCCTTCACTTCTGCTATGGATTTTGCCGTTGAAGTCAATCCAATGCCGGCGACACCATAATGAAGATCTCATCGGTTCTTGGGTTGATTATTGCAGAAAGATCGAGGCTTGCCTATACGAGATTGAGTTCAAGCGTCTCGCTCCTGAGGTGTTGGCCTTGAACTCTCAGCGGGCTGCGTGGGTGGAGCATAGTGTTCTTTTCATTCGCTATTTTGAACAAGAGACGACCCTGAGGTGAAAGGAACATGAGGCGGCCTCCAGCGAATCCGTTCGGTTGCGCGCCCAGGTTGAAGCAATGCTGCGCAGTTAAAAGCTATTTTCGACAACCTCCAGCGATGTGTTTCGGACTGGTTGACGCTAAGGCGGACGCTTGACTTCACCGAGCGGGTCATACAGGACTGCGAAGCTGCCAGGCTAGAAATTGATGAAAAGCTTTCATCCTGTTTGCAGCAACGGACTCAAATTGAAGCGAATTGGCCACGATAGATGACCATGAGAAAGGATTGAGAGGAGCGCGCGAGCGGCTTGTCAATTTGTTGAAGACGCCTCCTCCTTAATAACTGTCATTGTACCTCTTTTCTTGTACCGGTTGTAAACTTGTGATTCATGAATAACATGTATTCATTTTTCTTCCTTTATGAAATGTATCTTGTATTCACTTGAATTCATGAATAAAAGACATATTCTATTTCATACTTGCGTTTCTTTCTTTTGCTGTCTTGACTTGGTATAAAGTAGTTTATATACTCATTTCGGAGTTTGTAGTTTATTCACTCATCCCGGAGTCTCTAGTTTTTGAACTCATTTCGGAGCTTGTAGTTTATTCACTCATCTCGGAATCTCTAGTTTATAAACTCATCTTGGAGCTTGTAGTTTTTTCACTCATCCCGGAGTCTCTAGTTTATGAACTTATTTTGGAGCTTATTTAGTTTACCTTCCTTGGGCTTGTAGGCAAACTGGTCCCAACGTCACAGTTAACCTCTGCTCTTTACGACAGAGGTCCGTTAGGGTTTGTGGTATTAGGTTTTTTTTTCCGTCGTACCATCGCGTTGGCTGATGCATTCCCCGATATGCAGTCTTGCTATTCGAGTAGCCCCGCGACTGTCGTGTCTCTGATCCCTTTGGGGGCTGGACAAGACGTCTTCAAGTAATCTCCCAGATCATATTACCGTCTGAAGAGCAAGCGTTAGGGATTTTCCATGGCGCTTTTTACTTGAGGTTAGGCTCAGTTTGGGAGCCCCGATGAGTCATAACCACTCCGCGCTGGTGTGGGATGATCTCCGATAGTCTTTCAGGTTTTATTTCAGTTGCCGTCAAGACCCTGAAGCCAGGGATTTTCCTTTGCTTCGTTTGCTAGCAATGCGTCTGCTGTAACGAGACGAACGTCGAGGTTATCTCTAGTTTGTCTGTGAACCGTCGAGACTTAGAACTAGGGACTTTGCCATGGCTCCGAGGTAGTCTCTAGGTTGTTGGTGAACTGTCGAGGCTTGGAACTAGGGACTTTGCCATGGCTCCGAGGTAGTCTCTAGGTTGTTGGTGAACCGTCGAGATTTGGAACTAGGGACATTGCCGTGGCTCCATTGTTTTGATCCTGGGGTTGGTTGTTGACGTTGCGTATGCATCCTGTTGGAGTGGGAAGAAACGCCGCTGTTGATCTCTAGGCTGTCTGTGAACCGTCGAGATTTGGAACTTGGGACTTTGCTATAGCTCCGTTTTGTTGATGTTGCGTCTGCTGTAATGAGACGAGCGTTGAGGTGGTCTCTAGGTTGTTTGTGAACCGTCGGGACCTAGAACTAGGGACTTTTCCATGGCTCCGCTTTGTTGACGTTACGTCTGTATCCTATTGGAGTGAGAAGAAATGCCGTTGTTGATCTCTAGGCTGTCCGTGAACCGTCGAGATTTGGAACTAGGGATTTTTCCATGGCTCCGCTTGTTTTGATCTTGGGGTCGGTTGTTGACATTGCGTCTGCATTCTGCTGGAGTGAGGAGAAACGTTGTTGTTGATCTCTAGGCTGTCTGTGAACCGTCGAGATTTGGCTCTCCTTTTGATGGAGCTTGGTGGGAAAATATGGTTCTCTTTTTGTTTATGCCTATGGATTGTATACAGGGGTCGATGTGGACTCACATGCAGAGCAAAAGTTTCATCATTCTTTTTATTTCTTTCCGCGATGCCTTATCATTTCAGCTTTTTTATATCGCGAAAGTCGTGATTGCCTAATCATTTCGGCTTTTTTATCGCAGTGCCGAATCATTTCGACTATTTTTCTTTTTACTCGCTACTTTTTATTGCGAGTTGCCCAAACATTTCGGCTGTTTATATTTTTTTTGCTCGCTGATTTTTATTGCGAGTCGCCCTATCATTTCGGCTATTTTTATATGCATTTTTTTGCTCGCTGATTTTGTTGCGAGTATGAAACTTGAGATTTGGCATCAGCACCGTTGCGACTGGAATATTACCAGGAGCGAATCATCATTTGTCGTGAAAAGACTTGGAGTTTGATACCTGTTCAGGAATCAGTATCGCTGCGACTGGAATATTCTCAGGAGCGAATCATCATTTGCCCTTATAGATTTGAGCAAAGGTGGCTTAGCAAACAGGGTTAAGGTCCTGTCGACTAAGGCTTTTTGACTCTATGAGCTGTAAGGGTCTCATAAAGGGTTTTCTCCCTATGAGTCGTGAGGATCTCGTAGACATATTTTCTCCTTAAGAATCGTGGGGACTTCTAAGTGGTGTTTTCTCTTATAAGTCGTAAGGATCTCATAAGAGTATTTTCTCCTTATAAGTCGAGAGGACTTATAAGTGTCGTTCACCATATGAGGTCATTCCTCGTGATTGGTGGAACTTGGTGGGGGAAACGTTTATTTATGCCTATGGATTGTATACAAGGGCCGACATTGTACCGCCTGTAGGGCAACTTGGGGAGTATGACGGTTGAAGGACATGTTTTGATCTCTGTAACTTAAGACTTTGAATCCTATGAGCCGTGAAGGTCTCACAGGGGGGGTTCTCCTTACGAGTCGAGAGGATCTTATAAGTGAAAATTTTACGAGATTGCGCCCTTTTGGGTTTTCACAAGCTCGCCGGTAGCCCTGCTGCTTTTACTCATGGTGCCTTTTCGGGTTTACATCCGTGCCCATTTCACTTGTGGACGTACCGTGTTTTTAACAACGAGATTGCGCCTTTTCGGGTTTTCACAAGCTCGCTGGTAACCCTGCTGTTTTTACTCACGGCGCCCATTCGGATTTTCATCTGTGCCCATTTTGCTTATGGACGTACCTTTTTTTATTTATTTATTTTTTTACCCCTCTGTTCGCCAATGAAACTTATGGGGGCCTTCGTCACCGGGGCAGCTGTGCAGCCAACGGGACTTGAATTGCGGTCTTCATCGCCGGGACTTGTGGACTTGAATTCTACTATCGCCGTGTTTGAGGCGACGTATTTAGTTTAAGGACATTACGGTCCATTGTTTAGTTTAGGGACATCTCGGTCCGTTGTTAGTTTAGGGACATCTCGGTCCATTGCTAGTTTCGAGGCGAAGTTTTACCGGATACTACTTACGGAGTCTTGACTCAGGAAGACAGCGAGCGGACATGAGCGTCGTCATCTATCATTAACCTGAGTTGTGACTTGTCAAGCGTAGTATTTCTTAAGGAACCAGCCGTTTTTTGGCCTGGAGGGTCTTTCGCCATGCATATCCATAAGTAAATAGGCCCCATCTTGGTAGACCTTGTGTATGATGTACGGACCTTCATAGTTTGGCTCGAATTTCTCCCGTTTGCACGGTTGGGGATCATAGGTGTTTTGACAACTAGCACGAGTTTGCCTTGGCGGAATGTTCTTGGCCTTGTTAGTCTTTCGTATGAGCGCGTCATCCTTGCTTTGTAAGCTTCCAGGTTTTTCTGCGCCATGAGACGAGTTTCATCGAGGGCATCGAGCTCCTCAAGCCGAAGATGGGCATTCTCTTCATCCATCAGCTCGTATCGAACCGCTACTAGTAGAGAGGGTAGCTCTATCTCCAAGGGAAGTACCGCTTCCGTGCCGAATACTAACATGAATGGCGTTGTATTCGTGGCCGTTTTGAACGTGGTTCGATACACCCAGAGAGCTTCATGCAGTCTCTCGTGCTGGTCCCTTTTATTTCTGGACACCCTTTTTTTTATGATCTTCGTCAAGGTCTTGTTGAAAGTCTCAGCTAGACCACTAGCTCGGGGAGTATAGACTGAAGAGTATCTCCAATCTATATTATGCTGCTGTGCGAAGCGGCTGATCTTATGGCTCCTGTAGGCTGGCCTATTATCCGAGATGATTCGTCGCGGAGTGCCGAACCGGTAGATGATATGTGTCCTGAAGAAATGGAGGATGTTCTCCGTCTTCACATCCTTTAGCGGTACTGCTTTTGCCCACTTAGAGAAGTAATCGGTTGTTGCTAATATGAACCGATGTCCCTTGGATGATACTGGTTCGATGGGCCCGATTATATCGGTTCCCCACATTTCGAACGACCAGCTAGCCAATATTGGGTGTAGCGGATTTGGATGCTGATGGATGAAGTCGCCGTGAATTTGGCACGAGTGACACTGCTTCGTATATTCGAGACAGTCCTGAATCGTCGTGGGACAATATTAACCCATTCTCTTGATCTTTAGCTTCATCTTTGGCCCGTCTTGGTGAGAACTGCAGAGTCCATCGTGAGTTTCTTGGACGACTCTCCTTGCTTCTTTTGGTCCCAGGCATCTTAGCCATAGTTTGTCAAATGATCTCTTGTATAGAGCATCATTGACGAAGGTGAAGGATAGAGCTTGTTTCATGAGCTGATGTCTTGACGACGCGTTTTCGGGTGTTTGATGGGATTTGAAGTAGTCTATGAAGACTTCTCTCCAATCCTTAGCCTTTTCTTCGCCTTCTATTTGGTAAGCTGCTTATTTGGTTGCTTCCTTCCTTTTAGATGATTCCGGAGATATTTCTGCTGGCGCGAGCATCCGGCGGCTTTGCACAATGATCCTTACGTCATCGAGGTTTTTGTCGGCCAGTTCTGTAGCGAGCTTGGCCAATTCATCTGCCTTGCTATTTTCTGCGCGCGGAATGCTCTCCAGAATGTAAGAGGGGATTTGTTTCAGCAATTGCTGCATTCTCTCGCCATATTTTACCAACTCTGGTTTGCATGTCTGATAGTCGCCATTTACTTGGCTAACGACTAGCTGGGAGTCTCCATATAAGAGGAGGTTTTCGATTCCCATGTCGACAACAATCTCAAGACCTGCTATCAAAGCTTCATACTCAGCCTCATTGTTTTTTCTCGGCTCTGTTAATGAAAGGGCAAAACGCATTATCCCTCCTTGCGGAGTCATGAAGATAAGGCCCACCCCGGCTTTGATTATGTGGGTGCATTGCTTTCACTTATTCAAGGAAGATGCTCTGTCGAAGTATAGTTCCCATTGGACATTATTTTCCTCTATCTTCCCTTCGATTGTGTCGAACGTGTGTTCGTCTGGCAACTCGCAATTTAAGGGAGAATCGGCCGGTATCGGATTCTCAGCGAGAAAGTTGGCGATGGCCTGGCCTTTCACTACCTTGAGGGGTCGATACATTATCGAGAACTCCATTAAGAGGAGAGTCTATTTGGCAAGCCTTCCTGTTAGTATGGCTCTTGACATCAAATATTTGAGAGGATCCATCTTTGATATGAGATGGACCTTATGTGCTAGGGCATAGTGCCTGAGCTTCGCTATCGCGAAGATCAGTGCCAAGTAATGCTTTTCAATGGGGGAGTAGTTGTTTTCTGCCCCCAAGAGAACTCGACTCAAATAGTAGAGAGCACTCTCCTTTCCTTGATCGTTCTCATGTGCCCATAGCGCGCCTAGAGAACCTTCAAGGGCTGTTGTGTACAGGATGAGGGGCTTTCCCTTGACCGGAGCGGTCAGTACCGGTGGGTTCTGCAGATATTGCTTGATTTCATCCAGTGCACTTTGGCATTTACGATCCCAAACGAACGGGGTCCCTTTCTTCATTAGATGGCTGTAAGGCGGCATTTTCCGGAGAGGTTGGCTATGAACCGTCGGATATACGTGAGCTTTCCTTGGAGAGACCGCAATTGTTTGAGAGTTCTTGGCGTGGGCATTTCCATAATCGCTTTGTTCTTTGATTGGTCTATTTCGATGCCTCAGTGTCGTACGATGAATCCTAGGAATTTGCCTGAGGAGACTCCAAACGTGCATTTTAGAGGGTTCATCTTCAGGTTATATTTCTGAAGACGCTGAAACACTATTTTCAAATGCTCCCAGTGCTCCTCGTACAATTTTATTTTCACTACGAGGTCGTCGATATAACATTCGACAATCTCATGTATGAGGTCATCAAAGATTTTCGTCATAGCCCTTTGATAGGTAGCGCCTGCGTTCTTCAAACCGAAGGGTATCACCTTATTGCAGAATATACCTAGCGGAGTTCGGAAGGCGGTGTGCTTTTGGTCTTCAGGATGCATTTTTATTTGATTGTAACATGAAGATCCATCAATGAAGGAAAAGACCTCATGAATGGACATGTTATCGATCATCAGCTCGGTAACAGGTACTGGGAAGTCATCCTTCGGACAAGCCTTGTTGAGCTCCCGAAAGTTTACGCAGATGCGCACCGTCCCATTTTTCTTCATCATAGGGACAATGTTGGCAATCCAGTCAGGATATTGAACTTCTTGGATGAAGCCGGAGTCGATTAGTTTCTTGATTTCGGCATTGATGCTCATCTCGAGTTCAAGCCGCATTCTTCTTGATGCCTGTTTGACTAGTTTGACGTTCGGTGATATCGCCAGTTTATGCACAGCTATTTCTGGATCTAGTCCCGGCATCTCAGAATAGTTCCACGCGAAGCAGTCTTTATATTGCATAAGCACGTCCTTTAGCATGGCCACCTGCTTTTCAGACAGCAGCTCACTGACGAACGTTGGCCTCGGCTCATTTTCTGTCCCCAAGTCGATTTTTCTCAGGTTGTCCGCTGTGGTGTGTATCCCATCTTCCAGCTCTTTTGGTGCCGGTGGAAATTCTAAAACCACCTTGTCCTCATCCTCATTTGTGAAGCACCGTGAAAGGTTGTCCATATTCTCGTGCTCCCCTTCTTTTGATAGTGTTATCACGTGGCAGGTACGAGCTCGTTTCCAAACTCGATGCTGATCTAGACTTACCTTTGCAGTGTAGGTTGCTTTTGGCTCATGCTTTCATGGTGGGGCTACCCTCCAACTGTCGGATAGAGTAAACCTGCCTCGCTGATACTGGTCTTCGACCCAGTCTTTGAAGGTGAAGCAATCTTTAAGAGGATGTCCTACTGCTCGGTGGTAGGAGCAATAAGCCGGATGATGGACCTCGTTTATTTGCTCGGGGTGCCAAGATTCCTGGAGCGTCATCATTTGATGCTTGATGACAAGGTCAAATATTTTCCTTGTCTTGTCTCGGGGGAAAGAGTATTCCCGACCCATCTTCTTCATAAAGGACGGATTCCAGCTGACTCTTTCTCGATTGCGTGGTTTCTTGGATCCGCTTCGCTGTTCTAGAACATCATTCTCATTCTCCACCATGCTTTTGCCTCTGCATCAGACTTTTCCATTGCCACGAGAGCGCACAGCGGGCTGAGTGTGAAGGACATTGTAGTCTTTTCTCTCCGCAGACTGCTGAGCAAGACGCTGCGTCCTGGCTTTCTCGTAAATGGCCATTTCGCGGCTATGGTCATCCCGAACCTTTTGACCGGCTTCTCTCGTTAGCTTGACAATTTGTTCTTCGAATGACGGACTTGGTATTCTTATGGCGGGATCTTGCTCTGGTTCGATATCAGCATTATCTGGAAATGCCTTCGCTTCTCTACCGGAGTTATTTATGACATGGCAGCCATGGAATCACTCCTATTTCTTGGACCGAACATATCCAAGCACAGTAGTCTCCATCCTCCCGTTGGGCATCTTTCGCTGAGTCCGGGGAATTTCCTAAATCTTGTTGTAGAACTGGGCTTGTCGAGCGGTTTGTTTGAAGGGTACGCCTTGGCATCTTAATAGCCTTTTCAATCCCTCTGCGTAATATCTGGACATACGGATTGGTTGAACCCTGTCAAGTGTAAGTTCGGCACCATGCCAGACTTCTTTTTTCCACTTTAGTCTCCATAGATTGGTAGAAGAGGATTGCCTTTTCACCTCTTCGCCTAGGAGGGACGTAGAAGGTCTGCAGCTCTTGCACGCCGTATGTATCGAGCGCATCAAGTTCCCTGTAATGCCGCTGCAGAACCATGGTAATTTGTAAATTCTGACCAGTTCCCATGAAGGTCTGCATTGACGGACAGATGGAGAACACTGCATCGGCCTCTTCTTCAGAGTCACTGCTGAGGACCAAAATAGGGGTAGATGGTCCCAGCCTATTGTCTTGGGGTTGCCCCGAGTAGACTATCTTTTCATCTTCCTCGGTATCTCTCCCAAAGATCGGGATGGTGGTGAAAACTTTTTGTCGGTTCTCAGGTTTACGACATCTTTCCGTGTCTTTGAAATCTGGTAGGAAGTACTTGGCGTCTTCATATTTGCGAACTTCATTTATGGAGAATGGGTTTAGCTCCCTTGTAACTGTGTACTCGAGTCCATCTTTAAAGTACTTCATACACTGATTTTGTGTAAAAGGGAAGATGTTGTACTCGTGTAACCAAGGCCGGCCGAGCAGGGCGTTATAGCAGGTCTTGGCATCGATGACATGAAATTTGATGTCAGTGATGAGCATCCCTAAGTGTAATGTCAATATCACAGACCCAAGCGTCCGTGATGGCTGCGAGTCGAACCCGGAGATGGTAATTTTCTCCCGAGCCAGGTGCTGAACGTTTATGCAGATCTCCTTTAGCACCTTCACGTTGAGAAGGTTGACAGAGGACCCATTGTCGACCAGGATCTTCCCTATCTTGATGTCGTGGCAATACCCAGTGACATATAGAGGACGGTTGTGCTCGCACGTTCCGAGGAGGAGATCTTCATCGGCTAATGTGATATCAGCTGTTTGAACCACTGCTAGCTCGTCCTTCATTTTTTCTTCTGCAAGGAAAGCTTGGAACCGATCAGGCACTTATAATGCCTTGATCAGAGAATCCCGTGCCTCTTTGGACAGGAGGAGAGTATCTAGTATGCTCAGTTGTGAGGGTATCTTTCTCAGGTGTGCCGGGACATTGTAATCCACCTTGTTTTTCCTAGGTGGGTCCTTGGCCGCGAGCTCTTTGACGACTGATTGTTTGATGCTGTTTTGCGTGCGTGCGTTTTAAAATCAAAATTAAGAATATACCGTAATCAAGACGGTGTCGCTGGGTAGCTAGCCGGTTGAGTACGGGTCGATCCACAGGAAGAAAGAGTTCTTTTCTTTATGTTCTAACGAGTTAAGTCCAAAAAGTTTGTGGTTTGTTTTAAGATCTATGAATGAGAAATAGTTGATAAAAAGCTTGCTAGGGTTAGGATTAGGTTAGTTCGAAATATGGATCTTCTCACTTCTTTCAATGCCTTAGTTGTGAATAAAGGTGTTAGGGTAATCGGCAACAACGGGGATTAGCACGACTGGGAAGAAACTTAGTTTCTTCCTTTTGGTCCTTATCCGTCCGTTCTTGGCTCTTAGCCCTAAACTCCGGTTAATTCAACCACAACCGGTCTAACTAGGGAATCACCGCTATCATGTAAGATAGGGTGCCGTAGTGAGCGGAGTGTGGTTGATTTAAAGGGAGTCCTTTAAATAAAATTATTTGGGCAAAGAAAGGAGTGAGAGAGATTTCCTTCTCTCAAATCTTCCCTCTCCTATCCCTAACAAGAGAGGAATTACTCACTCATTAGGAAGATAACAATAAAATTCATGATAAGAAAAATGCAAATTAAATTCTACAACTAGATTAACAAAGAATAATTGCAGATAATAAAATACGATAAGAAAAATGAGAGAGAAATAAAGGAACATACTTTTTATTGATACCTCTTAAAAGCTCATTACAATGGAGAATTAAATTCTAGATCTAGAAAAAAAGAGGCATCCTCCAAAGAGGCACACCAAAAAGAGGCACCATTTATTTGGCTTTGAGCCATCCTATTTATAAATAGGAAAAACCCTAGGTTTACATTATGATCCATAAATGAAATTACAAAACAACCCCAAAGACCGAGTCAAAGCACCGACACCCCACCGACACGTGCATTGCACGGCCGCGGAACCGCGGCATAATAGCCTATTTGCCCGCGTATCCGAGGCCATTTGGTGGGCTTATGGGCCCAATTCTTTATGGTTTCTTCAAGTTGTTTTTATCTTCTGTTTTCTTCACTTGGTCTCTCAGAATCTCTTCAATTCTCTTCCAGATATTCAACAGTGGACTTTTTACCGTGAGCTTCACGTTGAAGTCTTGAATCTTGTGCTGCCCTTGAACTTTGTGCATTGAACTGTCTAATGATTTTCAGTTGTTCCTTGAAATGGTGGGCGGCATCATACGGATTTATCTATTGTTGGTCGTAGTCTCACATTTGCAGCGTCTTTTCATGAATTTCTCTGTAATGATCTGAGAACCTGTTACCTGTAACTATTTAGCAGAGATGGATCAAAAGTACCTACTTACATGCAATGTGACTAAGAATGGGCGATATAAAAATGCAAAAATCTGATATGAACAAATACCCCCAAACTTATCTTTTGCTCGTCCCGAGCAAAACCAATTTTATTCTCGAAAAATCCTAACCTCACTTTCGCAGGGAATCGCAATTGCACTGAGCTCGTGCAACAAGCCGTTAAACCTCTAGGTGTACCTAGTAGGAGGAGTGTTGTCTCCTGAAGGTTTTCAGCGGATACTACCCACAAAATCCGATCAATTTGGCCAATTGACTTTCATTCTTTAATTCGGTATTCTAGCAAGAAATTCTATTATCTTCAACTTAGAAATCATCAACCCGTATTTTTCACACTCACTTTTTATTTAACTTAAGATCATATATGTTCTGCAAATTTATTGAGCTTTCAGTATCTTTTGAATTTTCCTTCTAAGGTGCAATCTCAACTCAAGAATTTTTATCATCTTTATTGAAGATATAAGTCCTATCTTTCATTCCTATCTCTTATCCAAACCCCAATCATATACCCCTACGTGTATGTAATTATCACCCTTACACTTAGAAATTCAATTCAAGCTATCATATTCTTGTCCATCGTCCAAAGTACTTTTAGTTGGTGAATTTTAGATGAAATTGCTCGCACATTCTTCATGCGACAGTTAATACTTCTTGAGGTACTAAACGAACGATTACAAAACGTGCTTGCGCATTTAGACGTAATTCCTTGTCTTGTAATACCTAAGGCTTAGCAGTGACTCCTAAACCAGTTGGTCTAAGGAACTAGGTGATAAAGCACCCTTGCTATATTTTTTATTTATACTGCCTTAAGCAATTACAAAACCAGTGTTCATTTTTTTATGTCTCTTTATTCACCATTTATACTTTTATTTTATTTTCCTTCGTATTAAGGTTTTTAGACAAGAGCATTTCAAGGTATCCTCTACTATCCCAAGTTTCAAGGTGCGCGTACGTGCAAGTTGTAGGGTATATATTTTCAGAATTTAGACTTAAGGTTCAGAATTATTTTTTAGATTTACACTTCAAATAAAAATTTCAATACTCTTCCCTTATTTTGACTTAGCCCAAGAACTGAACTCAAAATCTGCCTATTTCTAAATAATCTATAAGGACATATATTTTCTACAGTTAAACTTTAAGAAAGTTTAATTTTAGGGTTTTTAATTTACTAAGTTTAGGATCTAGTTTTTCCTAACTAGTCAACCGTCATGTTAAACTTAAGTCAAATATGACCAAAATTGAACTTTTCAATTTTTCAATTTTTTTTTAAATTTTTCAATTTTTTATGGGTTTTAAAATAAGTATGCAAATGCAAAAATATACATATGAATGTGAAGGAAGAAAGCTTACCGAGCATACCCCAAACTTAAACTTGACAGTGCCATCACTGTCAGGCTACACCAAGAGGGTCAAAATTGCCGGTACTTCCCTGTTTAGTTATTTTTTTTTATATTATTAACAGAAAAAGAAAATAAAATATATATACACAAAAAGGTCCCCCCAAACTTAAGTGAAACAGTGTTTACACTGTTTAAGCGTTAAAGTTCAGAGTTAGGGAGGAGAAAAACACAGTATCAAGCTATACAAGGCCTTACACAAGCCAAAGGTTAGCACCAACCATTCAAAGAATTTATCAGTGAAGCGCACCGGTTGGTGGAAGAACATGTTGTATAGAGTTAGGAAGAAATGGGGTAAAGATAAGTGGTGTAATGGAAAAGGTTTACGTCTCGATTTGTAGAGACGAAACAATAATGGTGAACGGAAACGAGAATATGGATGATTAGGAAATGGAAGAATGGTCACATTCTCGTTTGGGATAAAAAGAAATGGTGGTGGTTCGACTTCTTCAGGTGGAGGTTGATTAATTACAAAATCCGTGTCGTTTAGGAATGCGAGTTCGTCGGCGAAAATATTTTTGAAACTTTCATCAATGGTCCGATTGAACGTTTCAATGTCAATAAGTGTGGCGCCAGAATTCAACACACTTGATTTTTCAAAAATTATGGAGGTAGGAGACTCGTAAAGCTCATCTACCTTATTCTCAAACGATTCTAAATCAAGTTGTTTTTCTAAAATTATCGAACTCAAAATATCGGATTGTGATTCATTAACACTCGCTATCATTAAAGGAAGATTAGAAGAAGAACCAGAAAAAATGGGAGAAAGAAGTGGAATACGAACTTGAGGGTGGAAATGGAGTGTATAAATTAGCACAATTTGTAATGACCGATGTGTAAAAAGTGATTGTGCTAATCTATCATCCCATTGAGAAATGAGGTCAACTCCTTCAAGATTCGTGAGAAAACATGGGTACGTCGAACTTGGTAAACCAGACATTGAAAATGAAAGTGATACGGTTTCTTGCGCGGTCGGAACGATGGAATGGATGAAAGGGAGTGATTTAGGAAGTGTAACACTTAAAGGTTCAGGAGGGTGTACACAGTCGGTGGAAGGGACAGGATGAATTGGAAAATCTGACTCATTAAACAAAATTGGTTCATCCTCAATACTATCATCATAATTCCCCTCAAAAGTTATCTCATCCATGCAATTATCATCAAAATCCAGATGCATATGAAGTTCGTGAAAAACAGTTAATGACTCAGGATGATGAATTGGAGAGAGAAACTCATCCAAATCTGTGGGTTCATCATCCAAAATATTCCCAGCGTCAATATCCTCGATCAAGTGAAAATTAAATTTCTCAGACACCTCATCAAAAGTATAGATATCAATCAATTCAGGTTCTAGAGTGGAGGTGTAGAGGTCAAAAGGATTGGTGATGGTTTCATTCGAAAGGGACCCTTCACAATCAGGTAAATCAAACACTACAAAGTCGCACAACTTATTAAACGTTCTATTTTCAACCGGTGAATCATTTGGGACACTTGATAGATATTCAAAACTGGAGTTGCAGGATTCAATTTGGGATGGGTAGGTTTGATTTGGAAGGGTTCACAGCTCACTCTCTCCACTCAAATTCTCAACCTGTCCTACCGCTTCGTCATACATTGGAAAATTTGGAGCTACTTGGAAACTAGCTCCCAGGTCACTAGGTTGTATAAGGGCGGCCATGGACGCATTCAAATCCATCATCTGTTGGCTTGACGCTACCATAAAATCTTTCAACGACTGTTCCAGATTAGACATGGGTTGTGACGGGGTTTCAGTAAAAGATTTAAAGTTGTTTGGATACTGGAAACTCCCAGATGGCTATTCAGAAGCAATGTCTAGGGAAGGTGAAAAGGTCGGGTAGGACTGGTTGGAATTGAATGGTTGGACAGGAGTAGGATCAACATTTGGATAAGAAGGTGAATGGAATTGTTGATCCAAAAAATTCGCAGTGGTGAAAGGAGTGAAAGATCGGTTATGAGATTGTTCAATATGTTCAGCAATAGACATGGGTTTTGGAGTTACAACAGGACTCGAAAAAGGAGTATCAATGTAAGAAGGTGGTGAAGGTTGAAATGGTTGATATAATGTGGATTGCGGAGTCCAACTGGTTGTCCTAGACGCGTCTATTCGATCTTTCAAAGAAATTTTGGGCATGGAGGGGTCGTTCAAAATTCGACCAAAACAAGAAACGTAGGAAGTAATGTCTGGTTGGGGGTACCAAAGTTCGGCAAGAGTTTTGCGAGGTGGGGTACCCATGATGTGATGAGAGAAAGGAGAAAAGAATGTGATTTTTTTATTTTATTTTATTTTATTTTATTTTTTAATATTTTTTGTTTTTAAAAAAAAATTGTTTGTTTTTGGAGTTTTGAAATTTTTGAAAGTGTTTTTTCTAGAAAGAGTTTTTGCAAAATTTGTACGGAACTACGGCACAATTTCAAACAACCACAGTTTAAACATGCACAATCAAACCTAGAGCTTGGGTCTCCTACGTCATCTAGACTGCTCCTAACTGTTCCAAAGCGACAAGTTGTGAGATATTCCTCAAATCGCCTCTTCACCGCCAATTGTGGCCAGGTAAGCACAAATGAAGAAATGAGCGATCCGCTCACGAATCACCGTGAGACAGGTCTTTTAAAATTACCTTTCTCACTTGTCTAACCTAGGCACCACAAAATCAGGTTTAGATAAACGACTGAATGCCCACAACCTTCCTTTGTCTTAATGAGCGCGACAGTCCTTAATTGGTTGAGTCTAGATATTTTTAATTAGCTCAAGGGTGATGCATATGTTTTTAGTGATTTTTGGGGTCTTAAAAAGGGTAATGAAATCCCCACCCAATCTGAATTGGTGTTATAGCCCTTTAAAAGTCCGTATTAATTATGCAAAGCAGTTAACACACCAAAATTTCTAAAACACTTGCAAAATATTTTTTTTTATTTGGCAGCGCAAAGAATCCTGCACAAAAACAATTTATTGGAGAGGGAGAAGAAGTTGTTGTGCAAAGAATACCTGCAGGAAAAAAATTTCAGTGGAGTTCTGGGGGTAGAAGAAGAAAAAAATATACTCACAGAGAGTTTTCAAATAGCTGACGTCATCTGTTTGACCGCAGTTCCGCGGTCAAACCCTTGCTTATGCCGCGGTTCAATAGCTGGTTTGGATCTTCAAAAATTTTCTATATGCTGATTTGGTTCTCCTCTGTTTGTTCAGATCCTCTGTTTCTGTATTTGTTCACTGGGCTTGCTCCAGATCTGAATCAGTGTTTGCTCCAAGCCTGCACACTTGCAAAAAAACCTTTCAAAAATAACAAGATGATTTTTATTTTTTTTAAAAATTTTTCAATTTTTTAATAATTTTTTATAATTTTCTTTTTTTTTATTTTTTTATTACTAACCAAAAATTACACAAAGAAAAAGACTACCGTCTCCCCGGCAACGGCGCCATTTGATTGTTTGATGCTGTTTTGCGTACGTGCGTTTTAAAATCAAAATTAAGAATATACCGCAATCAAAATGGTGTCGCTTGGTAGCTAGCCGGTTGAATACAGGTCGATCCACAGGGAGAAAGAGTTCTTTTCTTTATATTTTAACGAGTTAAGTCCAAAAAGTTTGTGGTTTGTTTTAAGATCTATGAATGAGAAATAGTTGATAAAAAACTTGCTAGGGTTAGGATTAGGTTAGTTCGAAATAGGGATCTTCTCACTTCTTCCAATGCCTTAGTTGTGAATAAAGATGTTAGGGTAATCGGTAACAACGGGGATTAGCACGACTGGGAAGAAACTTAGTTTCTCCCTTTTGGTCCTTGTCCGTCCATTCTTGGCTCATAGCCCTAACCTCCGGTTAATTCAACCACAACCGGTCTAACTAGGGAATCACCGCTATCATGTAGGATAGGGTGCCATAGTGAGTGGAGTGTGGTTGATTTAAAGGGAGTCCTTTAAATAAAATTATTTGGGCAAAAAAGGAGTGAGAGAGATTTCCTTCTCTCAAACCTTCCCTCTCCTATCCCTAACAAGTGAGGAATTACTCACTCATTAGGAAGATAACAATAAAATTCAAGATAAGAAAATGCAAATTAAATTCTACAACTAGATTAACAAATAATAATTGCAGATAATAAAATACGATAAGAAAATGAGAGAAAAATAAAGGAACTTACTTTTTATTGATACCTCTTAAAAGCTCATTACAATGGAGAATTAAATTCTAGATCTAGAAAAAAAGAGGCATCCTCCAAAGAGGCACACCAAAAAGATGCACCCTTTATTTGGCTTTGAGCCCTCCTATTTATAGATAGGAAAAACCCTAGGTTTACATTCTGATCCATACATGAAATTACAAAACAACCCCAATGACCGAGTCAAAGCACCGACACCCCACCGACACGTGCATTGCACGGCCGCGGAACCGCGGCCATTTGGTGGGCTCATGGGCCCAATTCTTTAGGGTTTCTTCAAGTTGCTTTTATCTTCTGTTTTCTTCACTTAGTCTCTCAGAATCTCTTCAATTCTCTCCCAGATATTCAACAGTGGACTTTTTACCATGAGCTTCACGTTGAAATCTTGAATCTTGTGCTTCCCTTGAACTTTGTGCATTGAACTGTCTAATGATTTTCAGTTGTTCCTTGAAATGGTGGTCGTCATCATACGGATTCATCTATTGTTCGTCGTAGTCTCACATTTGCAGCGTCTTTTCATGAATTTCACTGTAATGATCTGAGAACCTATAACCTGCAACTATTTAGCAGATATGGATCAAAAGTACCTACTTACATGCAATGTGACTAAGAATGGGTGATATAAAAATGCAAAAATCTGATATTAACAACGACTCCATCATTGAGGGCAATTTCCTCAGGGACTTTTTCCTTCCCCTTGTCTCTTTTGCTCGAACCTTTGTTTGTTAGCTTGAGGTTCTTCTCAGGCAGCGTGCGGTTACGTAGCTGAATGTTCTCGCATTTCTTCGCCTCTTCTTCTTTTCCAGATGTGGATTCTTTGAAGAGAGGGCCGAGGGTTATTTCTTCTTCAGAATAGCTGCCGAATGTGAGAACTTGAGTTTTCCCTTTTGTCGAACTGGTATCAACCATATAACAGTTGCCAGTCGTTTTTCTGCGCTCATCTGTCGCACTTTTTCGTTGTCGACGAGTTTCACGCTTCATCATCTTGAAGTGTTGTCGGTGGGTAACGTATCCCTGCCACCATTTCTTGAAGGCACTGCACTCTTCGGTGGGGTGTGTAACCCTCCGATGGTATAAGCAGTAGTTCGGACGTACATTCGCTTCATTGAGGCACGTACTCCCGGGAGTATTTCCTTTGAAAGGTGGCAGCTTCATTCCCATTGACAGGGCTTTGGCGAACCGCTTCCCCGTCTTAAACCTGCTTTTGTCTGCCGTGGGTGTGCTTCGATCTGGTTGGAGTACTTTGTGACTCTTCCTTGCCGCAACTTCTTCATCCTGACGCCGACGCTTGGCCTTTTCATATATGGCCGTTTCACGCTCTTGGTTAGCTTTGCTCTTTTGAAGGGCTTCGTTCAACAGCCTGTTAATCAGGTCGTCTGACGGCTCTAAGGATTTTTGCACTGGTCTTGCCCCCAGCTTCTCTGCGCCGTTTTCTGACTCCGAGGGGGTCTCTTCGTTTTTTAACGATGAATGAGAGACCATGTGGCAACTCGCTATATAATCCTCGGGTTTCCTGATGAGTCGTTCCCCTCATCAATGTCACTGTCTCCGTTCTCAAGGATATGGTCGAGAACTTCTTCGAGAGTGACTGGGATTCGTGCCTTCTGGTTGTACTCCTCCAGCGCGTCAATGTATTTTTGCAGGTCCGTGCGCTTGTTATCAAGCTGTACGGGCTTCTTGGTCTTCTTCTTTTTCTTCGAAGACTTTGAAGGCTTGAACTGGGTATTTTGTCCATCGTTACCAGCTTTCGGTGTTGGGCACGGTTTAAACATCCCCTCAATGATCTTGGGCTCTAGTAGGCTTTTTCACTTGATCGTCGGACATGCTTGAAGGTCCTTCAGCATTCTTTTAGTTTTAGCTGAAAGGACAACTTCCCATGGAGCTTCTTCCACAAACGAGCATGATGCTCCCGGCGTATATACCTTTTTAAGAGCATGCTTCTATGGCAGGTTCACCCTCCAGTTTTCGGACAGCGCAAATTTGCCTTGTTGGTACTGGTCCTCGACCCAATTTTTGAAGACGTAGCAATCCTCAATTGGATGGCCGAATACTCTGTGGTAGGAGCAGTAGTTAGGACCGTTGACGTCACTAGGCCGCAGAGGATGTCTCGGATCCGGCAGAGTGATAAGTCTGTTGTGCACTGCCAGTTCGAATAGTCTCCTCATTTTATCCCGAGGAAACGAGTAAGGATGTCCTAGCTTCTCTTCGAGCGATTGACGTGGGCATGTGTCGCTTTGGCGAGCAACCGGTTTCAGATCAATTGGTTGCTGTTGAGTGTTGGCAACGAATGTCGCTTTCCCTTTGCCCTTTTCATTCCGGGGATCCGTTTTTGAAGAGGACGGCCTATGGCCCATTTGGTCCATTTGGGCCAGCTTGTCGATCAAGGCCTGGAAGGTGGTCGGCTTGAAGAACATCATAAATTGGGATATAGTCTCCTGAGGATCAAGGGTCCCTACGAACATGCCCACGGCAGGAGCTTGTTCTATGCGTTGTTCGCATTTTGACCATAGGTTCCGCCACCGAATTGCGTATTGAACCCAGGTCTCTCCTGGCTTCACCCTGGTATTGATTAATGCCGTGATCGGGGTGCGCTCGCTTGCGCTTGCGAACCGCTGTGTGAATAGTAATTCCATCTCCGTGAATGTTTTGACAGAGTCATTTGGGAGTTCGGAGTACTATTCAAATGCCATTTCCGACAAGCTGCCAAGAAACTGGAGAAGCAGCAGTTTGTCGTCGCCTACAGTATTACCGTACAGAGCTCTGAATTGAGCAACGTGCCGGTGTGGATTGTCCGTCCCCTTATAAACATGGAATTTAGGGATCGTATATCCTGGCGGGCAATTGATTTGATCATACCATCCTAGATAAGGTCGCCCAGTTCTGACGACTTGGCCAGCCGCTTCACTCGCTTGATGAGCTCGTATTTGTTGAGCTATGAAGTCATTAAGGGCAGCCTTGGAGATTGTTTCTTCTTTGGTTGCTGAGAAAGCCGGCGGAGGGTTTGACGTTTCCCCTCTGTCGTCTTCGATGATTATTGGAGGGTCTTCGGCTGGAGGTTCCGGCTGGACCATTATCCCAAACATGTTTTGGAACAGAAGCGCCATCTGCTTTATATTAGCGGCCTGTTCCGCGGCCTCCTTATCCTTCCTTTCTAGCACCCTCCGCAGGAACTCGGTGTCGGTCTCTTGTTCCTGGCGCTGCTCAGACGTTGATTCCAGGCTTTCTTTTTACCCGGTGAGTGCCGACATTTTCATCAGCATTTCTTGGAGCTTTTGTTGCTGCTCCCGAGCTTTTGTCAACGACCGAGTGAGTGGTCGATGACCTACAGAATCATGACTTTACTCTTTCCCGGAAGCCATGTACACCGTGTGCACGATCATGCCCCCAGACTTGGGGCGTTTGGGCCTAGTGCCTTTGGAATTCGCCGCAGGCAGTGGAGTTTTCTCCGGCCTTCTCCTTTTGTGGGAGGTTGAAGTCGGAGGGGCCATTATAAACCCATGTAGACGATGGCTTTCATGGTATGATGGAAGGATGGTCCTCCTCTTGTTGAGCCTTCGTTTTCTTCAGTCGGCAAGAGTAGTCTTTATCGATCACAGAATCTTGGACCTTCCACCAGACTCTGTGGATTTTGGAGGACAGCCGCTGAGGGGGTTGCTCTGGCTTTGCCTGCATCATGTTTTCAGCAAGCGGGGGAGACTTTTTCAATACAGCGCTTGGGGAGTTCTTTCGCACCCTCCTGAGCGGATCAAAGATGTTCCTAATTGGAACAACAGCGTCAATTTCTACTATTGGAGCTGGTGGGGTAACTCCAAAAGGGGAATTGCCCCCAGCTTTCCTCACTCGGCACCAGTGGCGATGTCGAGCACGTCTTGCAGACGGGATTACCTCAGTTGTGGGAGTGGTTTCTTCATGCCCCCTGCTCTGATGAAGGGCTACTGCTGGTGCCAGCCTGTTGAAAACTGATGCCCGTTGAGAGGGGACGGTCAATCTTTAGAACCCCGACCCTTTGGTAGGGGAAGCAGTCATGATGACTTTGCCGGAAGTAGGGGTTGGAACGACCAATCTTGCGAAGACCGATCCTTTAGCAGGAGAACCCTTGTCGATGACTTCTCTCGCCGGAGCTAGAACGGCTATCCGTTTTGGGATAACCTCCTCAGGTATCGCGAGCTTCTTTACGGGCTCACTTGAGCTATGGCTCAACCTGTTGAAGACTGAGGCATTAAAATTGGACGACCCGTTGGGAGAGGCCGTGGAGATTGCAAATCGATTGAAGAACGACTTCTTGGGAGCTTCTTGTGGTGGCACTGGGGCACTGAAGCTTGCTGGCGGGAGCATAGTCTCAAAGAACAATCCAGTGGTGGCCTGAGTCACCTGCTCCACTAGCATTGCAAAGATGGAAGCCACTTGGGGCCTATAAGTCACTCATCCATTTAGGGTAGAGCGAGAGTTGTTGTTGCAGGTGAAGTTGGAAGCCATCGATTTCTCTTCTCTTCTGCATAGGAGCAAGACACCAAATCTTAGTATCTTAAATCTAGGGACAACCATATTAAACCGCTATTTGTTCGCGAACACGACACACGAAGTGTGGAGTGGAAAGAGGAAAAGGTCGCACCGGGCGTGCCAGAATCTGTTTATCGCTGAAAATAGAGACGAAACCGGGATGGATCATCTTGAATGGGTCTGGGAGAAGATGCTATTTGGGTTTATCCGTCCCCCTCTCCGAAGATGACAAGTTGATTTATGGCACCATATATCGGAAGTTTGGACGGATGCGGCCGTTGTAGCAGATTTCGTCAGATTCCCCCTCGTTTGTGAGGGGTTTTTGATTATGGGGACGCTCTTCCCTGCAGGCGCAAGCCTCTGTAGTTAATTACGTTATCGCATCGCGATAACCACTTTCTCCTGCTCCAGAAATTCGCTTCGTGTCGTGTGTGTTTGTTTTATTTTTGGTTGCCCGTGGATTGTATACGGAGACTAATTTATGTTGTCGCCAGTAGGGCGTAGATTAGTCCAAATCTGTATATTCTTAGATTTGGGTTTGGTTTGATTTAAGAATCGTTGATTTGTTTTGAGATCAAGATCGACTTAAAGGTATACGAGCGGTTGGGGGGCTCAGTTGCTTTTTCGGGTGTCATTAGTCATGTTTGGGAAACGATGAGTCCATGGGCTCAGTTGATCTGAATTAGGGACCCATCCAACTTGGGCTTGGCCCACTCAATTTTCTTTTGATTTAAAAGAAGTGCTAAGCACTGGTGTGGGCTCAGTCCCCTTTTTCTTGAAAAAAGTGCTGAGCACTTATGTGAGTTCCGACGATCACACTTTACTTTCTCTTTTCTTTTGTCTCTACATGCGGAGTGCTGAGCACTCTTTATAGCGCCCACATGCAAAGCACGCGAGGCACTAGGTGTCAGGTGCTGAATGACGAGTGTCAAGCACTCTTATTGTTCTGTGGTGCCCAGGTGAGGGTCACGTGAGGCGCTGGGCGCCGAGCGCCATCCACTGAGTGCTAAGCACTCCTTATTTTGTAGCACCCAGTGGGGGGCACATGAGGCACTGGGCGCTGAGCGCCATCCACTGAGTGCTAAGCACTCCTTATTTTGTAGCGCCCACGTGAGGAGCACGTGGGGCGCCGGGCGCCGGCCACTGAGTGCTAAGCACTCTTGAGTTCTCTCTCTTTTTTTTGAATGATCCACAGGATCTTTATTTTCTTTTATTTACCTAAAATTCCCAAGAAGAGAGTTCTTCTTCCTCGAGAATTTAATTCTCTGTTTTTTCTAAGCTTTCTCCTCTTCTTCTTTTTTTAAGCTTGGGGAGGGGGGTTCCTCCACTCTAGACTTGAAGTCTTGGGTCCTTTATATAGTAGAAGCAAGTATTTTGATTGGTTGAAGAAATATCTCATTGAGAGATCTTAATTGATTTGGGGATTTTACCCACCGTTGGATCTTTTTGATCCAAGAACTTCTATTTTACAGAAGATACTTTCCCTGTTTTTAACAAGATTAGGGAAATATTTTCCCACACAGAATTTATTCTGTCGATCGGTGATTCTTTAATCACCACTGGATTTTTAATCCAACGATACTCTGTTTTACAGAGAGTAATTTTTTTTTTTGTTTAGAAAGATTTGAGAAATATTTTCTCAACATAATTTAATTCTGCATTTTGATAATTTATCATCTCCATTAGATCTTCGATCCAACGGCTCTGTTTAACGAAGAGTAGAATTTAATTCTACCAGGCGCCGGCGCTCACGTGCTGTGCATGTGCGGCGCCAATAAGAGTTTTTAACTCTGACACTGGTGCCCTCGTGGCAAACACGTGAAGCTCTGCCTCTTGAGTTTTGAACAGAGGTTTGCTCTTTTAAGAGTTTTTTAATTCTAGCGCCTCGTGGCAAACACGTGAGGCGCTGCCTTTTGAGTTTTGAACAGAGCTTTGCTCTTTTATTGGGGAAACAGTCCATCTGCCAGATTTCGTAGTCATAGTATGCAGCAATGGCATGTAGGATCCTGATGGACTTAAGCATAGCAACAGGAGAAAATGTTTCATCATAATCGACACCAGGTCATTGACGAAAACCTTTTGCTACAAGTCTTGCTTTGAAAGTATCAACTTTTCCATCTACACCTATCTTCTTTTTGAAGATCCACTTGTTCCCAATGGGTTTTACCCCTTTAGGAGCAACTTCCAAAGTCCATACTTTGTTGGTGTACATGGATTCCATCTCGGATCTCATAGCACCCAGCCATTTCACAGAGTATCCACTTGTGATAGCCTGCTCGAAACTAGTAGGGTCATCATCTTCCATGATGCAATCCTCGCTCCCACCGTCTACGAGAAAACCGTAGTATCTCTCAGGTGGATGGGGAACCCTACCATATCTGCGGAGTGGCTGGGGTTCGTTGGGTATTATTGGATCCTCTGGTTCCACCAAATCGTCAGTTGTAGTCTGTGCTGCTGGAACTTCTTCCAGTTCTACCTCATTACCACTAATTTCTTTTACAAGAAATTCCTTTTCTAAAAAGGTGGTATGTTGAGCAACAAACACTTTTTGTTCCTCGGTGTGGTAGAAAAGATATCCATGCAAATTCTTTGGATATCCTACAAACTTACATAGAACTGACCTTGCCTCGAGCTTGTCTAGATTTTTCCTTTTAACATAGGCCGGACAACCCCATATCTTAACTCGTTTAAAATACAGTCTCTTTCCACTCCATATCTCATATGGTGTTTTAGGCACAGATTTTGATGGAACTTGATTCAATAGGTATGCAGCTGTCTCAAGCGCATAGCCCCAAAAAGAAATATGCAACTTAGCAGTACTCGTCATAGAGCGCACCATATATAATAGGGTGCGATTTCTCCTCTCCGATACACCGTTGTGCTGTGGTGTATACGGAGGAGTAAGCTGAGAGAGAATCCCATTCTCTTTTAAATAGTCTCAGAATTCCCCGCTCAAGTATTCTCCTCCCCGATCAGATCATAGGACTTTAATACTTTTGCCTGTCTGGTTTTCAACTTCGCACTTATATTCCTTGAATTTCTTAAAAGTTTCGGACTTGTGTTTCAACAAGAACACATGTCCGAATCTTGAGAGATTATTGGTGAATGTAATAAAGTAAGAAAAACCATTCCTGGCATGTGTAGACATAGGACCGCATTCATCACTATGTATCAGTCCCAAGAGTTCAGTAGATCTTTCTCCGTGTCCAGTAAATGGAGTTTTGGTCATCTTGCCTTTGAGACATGACTTGCAAGTTTCATAAGATGAAAACTCAAACGGATTCAAATATCCATCTTTATGTAACTTAGCCAGTCTTGTCACATTGATATGACCTAGTCTACAGTACCACAAGAAGGCTTCGTTCATTTTTGAATTTTTCCTCTTGTTTGTGTTCTATACGTTAAGAACTGTACTTTGATTCAGAACGTATATACCGTTACATAACGTACCAAATCCAATCAACATTTGATTTTGGAAAATGTTCATAACATTATCCTTTTTTAGTTAGCAAAGAAACTGATATAATGTTGCACATCATCTTTGGTACGTAGTAACAGTCGTTCAGAATCAATGTATTACCAGTTGGTAATACAAGGTGATATTCACCAACTGTCTTGGCTGCAACAAATGCACCATTCCCTACTGTTAGAGATTTATCACCTTTTTCCAGTTCTCTCCCTTTCTTTAGCTCATGTAAAAAATTACATACGTGGGATCCTGATCCGGTATTGAATACCCAGGACGTAGAAACAAACTGAGAAACATTTCTCGGTAATGAACACACCCGAAGAAGATGCATCAATATGCTGTTTCTTCGTACGGGTGGCGCGGGAATCCTGATATTCCCCTATTCCTAAGAAACCAACGTTCCCCGGCTTAGTATAATAAGCGGGTTCGGTCAATACATTCATATTATTATCTTGATTAAGGCGTGACATTGGTTGCTGCCTGGAGAGAGAGAGAAGGAAACGCATTAGCGTGCGCTCTTTGCAAGATTAGATTGGTTATTATCTTATCTAATCAGGATGGCTCTCATTGTTTTTATCAAATCTTCCTTCAAACCATAAAAGGTAAGATTAGCCAGGATTAATTACACCCTACAGGTTCGCCAATCGTTCGGCCAGGCCGGTATCGGTACTCGGAGGGAGGTTCCCCGTGCTTTCGCATGGACCTAATTAAAATAAATATCGTTTCTCTACAGGAATAATCCCGTTGACACCTTTCTAGACACCTACTGGATTAGCTAATCGTAAAGTGCAAAACTCTCTCAGGAGTAACTCTTACTCGCGGTGGGTATCGGGATCCAATTATCATATAGAAGGTATACAATCTCATTGCAAATTTCAACACTTGAAATTCTCGATAATGGTTTTTACCCCTAGCCACTCATGACCTTGACTAGGTCAACAAATCATAAGCGCTAGTCAAGTTTTACCCATCATTTCTTGATTGAATTAAACTCACCCGCATGACCCTTGACAAGGTCAACAAGGCCACACGACTACCCTAACCCAATCGCATCACATGCAGGCAGATAAGCACTAATCAGTTACCGCACACTACGCCTTGACAAGGTCAACAAAGGCAACACAAATACTAAATAGTATTTATCTGAAATGACGGAGGGCTACGCTGGTTTTTAGAAAAACCATGAGCGTAATGAACTTCTTTGTAGAATCTAGTGATTTTGAAAAGGAGTGTTTTTGAGGCTTTTGCTAGTTTTGCTAAAGAGGTCAGTCCCGGTGAAGGGATCTCGGCTCTTTCCTCATCGAATGAGGTGCAGGATATTCAGGAATACCACTATGCAAAGTAATAACTAGAAAAGCAATCAAAAGACAAAACCGAGTAAGTTGTAGCATTTTCTAGTTTTGCTAAAGAGATCACTCCAAGTGAAGGGATCTCGGCTCTTTCCTCATCGAATGAGGTGCTGGATATTCATTAAAGAATACTGATTGGAGAGCTTTTGCGTGTATTTTTAAAATCAAAGTTTAGAATATACCGCAATCAATAACGGTGTCGCTTGGTAGCTAGCTGGTTGAGTACGGGTTGGTCCATAGGGAGATGGATTCCTTTTCTTTATGTTCTAACGAATTAATCCGATCAAGTCGGGTTTTGTTTTAAGATCTAAGAATGAGATTAAATTGATTTAAAGGCTTGCTAGGGTTAGGATTAGGTTAGTTCGGAAAAGGGATTCTACCCACCGCTTTCTTTGCCTTAGTTAAGTATTTAGGTGTTAGGGTAATAGTCAACAAAGGGGATTAGCATGACTAAGAAGAAACTTAGTTTCTTCCCTTTGGTCCTTGTCCGTCCTTTCTTAACTCTAAGCCCTAACCTCCATGTAAATCAACCACAACCGGTTTAAGTAGGGAATCACTGCTATCTCGTAGGATAGGATGCTGTAGTGAGCGGTGTGTGGTTGAATTAAATAGAGTCCTAATTAAAAATTATATGGGCAAAGAAAGGAGTGAGAGAGATTTTCTTCTCTCAAACCTTCCCTCTCCTAACCCTAACAAGTGAGGAATTACTCACTCATTAGGAAGATAACAAAAGAATTCATTTTTATAATTTTCATTTTAAGAGACTATCTAATTTGCAGACAATAAAAGACAGATAAAAAAATTGCACGAATTAAATTCAGATAACAAAAAGAATGCAAAAATAAAAATACTTTTATTGATGACCTCTTGACGATTACAATGGAATGAAAACTTTAAACTAGAAAATAAAGAGAGGCATATCAAAAGAGGCACCCAAAAGAGGCCGTATGCTTTCCTATATATAGATAGGAGAAACCCTAGGGTTTACATCTGATCCACATATGAAATTACAAGACTACCCTAAAAAAACCGGGTCAATGCATCGACTCCCACCGACACGCACCGACACGTGCTCTGCACGGCCGCGGATCCGTGGCCAGAAGCCTTGTTTGGCCGCGGTTCCGCGGCCGTTTGATGGGCTATTGGGCTCATTTCTGTAGGGCTGCTTCATGTTACATTTTACTTCTGGTTTCTTCACTTGGTTTCTCAGAATATCTTCTATTTTCTTCCAGATTTCTACAGTGCAGAATGTTGTAGACTTTTGCCGTTAGCTTCGTGTTGAAGTCTTGAATCTTATGCTGCCCTCATACGTTGTGCAATCGAACTGTTTATTGATCTTCATTTTTTCCTTAAACTGGTAGGCGGCATCATACAGATTCATCTATTTATTAGTCGTAGTCTCACATTTATAGCGTCTTTTCACCATTTTCACTGTATTTGTTCTGAGAACCTGTAACCTGCAACTATTTAACAGACATGGATCAAAAGCACCTATTTATTTGCAATATGATTAAGAATAGGGAATATAATAATGCAAAATTCTGATATGAACAAATACTACTATGCAAAGCAAAACTAGAGCTATCCTGTTTAAAAAAATTTGATTCTACAATATCTTTAGGTTTCTTTCTTTTAATTAATCTCATTAATGAAGTTCCATCATTTAATATTTCCTAAACATCACAGAAAAAAACAAAAATAGAACGTACGCTTATACCATCCGCATTCACCACGGGGCCCCGTCATACACCGTTAGGTTACTTAACTACCGGCAAAGCGGGGGCTGGACTAGCGCGGGTGCAAAACATAAGCAACGTTTATTATATATCATATATATAATATCACATTCATCTCAAGCAGTTATATGATCACATCACAAAACCAAGCAGCAGAAGCAACATATGAAATATTGGATATACTAGGATTTCCGTGTTTTAAATTTAGCCAGTAATGTAAAACACGGATTCCACGGTCGTGAATAATAGCCAAACCCATATCCCTAGACCCCTACGAGAGTGGCAAGTAACCCTACTGTTTCCCCCAATCAGAGCAAAGCTCTGTTCAAAATTCAAATTTTGAAATGAAGCAACGCTTCAGATGCAACGCCAAGTGCGCTGCGTCCTAAGCAGCGCACCACGTGCAAAGCACATGTGTGCTAGCGCTAGGTGCGCTGCGTTTTAAGCAGCACACCACGTGCAAAGTACGGGTGTGCTAGCGCTAGGTGCGCTGCGCTCTAAGCAGCGCACTACGTGCAAAGCACGGGTGCGCTAGCGCTAGAACTAAAAGCTCCCCACCGTCAGATCAAAGATCTAATAATAATGATAAATCATTAATTAATCAGAATTAAATTCTGTTAAGGAAAGATTCCTAAAAATCTTTCCAAATAACAAGATTGTGCTCTGTAAATCAGAGCACCGTTGGATCAATGATCCAAGGGTGATTAAAAATCACCAAAATACAGAATAAATTCTGTATGGAAAGATTTCCCAATTTTGTTAAAAACAAGAAGATTGATTTCTGTAAATCAGAACCCTTGGATCAAAGATCCAACGATGGGAAATTCCTAAATTAATTGGAGAAAAGATCTCTTTAACTGATTGAACTGATTAGCTTGCCCTATAAAAAGGCCTCTAGACTTCAAGTCTCAGAAGAAGATACAGAAGCATAGAGAGGAGCCCCCCATAAGTTTTGAGAGATCTCAAAAAGAAGAGCCAAGCTCTCAGAGAAAGAAGAATTTTCTTCAAGGTAAAAAGAATGATGATGAACAGAGAGATGAAATCATCTCGTAATTAATTCAAAAGAAGGATTCACTTCTTTAAAGATCATAGATCTACAAACACCGAGGTCTTTCATAAAAAATCAAAAGAGCCCATTATAAAATAAAAATAAGAATATAAATCTTCTCACGATCATAGATCTATAAGACAAATTGTCTTTTACAAAATGAGATCAATACTTCTCAACATAAAAGGAGGAGGGAGAATTATTCAATTCTCTTAGGATCAAAGATCCATAAAAGCAAAGCCTTTCACTAAAAAAAGAAAGAGATTGAAACATCTCCTATAAAGTAAGAATTTTTGTTCTTAGGATCTTGAGACAAAGTCTCTTCTAAGGGAAAATTTATTTTCCAGATCATAAAATTGATCAAATGCGCTTTTGCGCTCTTGAACTGGCGCTCAGCGCCAAGCGCGACATGTGTCCCTCATGTATGCGCCACTTAACAGTTAGCGCTTTGCGCTCTTAAAATAGCGTACTGCGCTCAAGGGCCGGCGCTCAGCGTCAGGCGCACCAGGTGTCACTCACGTGTGCGCCACTGAACTGATAGCGCAATGCACTCATAAACTAGCGCTCTGCGCTCATAAACTGGCGCAATGCGCCCATCATCTGGCGCTCAGCGCTAAGCGCACCACGTGTCCCTCACGTGTGCGCCACTTAACAGTTAGCACTTTTGCGCTCTTGGACTAGCGCTTTACGCTCATGGAATGGCGCTCAATGCCAAGCGCACCACGTGCTCCTCACGTGCGCGCCACTAAACAAATAGCGATTTGCGCTCACCACGTGTCCCCCACGTGTGCGCTCCTCGGCAGAAGCGTATTGCGCTCTTTGACTGGTGCAAAGCGCCAAGCGCACCACGTGCTCCTCACGTGTGCGCTGATAGAACATAAATTATTCTTTAATAATCCCCAGAGTTATGATGAATGCTCAGCATTCAATAAAAGACAAAATATTATCAGAATTCAAGTTAATGCTCAGCATTATTAAAAGGGCCATGCCCAAATAAATGCTCAACAACCCAAAATAAATGTTAAACATTTTAACTTGATTGGACTTGGCCCAAGATTGGCCATAAGTCCTCAACTCAGATTAATTGAGCCCATATGCTCATGAATCTTTGATCTTAGTCCCTATTGGATTACAGATCTCTCAACCAAAATTGGTTTAAGGGTACATCTCTTTACTTCTCTAATATTTTTCGTTGTAATCCTTCAACGTCTTCAGAGAGGTGACGGGTCCCAACAACCACACATTCCATAGACTATGACGTCTTTAAACTGGACCGTGGGGTCCTTAAACCCACAGACTATAATGTCCTTAATCTCGGACTGTGGGGTCCCTTTAAATCCACGATCTATGATGTCCTTAATCTCGGACTGTGGGTCCTTTTAAACCCATGGACCGTAATGTCCTTAAACTAACGTTGGACTGTAATGTCCTTAAACTAACGTTGGACCGTAACGTCCTTAAACTAATCGACCGCAATGTCTTTAAACCAAACAATAGAGCCTAAATGCTCTTTTGCTGGATCTAAACGATCCCGTTAAGTTGATCTTAGTCTAAAATTAGACTAACGTATCCTTAACAAATGTTTAAGTTGATCTTAGTCTCAAATGAGACTAACGCATCCTTAAGCCCAACCCCCAAACCCAAATCTAAGAAAATACGGATTTGGACTAATCCATGTCCTATGGGCGACAACATAAATTAGTCTCCGTATACAATCCACGGGCAACCAAAAACAAAACAAACACCCACGACACGAAGTGACCATCTGGAGAAGGAGAAAGTGGTTACCGCGATGCGGTAGCGTAATTAACTGCAGGGGCTTTCGCCCACAGGGAAGAGCGTCCCCACAATCAAAAACCCCTCAAATGAGGGGGAATCTGACGAAGTCTGCTACATCGGCCGCATCCGTTTAAACCTTCGATACATGGTGTCATAAATCAACTTGGCATCTTCGGAGATGTGAACGGATAGCACCAATTAGCATCTGCCCCGAATTCAGGCTAGACGGACCTGCGCGGTCGCGTCTCCGCGTTCGGAGGGGAACAGATTCTGGCACGCCCGGTGGGACCTCTTCCTCTTTCCACTCCACACTTCCTGTGTCGTGTTCGCAAACGAATCGCGGTTTAATATGGTTGTCCTTGGGTTCGAGGTACTAAGATTTGGTTTTGCTCTCGTGCAGAAAAAAGAAATGGCCTCTAACTGCTCCAGCTGCAACTGCAACTCCCGTTCCACCTCATCTGGAGGTGTAACCTACGGGCCCCAAGCGGCCTCCCTTTTCAAGATGCCAGTGGAGCAGGTAACTCAAGCCACCACTGGGCTGTTCTTTGGGACCATGATCCCACCAATGAACTTCAATGACCCAATGCCGTTGCAGGAAGCCCCAAAGAAGTCAGTCTTTGATCGACTTACCACCACTGTGGCCCCTCTCAACGGGTCGTCCGGCTCCAACGCTTCAGTCTTTGACAGACTGGGCCAATGCTCCAACGGGCCCATGAATAAGCCCACGATACCAGAAAGGGTTATCCCAAAAAGGATAGCTGTTCAGTTGATAAAACTGCACATTTGTAGTACATTTTCCCTACCATTTTCATATTAAAAAAGGACTTTATTATAATATATTATACATATGAGGGTTTATGTGTAAAAACATTATTTTTCATGTGTTAATATATTTTAATTATCATTTGGTAGGAAAATGTATGCAAATAAATCTATTGACCAAATCCTAGTAGGACTAAGTCTACTAAATATTATTTGAGATTATTGTGCAGAATTTTCCAAGTTGTTATGCAGAATTTATCAAACAAATCAATTTGTTGAAGAAATCTTGCCAAATTAAGAAGCAAAACTTGGAGACCAAGTCTGGAAGCAACCGAGAAAAGATTTTCAGATTCTGAAGATGCCTAGGATTGCCAAATGTCACCAGATGAAAGCACAAGAAAAATCATCAAATGATCCCCACCCTTGGGCCGCGGATCCGCCGCAATTTAAGGGGGTTAGAAGGAAAGATTTTGGGAGATAAATCATTGCTAAATTTTAGCAAGTTTTCAACAATAATATTCTGGCTTTGCACTATAAAAAGGCACCGAGGGTCTCTTGGAAAAGCTATCAAGCCGACGCGATCACGAAGCCCCAGACGCTCACGCATCCAGGCAGATCATCAACTGTTCGTCTACCTCCTTAGGAAAGATCGAGAAGCAACTAGTTTTATAATCATTTTCTACGGAATAAAGTGTAGATTGTTCAAGTTGATTAATAAAGGTAGTTATTTTATTTAATTCTTTTGCATTTTACATTATATTTTCCCTCTCTGTCTTTTCATCTTCTTTTCCCAACATGCGCGAGTAATTCTCCGCTTGTTAGGGTTCGTAGGATTAGGGTAGGCTAATGGATGATGAAAATAACTAAACCCTTTTTAAGTCCTATAAAGTTTAGGAACTTTATCAAAAGAATCATTAACATCCTAATCGGGCGCACTAGCAATTCTTTGCTAGTTCCGACCGCGATTAGAGATTAGATTAATGATTGTTTTGGTAAAGGCTAGATATGAACGGAGTTCCGTGTCGAGATAAGGGTTAAAAGTGGGATTCCTTTTCCCTCCAGAAACCCTAATCTACACGCATCACCGTCGTTCTAGTTTTAAATCTATTAATGGATAAAAAGGGTAACTTTTAATTAATCGTCCATAACTACTAAATCCTAACGAACCCTACAAGCCCTCTTATTATATTATCTACATCTCTAAAATAATCTAGATCTATATTTTACATTCTTGTTTAACGTAGATCTAGAAACCATTCTATAAAAATTCTTTATCCCTCCTCTCTTTCTCAACACATCTTAAGTAAAAATAAAAATTTCCACGTTTCCCAGAGGACGACCCGTACTCATCTCGGTCTAGCTACGTGCGACACCGTTATTGATTGCGGTTAACTACAAACACTCTTTCGTGTCAATCAAATGGCGCCGTTGCCGGGGACACGTGCGTAATTTTTTATTTTTACTATTTGTGTTGAATTCTTAGACGAGTCATATCATTATTAATACAAAACTGCAAATTGCATATTTAACGATTTGTGCGTGAATTTTTGCAAGGAGATCTGGAGTCACAGAATTAAGAAAAACAGGAAACAGAGACATTTTTAGAGATCCAGAGGAGCACAGAGGGCCACAGAAATTTTTTCAGCAACTGAACCATCCACCTTGCGGCGGAACCGCGGCACAAAGGAACATATGCGGCGGAAACGCGGCCTGACAAGGGGATCAAGGTCTCAAACTCCTCTGGTAAGATTCTCAACTCTTCCTCTCTCCCCTCAAATCCAATAAAATCTATTTTCTGCAGGATTCTTTGCAAAATTGCGCCGCTCAAAAATCTTTTTGCAAAAGTTTTGTGATTGGTTTTGTTTTGCATATTTAATACGGATTTTAAGGGGCAAAGACCAAATCAAGATTAGGTGGGGATTTCATCACCCTTCCTAAGCCCCACAAATCACAAACCGAGCATATAGATCAACCCTTCATTAATTTAAAAAATATCTAGACCAGACTCTAAGGACTGTCGCGCTCAATAAGGACAAAGGAAGGTCGTGGGTAATCTATCGTTTATCTGCATTACTTTTGTAGTGCCTAGGCAAGTGTGTCAAAGGGTAGTGGTTATTAATTAGGCCCACTGTTGTGGTGGTTCCTTCCCACTTACCTGGCACTTACCTCGCTACAAGGGTAGTACGGAGGCGGTAGAGGATTTATCCTGCGGCTTGTCCTTTGGAAGTCTAGGAGCGGTCTAGAGACTGGACCTAGGTAACCTTAGTTCTAGGGTTGCTTGTGCATCTTAGGGAGATTTGTCTTGAGTCCCACTTTTCAAAACAAGCCAATTTTAAATCACACACACGCTGCCACTTGCACTAAACCCGCTTAGTGCATGCTCGGCTGGACACGGGATCCTAGTGCCCGTCTTGTCCGCGTTCCTGCTATCGACGCCGAAGTCGGTACTTCTTCATCTTCTTTTCCCCCACCACACACCACATTAACCGAGATGGACGGCACTCCATCTAATTATAACACCACGCTGCCACCGCCCGCAGGTGAGCAGAATCCACCGCGCATCTCTCTCCAAGAGAGATGCTATCCTATTCGTGGTCCCCTTCCTACTTGTTTATCTCTTCCACCACCTAACGGGGATAATTTCGAAATTAAACCCCACTACATCAATCTGCTGCCCAAATTTCACGGGCTTGAGTCGTAAGACGCGTACGTTTTCATCACCAAATTCGAAAACGTATGCGCAATGATGGGTACTTCACAATTGACTTTAGATGCTATGCGCTTACGTCTTCTCCCATTCACACTGTGCGACTTGGCAGAAAATGGCTTTATAATACTGCCGCACACTCTATCACTAATTGGGATGAATTCGTCGTAGCATTTCTTAAGAAGTTTTACCCAAACCATAAGACTGCCCACATTAGGAGCGAGATCAACCAGTTCACCCAGCTTCCCAATGAACCATTTTGGAAGTGCTTTGAACGTTTCAAAGATCTGCTTGTCCAATTCCCCCATCACGGAATACAAAGATGGGATTTATGTCGGATTATATATGAGGGCATCAATCCAACGACAAAGCAGATGCTTGAAACAATGTGTCAATGCAATTTCATGTCTAAAGATGACGGTGAAGCATGGAAATATCTGGAAGATCTCGCTGAACACACGTTGCAGTGGGAAAGCGTAAGACCACCTACAACTAAGGGAGGTATTCACCAGCTCGACGTTTCCATCGCAGTAAAAGCCGAAATGGCAGCGATGCAGAAGAAACTCGATTCTATTGAGAACAAACTTTCATCAGTCTCCCTAAATCAGGTCACGCTTCCCAAGACTGTCTGTGGTTGCTGTTCGGATCCTTCACACTTAACGGAAGAATGTCCTATGAATGCATCGTTTCAAGCTAATGCTGCTTTTCAGCAGCGACCTAGAAATGATCCTTATTCTTCCATATATAATCAAGGATGGAGGAATCATCCTAACTTTGCTTGGAATCAAAACCAACAAAGCAATTATCAAAGACCTCCTCCACAGCAACCACAACCACAGAATCAGCCCCCCTTTCAGTCACAGAATTTCCAAAATCCGGCCAACATTTCTACACCACAAGTGGCCGGTATTGACAACTTACTTGCACAAACTTTGGATATGTTCATGAAACAATCCATGCAAAATTCGGCTGAGATGCGGTCTTCTATTGATGCCCTAACGAAAAACTCCTCCTCCCATGGTGAGAGTATTAAATCAATAGAAAACCAAATCGCACAGTTAAACGCCGCAATGAGTGCGAGAGAGAAAGGGAAACTCCCATCTCAACCCCTACCGAATCCTGGCCATTCACAAAGTCATAATGTGAATGCCGTCACTACGTTGAGATCGGGGAGAGTGCTGAACAACCAAGTGGGTGAGCAAGTTGATGATAGTGACACATTTGATACCCCTTCTTCCTCTTCTTCCCCTAACTCGTCTAGTCTTCCACCTTCGTCCGAGCCTATTCTCCGTTTTCCCCAAGGCTCAAACATTTCGCCAAATCTATCTAAGTCGATGCCCACTCCAATTTTGGGATCGAATCCGTCGCCACAGTCTTCTCCACAAACGTTGGACCCAAAACTTATTGATCGAGCTCCATTTCCAAACCGATTAAGGGCCAACCGACCTAACCCGCAAATGGAGAAGATTGTAGAAATGTTTAAGCAAGTTAGCGTGAATATTCCTCTTCTAGATGCTATTCAACAAGTCCCATCTTATGCAAGAATCCTTAAAGACTTGTGCACTAGGAAGAGAAAAACTCAAGTGCCTAAAAAGGTTTTCATGACGAGTAATGTTAGCACAGCTTTTACCCAACAAATACCAAAGAAACGTAAGGACCCCGGCTGTCCTACAATCTCTATTTCTATTGGGGGTAAAAATATAAATCGTGCTTTACTCGATCTAGGCACTAGCGTCAACTTGCTTCCTTATTCAGTATACGAGCAGTTAGGAATTGGAGAGTTAAAACCCGCCCATTGTACTCTCCAAATGGCTGATCGATCTATCACCAAATCTCGGGGCGAACTAGCGGATGTGTTAATTAAAGTCGGGGAATTCATATTTCCCGTGGACTTTATTGTTTTAGATACACAACCTGTGGCAAACCCACGCAATCAAATCCCGGTGATACTTGGTCGACCCTTCCTAGCAACTTCTAACGCTGTGATTAATTGTCGTAACGGTTCTATGAACTTATCCTTCGGGAAAATGACAATTGAACTTAATATTTACAAGCTAGGAAGTCAGCCATCAGAACCTTCTGCTCAATTGCTGGATGTTTGTTCCATCCACGAGATAGCTTCCGAAAGCTGCATGGATGAGGAGCTTTGCTTTGATGTTCTCGACAACACTAATGAGACATCGTTTGATCTTGCACCACTTTACAGTGAGGATATGTTCAATGAGTCAGACCTTGAGATTGAACCCGTTGACTCATTGCAAAAGTCAGCAGCACTTTCCGAGTCAATATCTTATGCAAGTTTTGAACCTCTTCGGGAGTCCGAATATCATTCGCTTACCCCACCTTCTATAGTCTCTCCGCCAATTCTTGATCTCAAACCTCTACCTTCTCATCTTAAATATGCATATTTAGGAGAGAATGAGACTTTGCCAGTGATTATTTCCGCTTCTCTAGCCTTAGAGCAAGAGAATGCACTTTTGGCAGTGTGGAGATCGAATCGGCAAGCATTTGGTTGGACAATGGCCGACATCAAAGGGATTAGTCCCTTAATTGTTGAACATAACATACATCTGATGGATGAAGCCAAACCAACCCGAGACCCACAAAGACGGTTAAATCCCGTTATGAAGGAGGCGGTAAAGAAAGAAATCGTCAAGTGCTTTGATAGTGGAATAATTTACCCCATATCTGATAGTCAATGGGTAAGTCCAATTCATGTGGTCCCTAAAAAGTCTGGCATCACGGTCATCCCTAACGAGGCTAATGAGTTAATCCAAACACGCACCCAAACTGGGTGGCGCGTATGTATCGATTACATGAAACTCAATGCCGCGACGAGGAAAGATCACTTCCCTCTACCTTTCATTGACCAGATGTTGGAACGATTAGCGGGACACGAATACTACTGTTTCTTGGACGGATACTCTGGTTACAACCAGGTCCCCATCGCCGAAAAGGATCAAGATAAAACCACTTTTACTTGTCCTTTCGGAACTTTTGCTTATAGACGCATGCCCTTTGGGTTATGCAACGCTCCCGCTACATTTCAGCGGTGCATGATGGGGATATTTTCAGATATGGTGGAAAATTTTCTAGAAATTTTTATGGACGATTTTTCCATTTTTGGGGACTCCTTTGAGTACTGCCTTCGTAATCTTGACGCTGTTCTTACCCGCTGTAAGGATAAGAACTTGACTTTGAATTGGGAAAAATGCCATTTTATGGTCCAAGAAGGTATTGTACTTGGACATATAATTTCACATAAAGGCATTGAGGTTGACAGAGCTAAAATAGATGTCATTCAAAACCTCCCTCGTCCCAATTGCGTCAAAGATATACGATCCTTCCTTGGTCATGCAGGATTTTATAGGAGATTTATTAAGGACTTTAGCAAAATTGCTAGACCCTTAACCCTTCTATTGGCCAAGGACACTACTTTTCACTTCGATTCGGATTGTGTGGCTGCTTTTGAATCACTTAAAGAATCACTCACTACAGCCCCCGTTTTATCATCTCCGGATTGGAACCACCCGTTCGAGCTTATGTGTGATGCATCAGATTTTGCTATAGGTGCTGTCTTAGGACAGCATATTGATAAGATGCCACATGTAATTTACTATGCAAGTAGGATCTTGAATGATGCATAAATAAATTACACAACTACCGAGAAAGAACTCTTGGCAGTTGTATTTGCATTAGAGAAGTTCAGGCCCTACTTGATTGGCTCGCCTATTGTGGTTTACACAGATCACTCCGCCCTACGACATCTTTTAACGAAGAAGGATGCAAAGGCCAGGATAATACGTTGGATCCTATTGTTTCAAGAATTTGATCTTATTATCAAAGACAAGAGTGGATGTGAAAACGCAGTAGCCGACCATCTTTCACGCATCACTTCTTCGCCAACTGTGACCGTTCCAATAAATGACTCATTTCCCGACGAATAGCTCTTGAATGTATCCTACGAACCTTGGTTCCTGGATATCGTGAACTATCTTGCTACGGGACTTATACCTAGCGATTGGTCGAAACAAGACAAACTTCGATTTTTATCCCAAGTAAAATATTTTTACTGGGATGAACCATATCTATTCAAGTATTGTTCCGATCAAATCATTCGTAGGTGTGTCCCTAACGATGAATTCAAGAGCGTGTTATCATTTTGTCATGATCAGGCATGCGGCGGTCACTTTGGACCTCGAAAAACGGCGGAGAAAGTTTTGCAATGTGGCTTTTATTGGCCAACATTATTTAAAGATGCATTTGAACATTGCAAAACTTGTCCGCGATGTCAGCATTTGGGTCAGATTTCACGAAGGAACGAGATGCCGCTCCAACCTATATTGGTTGTGGAAATATTTGATGTTTGGGGTATTAATTTTATGGGCCCTTTTCCCAACTCCTTTGGGAATCTATATATCTTGTTAGCGGTTGATTATGTCTCGAAGTGGGTGGAAGCTATACCGTGTCGCACTAATGACAACAAAATTGTCATTAAGTTCCTTAAAGAAAACATCTTCTCGCGATTCGGACACCCTCGCGCTATCATTAGCGACAACGGGACACATTTCTGCAATAGGTCTTTCGAGGCCTTGATGCGGAAATATTCAATCACTCACAAGCTTTCTACGCCCTATCACCCCCAAACAAGCGGGCAGGCTGAGATCTCTAATAGGCAGATCAAACAGATATTGGAGAAGACGGTTTTGAAAAACCGTAAGGATTGGTCAACCAAATTGACGGATGCTCTTTGGGCATTCCGCACCGCTTATAAGACCGATCTTGGTATGTCTCCATACCGCCTTGTGTTTGGGAAGGCATGTCACCTCCCTGTCGAGATTGAACATAAGGCAATGTGGGCTATTAAAGAGCTTAATTTTGATCTTGATCATGCAGGCAGCTATCGGAAGCTGCAATTGAATGAGCTAAGCGAACTCCGCGATGAAGCTTACGATAATGCGGTGATAGTAAAGAATAGGACTAAAGTGTTCCACGATAAAAATCTTTTTAGAAAAACCTTCACATCGGGGCAACAAGTCCTTCTTTACGATTCCCGTCTCCATCTTCATCCGGGTAAGCTTAAATCTCGTTGGAAAGGACCTTTTGTGGTGCGGTATGTACACCCGCACGGAGCAGTTGAAGTCGAAAATTTGAAAAACGGTTCGATTTTTAAAGTGAATGGGCATAGATTAAAACCGTATTTTTCTGCTGACCCCACGGAGGAGCTCCTGTTTTTACAGGAGCCTCTTTATCAAAACTAAAATTCCTCCGCCTCACCTCCATGTTTTAATAACATTTTCTCATTTTAAGAAATGGAGGTGAGTAAAAAAATGGATTTGATTGAATATCTGTGCGTGTCAAAGAATAAGTTTGGGGGAATTTTTCATTTCACTATTATTTTACCCCTTGTATCTCTCCCTTAGTATACAGGTCCATGTTCTCAAAAGGCTACATCAGTGAGGACATTGCTGAAAACAGGTTTGGGGGGGAGGTTTGTATTCACTGAATTATCTTTGACACCGGGCATTAAAATTTTTTTTATAACAAATGAATAGAAAGTGAAACATTACATCCAAAAGATAGGAATAGTTTAAGAAAACCAAGAAAATTAGAAGTTTTCTTATACGAACTTGTAATAAGTAGTTATGAGCTGTTGTCCCAAGGGTTAGTAAGATGAAGGAAGTCACTAATCTGAGGATAAAAATAAGTCTGAAAAATAGTTTCTATTCTGGAAGCCAAACATTTGAATGTTGATACCCTACTATTTGCCCTTACACACGTCTTGAAACTTGGGATAGTAGAGGATACCTTGAAATGCTCTTGTCTAAAAGCCAAAGTATGAAGGAAATGAAAAAAAAAATGAAGAAAATATGAAAATGGTGAAAAGAAAAAAATGAACACTGGTTTTGTTATCGCCAAGGCAGCAATAAAAAAATATAGCGAGGGTGCCTTTTCACCTAGTGCCCTAAGGCCAACTGGTCTGGGAGTCACTGCTAAGCCTTAGGTGGTGCAAGACGAGGAAAATATTATCACCGAATCTGCAAGCACATGAGTAATCGGTCGGTTAGTACCTCAAGAAGTATTAACGGTCGCATGAAAAGGTGTGAGCAAACCTAAGTATTCATAAAATTAAAAAGTACTGAGGTAGATGGACAAGAGTATGATAGCTTGAATTGAATTCTCCGAGTGTAGGGATGTTCTTTACACACACGTGGGGTTATATGATCAATGTTTGGATGAAAGGTAGGAATGAAGAATAAAGACGATGTTTTATTGAGGGATGATGTGATTTCTAACATTTTTTCATGACTATTAAGATAGGGCTCATGACAACTGAAAAGCTAGTATAGTTGGAAACTCTTCTTTTCAAGGCCTTTCTTTTATGGTTCTTATCTTTATATGTAAATTTCACCATCTTTCTTTTGTTATTGGATTTTGTGGGTGTAATCCGCTGAAAACCCTCAGGACACAACACTCCTCCTACTAGGGACACCTAGAGGTTTAACGGCTTGTTGCACGTGCTCAGTGCAATCGTGTCTGCCTACGAAAGTGTGCTTAGTTTTTTCCTTTCTTTTTCTCCTCTTAAATAAACTAGTTTGCTCGGGACGATCAAAGATAAGTTTGGGGGTATTTGTTCAGTTGATAAAACTGCACATTTGTATTACATTTTCCCTACCATTTTCATATTAAAAAAGGACTTTATTATAATATATTATACATATGAGGGTTTATGTGTAAAAACATTATTTTTCATGTGTTAATATATTTTAATTATCATTTGGTAGGAAAATGTATGCAAATAAATCTATTGACCAAATCCTAGTAGGACTAAGTCTACTAAATATTATTTGAGATTATTGTGCAGAATTTTCCAAGTTGTTATGCAGAATTTATCAAACAAATCAATTTGTTGAAGAAATCTTGCCAAATTAAGAAGCAAAACTTGGAGACCAAGTCTGGAAGCAACCGAGAAAAGATTTTCAGATTCTGAATATGCCTAGGATTGCCAAATGTCACCAGATGAAAGCACAAGAAAAATCATCAAATGATCCCCACCCTTGGGCCGCGGATCCGCCGCAATTTAAGGGGGTTAGAAGGAAAGATTTTGGGAGATAAATCATTGCTAAATTTTAGCAAGTTTTCAACAATAATATTCTGGCTTTGCACTATAAAAAGGCACCGAGGGCCTCTTGGAAAAGCTATCAAGCCGACGCGATCACGAAGCCCCAGACGCTCACGCATCCAGGCAGATCATCAACTGTTCGTCTACCTCTTTAGGAAAGATCGAGAAGCAACTAGTTTTGTAATCATTTTCTACGGAATAAAGTGTAGATTGTTCAAGTTGATTAATAAAGGTAGTTATTTTATTTAATTCTTTTGCATTTTACATTATATTTTCCCTCTCTGTCTTTTCATCTTCTTTTCCCAACATGCGTGAGTAATTCTCCGCTTGTTAGGGTTCGTAGGATTAGGGTAGGCTAATGGATGATGAAAATAACTAAACCCTTTTTAAGTCCTATAAAGTTTAGGAACTTTATCAAAAGAATCATTAACATCCTAATCGGGCGCACTAGCAATTCTTTGCTAGTTCCGACCGCGATTAGAGATTAGATTAATGATTGTTTTGGTAAAGGCCAGATATGAACGGAGTTCCGTGTCGAGATAAGGGTTAAGAGTGGGATTCCTTTTCCCTCCAGAAACCCTAATCTACACGCATCACCGTCGTTCTAGTTTTAAATCTATTAATGGATAAAAAGGGTAACTTTTAATTAATCGTTCATAACTACTAAATCCTAACGAACCCTACAAGCCCTCTTATTATATTATCTACATCTCTAAAATAATCTAGATCTATATTTTACATTCTTGTTTAACGTAGATCTAGAAACCATTCTATAAAAATTCTTTATCCCTCCTCTCTTTCTCAACACATCTAAAGTAAAAATAAAAATTTCCACGTTTCCCAGAGGACGACCCGTACTCATCTCGGTCTAGCTACGTGCGACACCGTTATTGATTGTGGTTAACTACAAACACTTTTTCGTACCAATCAATAGCCATTCCTGCTCTCGAAGTCGTCAAAGCGGCTTCTCCTGTCAAAGGGTCGGTCTTCATAAGACGGACCGTTCCGGCTTCCGCTCCAGGTGAAGTTCTCAAAGCTGCTTCCCCTGCCCAGAGGTCTATCTTTGACAAATTGGACACTGCTTCTCAACGGATATCGGTCTTCAAGAGGCTGACAGCGACAACTTCTGACCTACACAGGGGGCATGAAGAAGTCATCCCTATAGCCGAACCAACTCCATCTGCAAGACACGCTCGACGTCGCCACTGGCGTCGAGTGAGGAAGGCTGGGGGCAACTCCCCCTCTGGACAGACTCCGCCAGCTCCCATGATGGAAATCGATGCCGCTGTTCCGACTAGGAACAGCTTTGAACCGCTAAGGAGGGTGCGCAAAAACTCTCCAACTGCCATGCTAAAAAGATCTCCCCCACCTGTGGAGAATGCTACAGAAAAGAAGCCGGAGCAGCCCCCTCAGCGATTGTCTTCCAAAATTTACAAACTCTGGCGACAGGTCCTGGAATCGGTGATTGACCAGGATTACTCTCGCCGATCAAAGAAGATTAAAGCTCGGCAAGAAAAGAGCCATCCCATGGTACCACAGAAGATGTCATCCGTCTGGGTGCCCGCTACAACGGCTCCATCAACTTTAACCGCTCACAAGAGAAGGAGGCCGGAGAAAGCCCCTGTGACCGCGGTGAACCGCAAGGACGCTGAACCTAAACGCCCCAAGTCTGGGGGCATGGTAACACATACCGTTTATATGGCTTTCGGAAAAGAGGAAAGCCGTGCCTCTACGGGTCATCGACCACTTACCCGATCAATAACAAAGGCTCAGGAGCAACAGCAGCAAAAACTTCAGGAGATGCTAACTGCAATGGCCGCACTTACTGGGCCGAAAGAAAATCCAGAGACCTCAGAGCAGCGTCAGGAACAAGAAACTGATGCTGAATTCCACCGAAGAATGCTCGAGAGGAAAGAAAAAGAGGCCGCGGAACAGGCGGCCAACATAAAACGAATGGCTCTCTTGTTCCAAGACATGGCCGGGATGATGTTACTGCCGGAACCTCCAGCTGAAGACCCCCCGATTATCATTGAAGATGACAGAGGAGAGATATCGAACCCTCCTCCGGCTCTTTCAGCAACCATGGAGGAGACCATCTCCAAGGCCGCTCTGGATGATTACATTGCTCAGCAAATACGAGCTCACCAGGCGAATGAAGCGGCCGGGCAGATCGTTAAGACCGGACGACCTTATCCGGGCTGGTATGACCAAATAAGGAACCCGCCGGGATATACGATCCCTAAATTCCATGTATATAAGGGGACGGAAAATCCGCACCAGCATGTCGCCCAGTTCAGGGCTCTATGTGGCAATACTGGAGGTGACGATAAACTGCTACTTCGCCAGTTCGTCGGCAGCTTGTCGGAGACAGCGTTCGAATGGTACTCTGAACTCCCGAACGACTTTGTCAAGACATTTGCAGAGATGGAGCTGCTGTTTACCCAGCGTTTCGCAAGTGCTAGCGAGCGCACCCTGATCACAGCATTGATTAACGCCAGGGTAAAGCCAGGTGAAACGTGGGTGCAATACGATGGCGGAATCTATGGTCAAAGTGTGAGCAGCGCATTGAGGAAGCGCCTGCGGTGGGCATATTTGTGGGCACTCTTGACCCTTAAGCGACCGTCTCCCAATTCATGATGTTTTTCAAGCCGACCACTTTCCAGTCCTTGATTGATAAGCTGGCCCAAATGGACCAGATGGGTCACAGGCCTTCCTCTTCGAAGCCGGAGCCGCGGATTGAAAAAGGGAAAGGGAAAGCGACCTTCGTCGCCAATGCTCAACAGCAGCCCAGTGGTCCAAAATTAATGGATCGCCTAGAAGAGAGACGGCGATACTATAATGAGAAGATAAAGCGCCCTTATTCATTTCCCCGGGACAAAACGAGGAGATTGTTTGAGCTAGCGGTGCGCAACAGGCTCATTAATTTACCGAATCCAAAATGCTCATTGCAACCCGGTGAGGCTAATAGTCCCAATTATTGCTCCTACTGTCAATCGGTAAGCCATCCAATTGAAGATTGCTTCGTCTTTATAGGCTGGATCGAAGACCAATACCAACAGGGCAAGTTCGCACTGTCCGAGAATTGGAAAGTAAGCCCGCCGCAGCCGCATGCTCTCAAAAAGACGGACACACCGGGGGCATCATGCTCTTTTGTAGAAGAAGTTCCATGGGAGGTCGTTCTTTTAGCCAAGACGAAAAGAATGTTGAAGGATCTCCAAACATGCCCGGCAATCAAGTGGAAAATCCACTGGAGCCCAAGATCATCAAGGGAATGCTGAAACCGCGCCCAACTCTAAAAATTGGTAGCAATAGTCAAAGCGTTCACCCAGCCATCAAAGTCTTCTAAGAAGAAGAAGAATACGAGAAAGCCCGTGAAGCTTAGTGACGAGCGCAAAGACCTGCAAAAATATATCGACGCGCTAGAAGAATATAACCAGAAGGCGCGGAGCCCAGTCACACTCCAAGAATTTCTCAGCCACGTTCTTGAGGACGGAGATGATGACAATGGAGAAGACTCGTCGGATGAGCCTGAAGATTATGTGGCAAGCTGCCATATGATCTCTCACTCGTTAATAAACGATGAAGAAGCTTCTTAGGCAGAGAAACTGGGGGAAGATCCTGAGCCTGAACTTCTACGACTATCAGACAGAATGCTTGATGCATTCCTGAACGAAGCTTTTCTTAAAAGCAAAGCTGATCAAGAGTGAGAGATGGCCATATTTGAAAAGGCCAAACGCCGGCGACAGGACGAAAGGGTCAAAACAATCCCATCAGATCAAAGTACATCCATCGCAAATAAAAGCAGGTTCAAGACGAGGAAAAGGTTCACCAAAGCCATATCGATGGGAATGAAGCTGCCGCCATCTGAAAGAAACACTCCTGATGAAGCGGATATACATCCTAGCTACTTCTTATATCATCGAAAGATTGCGCACCCCACCGAAGAGTGCAACGCTTTTAAAAGCTGGTGGCAGGGATATGTTGCTCACCGACAACATTTCAAGCGGATGAAACGCAAAACTCGCCGGGAGCAAAGAAATACAACCGAGGAGCGCAAAAGAACGACTGACAACTGTCACATGGTCGACGCTGGGGGATCGCAAGTTCTCACCTTTGGGAGCGATTCTGATGAAGAAATAGCTCTTCCCCCTCTCTTCAAAAAATCCATCTCAGGAAAAGAGGTAGAACCAAAGAGCTGCGAGAACATTCAGCTGCGCAATCGCACATTACCTGAAAAGTATCTCGGACCTGCGAACAAGGGATCGAATAAAAAGGATCCCTGAAGATATCGCCCTCGATGATCGAGTCGTTGAGGAGCTGGCAGCCAAGGACCCGCCCAAGAAAAGTAAAGTGGATTACAATGTTCTGGTACACCTGAGGAAGATACCCTCACAGCTCAGCATTCTCGACGCCCTTCTGTTATCCAAAGAGGCGAGAGATTCGCTGATCAAGGCGTTACAAGATCCTGAGAAATTCCAAGCTTTCCTCACCGATGAAAAGATGAAGGACGAGTTGGAAGAAGTGCACACAGCCGATACCACCTTCGGCGATGAAGACCTCCTCCTCAAGACGTGCGAACATAACCGTCCCCTTTATGTCTCCGGATACTGTCATGATATCAAGATAGGCAAAATCCTGGTTGACAATGGGTCCTCCGTTAACCTCCTCAATGTAAGGGTATTGAAGGAGATACGCATGAGCGTTCAACACCTCGTTCCTGATAAAATCACCATCTCCAGGTTCGACTCCCGGTCATCACGGACGCCCGGGTCTGTGATCCTGACGTTACGCTTTGGGTTGCTCGTTACGGACATTAAATTTCACGTCATTGACGCCAAGACATGCTACAATGCTTTGCTCGACAGGCCTTGGTTACATGAGTACAACATTATCCCTTCTACACAACATCAGTGTATGAAGTACTTCAAAGATGGTCTCGAGTACACTGTGACAGGGGAACTAAACCCATTCTCCGTGAACGAAGTCCGCAAATATGAGGATGCCAAGTACTTCCTGCCAGATTTCGAAGACACAGAAAGATGTCGCAAACCGGAGGACAAGAACAAAGCTATCACTACTATTCCGGTCTTCAGGAGTGATACCGAGGAAGAAGAAGAAATAGTTTATTCAGGGCCGCCCCAATGTAACAAGCCAGGACCGTCCACCCCTATGTTGATCTTCGGCAGCGACTCGGAAGATGAAGTCAACGCCGTATTTTCTGTTCGGCCATCAATTCAAGCCTTCGCTGATGATGATCGGAGTTTTCAAATCGCCATGGTTCCTCGAGATCATTACAAAGAGCTCGATGCCCTTGATGCTTATAGTGTGCAGGAACTGCAGACATTCTACGTCCCTCCCAGGCGAAGAGGTGAAAAGGCGATCCTATTCTACCGATCCGGGAAAACCAAAGTGGATAAAGAAATTTGGCATGGTGCGGATTCTACACTTGATAGGCTCCAGCCCATCCGTTTTCCCAGATACTACACAGACGGATTAAAAAGACTGTTGAGGCGCCAGGGCATACCTTTCAAACAGACTGCTCGACAAGCCCATTTCTATAATAGAATCTGGAACGTCCCCGGAACTCAACGGAAGTTGCCTAATGGGAGGATGGAAATGATCGAGCTTGGGTATGTTCAATCCAAGGAGCGAGAGCGATTTCGCGGTTGCTACGTCATACATGACTTTGATGAAGAAGGAGATACTCTGTGGGAAGATGCTAACCCTGAACCAAAACAAGCTCCCGTCATAAAAATGCCAAGCCAGTCGTTCGAAGAACAAATGAACAAGCTTATAAGAGAAACGGGTCAAAAGGTTCGAGACGACCATAATCGCAAAATGGCTATCTACGAGAAAGCCAGAACGCAGCGCTTCCTTCAGCAGGCTGCAGAAAGTGACGACATGCTTCATCGCCAACCCGTCATGCAAAAGACCCAGCGCAGAGGCAAAAATAAACCAAAGAATGGAAAAACGTTCGACAGCGGCAAAGCGGGTCTGAGAAGCCACACGATCAAGAGTCGAGCAGCCGGGATCCGTCTCTTACAAAGAAGATAGGTCGAGCATATTCTTTTCCCCAAGACAAGACCAAGAAGATATTCGATCTTGACATAAAACATCAGATGATTACCCTCCCGGAGTCCAACCACCCCGAGCAAGTAGGCGAGGTCTCTCACCCAGACTATTGCTCCTATCACCGAGCAATAGGACATCCTCTCGAAGACTGCTTCACCTTCAAGAACTGGGTTGAAGACCAGTATCAACTCTGCAGATTCGCTTTATCCAACTGTTGGAGGGTAAGTCCGCCACGGAAGCATGAATTAAAAGCCACTTATGCGACGAGAGTAGAGCCGGATCAACATCGGTCTTGGAAGCGATCTCATACTTGTCACGCGATAACACTGTCAAGAGAAGGAGTACGCGAAGATATGGCTGACCTCCCCGGTGCTTCGAAAACGAAGATGAAGATGAGTTGATCTCAGAATTTCTACCGGCGCAAAAAGAGCTGGAAGATGGGATACATACTACTGCAGATGACCTCAGAAAAATCGACTTGGGAACGGCAAACGACCCACGGCCGACGTTCGTCAGTGAACTGTTGTCTGAAGAAAGGGTAGATACACTAAAAGATGTGCTCATACAATATAAATATTGCTTCGCATGAAACTATTCCGAGATGCCGGGGCTAGATCCAGAAATAGCCATGCACAGATTGGCGATATCTCTGGACATCAAGCCAGTCAAACAAGTGTCGAGAAAGATGCGGCTCGAGCTTGAGATGAGCATCAATGCTGAGGTCAAGAAGCTAATCGACTCCGGCTTCATCCAAGAAATTCAGTACCCTGATTGGATTGCCAACATCATCCCGGTGATGAAGAAAAATGGGACGGTGCGCATATGCATGGACTTTCGGGATCTCAACAAAGGTTGCCCGAAGGACGACTTTCCAGTACCGGTTACCGAGCTGATGATAGATAACACGTCGACTCACGAAGTCTTCTCTTTCATAGACGGCTCATCAGGATACAATCAGATAAAGATGAATCCTGAGGACCAGAAGCATACCGCTTTCCGGACCCCTTTGGGCATATTCTGCTACAAGGTGATGCCCTTCGGTCTAAAGAACGCTGGTGCCACCTATCAGAGGGCTATGACAAAGATCTTCGATGACCACATACATGAAATCGTCGAATGCTATATCGATGATCTCGTGGTTAAAAGCAAATCACATGAGGAACATTTAGAGCATATGAAGATCATGTTTTAGCGCCTTCGGAAATACAACTTGAAAATGAACCCTCTCAAATGCGCATTCAGAGTTTCCTCAGGAAAATTCCTAGGATTCATCGTACGGCACCGAGGCATTTAGATAGACACGTCAAAAATCAAGGCGATCATGGAAATGCCTCCGCCAAGGACTCTCAAGCAATTGCGATCTCTCCAAGGAAAGCTCACATATATCCGGCGGTTCATAGCTAACCACTCCGGCAAGTGCCGTCCTTACAGTCACCTAATGAAGAAGGGAACCCTGTTCGTCTGGGATCGCAAATGCCAAAGCGCACTAGACGAAATCAAGCAATACCTATAGAATCCGCCAGTATTGGCCGCTCCCGTTAAAGGAAAACCTCTCGTCCTGTACACAACAGCCCTCGAAGGTTCCTTAGGCGCGCTATGGGCACAAGAGAACGACCAAGGGAAGGAGAGAGCCCTTTACTATTTGAGTCGAGTTTTCCTGGGGGCAGAAAACAATTACCCCCCATTGAAAAACACTGCCTAGCGTTGATCTTCGCGATAACGAAGCTCCGGCACTATGCGTTGGCAGATGAGGTCCATCTAATATCAATTGTGGATCCTCTCAAATATTTGATGTCAAAGGCCATATTAACGGGACGACTCGCTAAATGGGCCCTGCTCTTAATGGAATTCTCAGTGAAATACCGACCCCTCAAGGCGGTGAAAGGCCAAGCTATCGCCGACTTCCTTGCTGAGCATCCAATACCTGCCGATTCTCCCTTGAACTGCGACTTGCCAGACGAACACGCATTTGACACGATCGACGGGGAGAGAAAAGAGAATGATACCTAGTGGGAACTCTACTTCGATGGACCGTCTTCCATGAAGAAGCGCAAACAAAGTACCCCTATAATCAAATCCGGGGTGGGCCTCATCTTCGTGACTCCACAAAGAGGGATAATGCGCTTTGCCTTCTCCTTAACAGAGTCGAGGACGAACAATGAAGCCGAATACGAAGTTTTGATAGCAGGTCTTGAGATCGCCGCCGACATGGGAATTGAGAATCTCCTCATATACGGAGACTCCCAGCTGATCGTTAGCCAAGTAAACGGCGACTATCAAACGTGCAAACTGGATTTGGTAAAATACGGTGAGAGAGTGCAGCAACTGCTGACTTAAATTCCCTCCTATATACTGGAAAGTATACCACGTGCGGAAAACAGCAAGACGGATGCATTAGCCAAACTCGCTAAAGAACTAGCCGACGAGAACCTCGATGACGTGAGGATCATTGTGCAAAACTGTCGGGTTCTTGCACCGGTAGAAATATCTCCGGAGTCGTCCAAAGAGAAGGGAGCTACCGAGAAAACGGCCCTACAAATAAAAGACCAGAAAAAGGCTATGGATTGGAAAGAAGTCTTTATAGACTACTTCAAATCCCGTCGAGCACCTGAAGATGCGTCGTCAAGACATTAGCTCATGAAACGAGCTCTATCTACCGCCTTCGTCAATGATGCTCTGTATAAGAGATCGTTCGACTCCCTGTGGTTAAGATGCCTGGGACCTGAAGAGGCAAAGAGAGTCGTCCAAGAAACTCACGACGGACTCTGCGGTTCTCACCAAGTCGGGCCAAAGATGAAGCTGAAGATCAAAATGATGGGTTACTATTGGCCCACAATGATCCAAGACTGCCTCAAATACGCGAAGCAGTGCCACTAGTGCCAAATTCACAGGGACTTTATCCACCAGCATCTAAATCCACTACATCCGACGGTGGCTAGCTGGCCAATCGAAATGTGGGGAACTGACATAATCGGCCCCATCGAACTAGCATCATCCAGAGAACATCGATTCATTTTGGCGACAAGTGATTACTTCTCCAAATGGGCAGAAGCAGTACCACCGAGGGAGGTGAAGATGGAGAATATTCTCCATTTCTTCAAGACACACGTCATTTACCGGTTCGGCACTCCGCGGCGGATTATCTCCGATAACGGGCTAGCCTACAGAAGCCACAAGATCAGCCGGTTCGCACAACAGTATAACATAGACTGGAGATACTCTTCGGTCTATAATCCCCGAGCTAACGGTCTAGCTGAGGCTTTCAACAAAACCTTGACGAAGATCGTGAAAAAGACGGTGTCTCGAAATAAGAGGGACTGGCACGAAAGACTGCATGAAGCTCTCTGGGCGTATCGAACCACGTTCAAAACAGCCACGAACACAACGCCGTATGCATTGGTATTCAGCACAGAAGCAGTACTCCCCCTCGAGATAGAGTTACCCTCGCTACGAGTGGCGGTTCACTACGAGCTAACAGACGAAGAAAATGCTCACTTTCGGCTTGAGGAGCTCGACGCTCTTGATGAAACCCGGCTCATGGCGCAACAAAATCTGGAGGCTTATAAAGTAAAGATGATGCGCTCATACTAGAGATTGACTAGGCCGAGAACATTCTACCAAGGTGAACTCGTGCTAGTGGTCAAAAGACCTATGATCCCCAATCGTGCCAAGCGGGGGAAATTCGAGCCGAACTATGAAGGCCCGTACATCATAGACAAGATTTACCAGGATGGAGCCTATCTACTCATGGACATGTATGGTGAAAGACCTTTTAGGCCAATAAACGGTCGCTTCCTGAAAAAGTACTACGGCTGATGAGTCACGACCTAGGTCAATGATAGATGACGACGACTATGTCCGCTCGCTATCTTCCTAAGCCCAAACTCTATAAGTAGTAGCTAACGACGGACCGAAACGTTCTTAAACTAACCTTGGACCGTAATGTCCTTAAACTAATGACGGACTGAAACTTCCTTAAACCAACCTTGGACCGTAATGTCCTTAAACCAACGATGGACCGAAACGTTCTTAAACTAACCATGGACAACTATGCCCTAAAACTGGCGACGGACCAAAACGTCCTTAAACTAACGATGGACCACTATGTCATAAAACTGGCTGTTGACCGAGACGTCGATAAACTACTACGGACCGCAGCATCCAAAGGCTGACCAAAAAATAATAATAAAAAAAATTTAAAAAAAGAGAAAACGGTATGTCCATAAGCAAAATGGGCACGGATGAAAACCCGAAAGGGCTCCGTGAATAAAAACAGCAGGGCTACAGGCGAGTTTTGTGAAAACCCGAAATGGCGCAATCTCGTTAAAAGACAATTGCAAGGCCCTCTCGACCTTGTGAGGAGAAACCACCTGCGTAAGATCCTTACGACTCACAAGGGAGCAACACACTTAGGGATTCCCACGATTCTTAAGGAGAAATTACACTTATGAGATCCTCACGACTCGTAAGGAGAATTCCCCTTTGAGACCCTCACGGCTCATAGGATTCAAAAGCCTTAAACTACAGGGATTTGAACCTGTTCTTAAGCCATCACAACCTCCAGCATTGCCTTAAAAGCGTCTCGATATCGACCCTTGTATACAATCCATGGGCACGAACAAACATTTCCCTAACAAAGTCCCATTAGAGACCGGGGATATGCTCATATGGCAAAAGACACTTATAAGTCCTCTCGACTTATAAGGAGAAAATACTCTTGTAAGATTCTTACAACTTATAAGAGACCTTACACTTATGACTCCTCACGATTCTTAAGGAGAAAACACATCTACGAGATCCTCACGACTCGTAGGGAGAAATACCTTTATGAGACCCTTACGGCTCATGAAGTCAAAAGCCTTAGTCGACAGGATCCTAACCCTGTTTACTAAGCCACCTTTGTTCGACATCGACAAAGGCAAATGATGATTCACTCCTGGATATATTCCAGCTGTAGCAATGCTGATGCCTAAATCGGTATCAAATCCCAAACTCACAGTGAAAAGTCAGTGAGCCACAAATGCATATGAAATAGTCGAAATGATGGGACAACTTGCAAATCAGCAAGTAAAAAATATATGCATGCAAAATAGCCGAAATAGTTGGGCAACTCGCAATAAAAAGCAGCGAGTAAAAATAAAAAAATACCCGAAATGATTGGGCACCGCGAAAAATAGCCAAAATGATTGGGCAATCGCGACTTTCGCTATATAAATGCTGAAATGATAGAGTATCGCGGAAAGAAAAATATATATATAAAATGAAACTTTTTGCCTTACAGGTGAGATCACATCGATCCCTGTATACAATAGATTAAATACCTTTATGAGACCCTTACGGCTCGTAAAGTTAAAAGCCTTAGTCGACATAATCCTAACCCTGTTCGCTAAGCCACCTTTGTTCGACGTCGACAGAGGAAAATGATGATTCACTCCTGGCAATATCCCAGTTGCAGCGATACTGATGCCTAAATCGGTATCAAATCCCAAAACTTGCAGCGAAAAGTCAGCGAGCCACAAATGCATATGAAATAGCCGAAATGATTGGGCAACTTGCAAATCAGCAAGTAAAAAAGATATGCATGCAAAATAGCCGAAATGATTGGGCAACTCGCAATAAAAAGTAACGAGTAAATAAAACAAATAGTCGAAATGATTGGGCACCGCGAAAAATAGCCGAAATGATTGGGCAATCGCGACTTTCACGATATAAAAGCTGAAATGATAGAGCATCGCGGAAAGAAAAATATATATATAAAATGAAACTTTTTGCCCTACAAGTGAGATCACATCGATCCCTGTATACAATCCAAGAGCACAAACAAGGAAGGAACCATACCTTCCCCCTAGGCTCCACCCAAAAAAGATCCAAGTCTCGACGGATCACAGACAGCGTGGAGATCATCTCAACATTCGTCTCACTACCACAGACGCAATATCAGCAAAGCGGAACCGCAGCAACTCCCAGTTCCATGACTCGGCGGTGCACAAACAACCGAGAGTCAACTCCCGACTCCGTGAAATGCAGATAAAGTCAATCCTTCCTGGTCTAGCGGAACACGGCCTATGTCAATCCTGACCCTGTGGGAAGCGTCCAGAGCAAATTCTGCTTTCGTGGAACACGGCCCATGTCAATCCTGACCCCGTAGGAAATGTCCAGAGCGGATCCTGGTCCTTGCAGAACACGGCCTATGTCAATCCTGACCCAGTGGGAAGTTTCCAGAGCAAATCATGGTTTCGTGGAACACGGCCTATGTCAATCCTAACCCTGTGGGAAATGTCCAAAGCGGAACCCGGTCCTTGCAGAACACGACCTATGTCAATCCTGACCCCGTGGGAAGCATCCAGAGCAAATCCTGGTTTCATGGAACACGGTCTATGTCAATCCTGACCCCATGGGAAACATCCAGAGCGGATCCTGGTCCTTGCATAACATGGCCTATGTCAATCCTGACCCCGTAGGAAGCATCCAGAGCAAATCCTGGTTTCGTGAAACACGGCCTATATCAATCCTGACCCGTGGGAAACGTCCAGAGCGGAACCTGGTCCTTACAGAACACGGCCTATGTAAATCCTGACCCCGTGGGAAATGCCCAGAGCGGATCCTGGTCCTTGCAGAACACGGCCTATGTCAATCCTGACCCCGTGGGAAACGTCCAGAGCGGAATTTGGTCTTTGCGGGACACGTCTATGTCAATCCTGACCCCGTGGGAAGCATCGAGAGCGGATCCTGGTCCTTACGGAACACGGCCTATGTCAATCCTGACCCCGTGGGAAGCATCCAAAGAAAATCCTGGTTTCGTGAAACACGGCCTATGTCAATCCTGACCCCGTGGAAAACGTCCAGAGTGGAACTTGGTCCATGCGGAACACGGCTATGTCAAACCTGACCCCGTGGGAAGCGTCCAGAGCGGATCCTGGTCCTTGCGGAACACGGCTTATGTCAATTCTGACCCCGTAGGAAGCATCCAGAGCAAATCCTGGTTTCGTGGAACATGGCCTATGTCAATCCTGACCCCGTGGGAAACGTCCAGAGCAGAACCTGGTCCTTGTAGAACACGGCCTATGTCAATCCTGACCCCGTGGGAAGCATCCAGAACAAATCCTGGTTTCGTGGAACACGGCCTATGTCAATCCTGACCCCGTGGGAAACGTCCAGAGCAGAACCTGGTTTCGTGGAACACGGCCTATGTCAATCCTGACCACGTGGGAAACGTCCAGAGCGGATCCTGGTCCTTGCAGAGCATGGCCTATGTCAATCCTGACCCCGTGGGAAGCATCCAGAGAAAATACTGGTTTCGTGGAACACGGCCTATGTCAATCCTGACCCCATGGGAAACGTCCAGAGCGGAACCTGGTCCTTGCAAAACACGGCCTATGTCAATCCTGACCCCATGAGAAACATCCTGAGCAAATCCTGGTTTCGTGGAACACGGCCTATGTCAATCCTGACCCCATGGGAAACGTCCAGAGTGGAACCTGGTCCTTGCGGAACATGGCTATGTCAATCTTGACCCCATGGGAAGCGTCTAGAGTGGATCCTGGTCCTTACGAAACACGGCCTATGTCAATCCTGACCCCGTGGGACGCATCCAGAGCAAATCCTGGTTTCGTGGAACACGGCCTATGTCAATCCTGACCCCGTGGGAAACGTCCAGAGCGAAACCTGGTCCTTGTAGAACACGGCTATATCAATCCTGACCCCGTGGGAAGCGTCCAGTGCGGATCCTGGTCCTTGCGGAACACGGCGTATGTCAATCCTGACCCCGTGGGAAGCATCTAGAGCAAATCCTGGTTTCATGGAACACGGCCTATGTCAATTCTGACCCCGTGGGAAACGTCCAGAGCGGATCCTGGTCCTTACGGAACACGGCCTATGTCAATCCAGACCTCGTGGGAAGCATCCAGAGCAAATCCTGGTTTAGTAGAACACGGCCTATGTCAATCCTGACCCCGTGGGAAACGTCCAGAGCGGATCCTGGTCCTTGCAGAACACGGCTTATGTCAATCCTGACCCCGTGGGAAGCATCCAGAGCAAATCCTGGTCTAGTGGAATACGACTTATGTCAATTCTGACCCCGTAGGAAGCGTCCAGAATGGAACCTGGTCCTTGCGGTACACGGCTTATGTCAATTCTGACCCGTGGGAAGCATCCAGAGCAAATCCTGGTCCCGTGGAACACGGCTAAAGTCAATCTTGACCCCGTGGGAAACGCTCAGAGCAACCGCTGACTCCATGAAATGCGGATAATGTCAACCTCATCAATCACTTACGGGTCCTCTCGTCCCGTAAGGAAGAAAACTCTCTTGTGAGATCCTTACGACTCCCAAGAGAAAACGTACTTAGGAATCCTCACGATTCCTAAGGAGAAAATACACCTACGAGATCCTCACGACTCGTAGGGAGAAAAAGTCTTTATGAGACCCTCACGGCTCATGAAGTTGAAAAGCCTTAGGCAGTAGATCTGAACCAGCTTCCTAAGCCATCACTACCTTTCGAAGAATTCAAGACGGAATGTTCTCTATCAACTACAGGTTACGCTTACTAAAGTAACACGCCGGTAACAAAGAAAAGAAAAGAAAGAGATGACATAAGATAGTACGAAAGAAATGTATCTTTTATTCATAAATTCAATTGGGTACATCATATGAAAGAATAAAAGATGGATACATGTTATTCAAAATTTACAAATTGGTACAAGAATAACTATTGGGAGGGAAGCGTTTTCAGTAAACCAGCCAGTTGCTCGTGCACTCCCTTTACTCCCTTTTCATGGTCAGCTGTAGCGGCTAACTCCGCTTCAATCTGAGCCCATTGCTGCAAATAAGATGAAAGTTGCTCGTCAACGACCCGCTGAGCCGCCCCACGACTCTGCGCATCCCGCTCGATGAGGTCGAGCTTCTGCCTCAGCGTTAGCCCGTCGGAAATACATCGTAGAAGGTCCTCAAAGATAGCTTTTAACTGCACAGCATTGGCATCAACCTGAGCATGCAGTCGAGCAGATTCGCTTGAAATATCTTCACATTCCTTACGCTTTAAGGCCGCTATAACAACTGAGTTCATTTATATCAATTCCAGTTCCCGTATTTATTTATCTGTGGTATTTTCTTGATTTAACGGGTTTTGGGTGCGAATGGCATTTTTACATTTTACATTGCATTCGACCCGACCCGCTTGCTTGAACCTGTTTGATTCACATTTATAGATTACCCTAACTTGTTACATAGACACGTACATCTCATGTTTAGCACATACTGATATTTCATCTAGCATCGCACTTTTACATATAACATTTTAGGTCACATAAAATATTTTAAAATTGCATTTCATAACCTGCATGATACCGCTAACCCCGTGGTAGCGTCCGCGTATCTTATTCTCATCCCGTTCAGTGAAACGGATGTGTTTGGATGGCTACGCGTACGTACGTGCATCTGTTCTTGGGGGTATGCATTTTCGCTACCCGGGCATTCATTTTTAATTTTGGTCGTTGCGTATATTTTTCATATTTTTAATCCGGATTTTTAGACCCGGCCCGGGCATGTTATGGAGTAAGTTTGTATTTACCAAAATCTCAAAACGTACTATTATTATATTCTTTATTCTTCTAACTGATTAATATGCGTTTGTAACAAAAAATATTTTTGTAATCCTAAATCAAAATTTTCCTTAACAACACACTCTTCCTCTCTCTGCATATAATCACATTTACATTTTATTTTATATTTTTTCCTAACAGTTTCTCTCTCCAATCTCACCTCTCTCTAATATTTTCTTTAATTTTTCCCCCTACACTGTTGCCCACGTCTCTCTCTCTCCTCTCTTCTTTCTTCCTCTTCAAATTTTCCCACCTCCGAGCTTACGAAACCTACGCCCCTGCTCCAGCGCTCGCCACTCGCCATCGCCGACTCCCTCGACCCCTCGTCGTCACCACCCCTTTTCTCCTCTCTTCCTCCACCTCCTCCCATCACCGCAACCACCACCGCTATCACCTGACGCCACTACCCACAACCATGACACCCTCGCTGCACCCTCGTCGTGGGAGCTCCGGCCCTCGCCGGCGTATTGCATCGCCCTCATCACCATCACCTCCTTCTCCCGAGCCTCTGCAAACACCCTGACGAACCCTGCACACCCGACTTCGACGACCCTTACCTTGCACACCTGCACCTCCGACCTCGCCTGCACCCTTGCCGGAGCTCCGACCCCGTCGTCTCCGTGCACTCGAGACCACCCTACACCCGAGCTCAACCACTGCAACCTAACCCCGACCTTGCTGTGAGAACCCGACGCTGCACACCTCAACCCCACTGCCTCGCCGGAAAAACCCTCGCCTGCACCCTCGCATCGTCTCTGATCCAACGCACCAGATCGCATCCAGATCGTGTCCAGATTGCATCCAGATCGCGCACCAGATCGCGCCCAAACCGCGCACAAGATCGCGCTCAGACCGCGCACCAGATCGCGACTAGACCCAGTACCGTGTCGTACTGTTTCACACACTGTATCGTGCTGTTTCGCTTAGTGGCGCGAGGGTATTCTCGAAGCTGGATTTGCGGTCCGGATATCATCAGGTCCGAGTTAAACCAGAAGATATTTGCAAGACTGCGTTCCGAACTTGGTATGGACATTACAAGTATTTAGTGATGCCATTCGGAGTCACGAATGCACCGGCTATATTTATGGACTTGATGAACCGAATCTTTCACCGATCTTGGACCAGTTTATAGTGGTGTTCATCGATGATATTCTGGTCTACTCAAGGAGCATTGAAGAGCATGCGAAACACTTGAAGATCACACTGCAGACATTGAGGCAAGAAAGATTATATGCAAAGATGAGCTAGTGCAAGTTTTGGCTTGAAGAAGTGAAGTTTTGGGGCACGTCGTATCCGGAGATGGAATCGCCGTTGGCCCCGAAAGATTGCAGCAGTTCGAGATTGGCCGATTCCGAAGAACGTTGCTGAGATCAGAAGCTTTCTTGGACTTGCCGGGTATTACAGAAGGTTCGTGGAGAATTTTGCTCGTTTGGCTAAGCCTCTGACCAAGCTTACGTGCAAGGAAGTACTATTGGTGTGGACAGATAAGTATGCGTCAGCCTTTGAGGCGTTGAGGCAAGGATGGATAACCGTTCTTATTTTGACCGTATCAGACGGTTTCGGAGAATTGGTGTTTCATAGCGACGTATCTGGAAAAAAAAAGATTTGGATGTGTTTGATGCAGCATGGGAAGGTTATAGCCTACGTATCGAGACAGTTGAAGGCCCATGAGAAGAATTACCCAATTCATGATTTGGAGCTAGCAGTTATGATTTTCACTTTAAAGATTTGGAAACACTACTTATTGGGCGAAAGGGTCGAAATTTTCACTGATCACAAAAGCTTGAAGTATGTGTTCACACAGAAGGAGCTTAATATGAGGCATCGTAGATAGTTGGAGCTGATGGCTGACTATGATCTCGATCTTAAGTACCATCCGGGGAAAGTTAATGTTGTACTGGATGCGCTTAGTCGGGTGCCAGCAATTCAGATGTTGACTGTACAGAAGGAGATTATGGAAGACTTTCGGAGATTCGAGTTAGAGATCTTGCTACCGCATTCTTCGGGACAGTTGTTGCAACTGCAAGTACAGTCGTCGTTGATCGAGAATTTTAGAGCAGCGAAACTGTAGGACCCAAGATTGCAGAAGCTTCGAGAACAGGTTGAAGCTGGACTTCGAACGGACTTATTGATTCATGAACGTGATTCGTTGTGGTATGGTAGCCAATTGTGTGTGCCAAAGGGAGATATCCGTGAAGAAGTTGTGAGGGAGGCACACAGTTCCGCGTATTCCGTACATCCAGGAGGCACAAAGATGTACCGAGATTTACGATAGCATTTCTGGTGGGAAGGCATGAAATGGGAGATTGGCCGCTTTGTGGCAAAATGCTTGGTGTGTCAGCAAGTTAAGGCTGAACATCAAAGGGTGGCTGGGTTATTGCAACCACTTTCGATTCCTCAGTTGAAGTGGGAACATATAACCATGGATTTCGTGACAGCTCTACAGCGGAGTCCAAAGGGCAACAATACAGTTTGGGTGATTGTTGATCCGTTGACCAAGGCAGCTCATTTCATTCCTTTTCGGGTTGGTCAATCAATAGAAACTTTGGCAGAACGGTACATGTAGGATATTGTAAGATTGCATGGAGTACCGGTGAGCATCATGTCCGACGTGACACTCGGTTCTTATCACACTTCTGGAGGAGCTTACAGGAAAGTTTGGGGACTCAATTGAAGTTTAGCACGGCTTATCATCCTCAAACAGATGGCCAGTCGGAGAGAACGATCCAAACTCTTGAAGACGTGTTGAGAGCTCGTATGTTAGACTTCAAGGGTTCATGGGTGGATCATCTACACTTTGTGGAGTTTTCTTACAACAACAGTTTCCAGGCGACCATTTAGATGGCTCCATTCGAGGCCTTATATAGTCGCAAGTGTTGTTCACCTGTTTGCTGGGACGATGTCGGTGAACGAAGATTGTGGGACCAGATTTGGTTGGGCGAACGGTTGAGAAGGTTAATACTATCCAGAACCTTATGAAAGCAGCACAAGACCGACAGAAGAGTTGGGCAGATACATCAAGAAGACCTCTAGAGTTCATCGTTGGGGATTTGGTATTCTTGCGGATATCACCGACTAGAGGGGTGATCCGTTTCGGAAGTCGAGGAAAGCTTAGTCCTCGATTCGTTGGACCTTTTGAGATCTTGGAACGTGTTGGAGAAGCGGCTGATCGTTTAACGTTACCGCAATCCTTGGCGAATGGTCATGACGTGTTTCACATATTTCAACTCCGTAAGTATGTTCGAGATAAAACACATGTGTGGGATCATTCGGAGCTGACTGTACGTGAAGGCCTAACTTTTGAGGAGCTAACCCATGTCGATTATGGATCAAATGGAAAAGGTTCTTAAGAATGAAGTTATCCCTCTTGTACTTGTTTCTAGGGGAAATCGCTCGCATGGAGAATCAACCTGGGAACGATACGATAAAATACGGCAGAAGTTTCCACATCTATTCTTGTAGTTTCTTGATTGTTTATCCTTTCTTGTTCTTGGAATTTCAAGGACGAAATTCTTTTTGTAGTTGGGTATAATGTAACAACCGAGTTCATTTATACCAATTCCAGTTCCCGTATTTACTTATCTGTGGTATTTTCTTGATTTAACGGGTTTTGGGTGCGAATGGTATTTTTACATTTTACATTGCATTCGACCCGACCCGCTTGCTTGAACCTGTTTGATTCACATTTATAGATTACCCTGACTTGTTACATAGACTCGTGCATCTCATGTTTAGCACATACTGACATTTCATCTAGCTTCGCACTTTTACATATAACATTTTAGGTCACATAAAATATTTTAAAATTGCATTTCATAACCTGCATGATACCCGTAACCCCGTGGTAGTGTCCGCGCATCTTGTTCTCGTCCCGTTCAGTGAAACGGACGTGTTTGGATGGCTACGCACACGTACGAGCATCCGTTCTTGGGGGTATACATTTTCGCTACCCGGGCATTCATTTTTAATTTTGGTCGTTGCGTATATTTTTCATATTTTTAATCCGGATTTTTAGACCCGACCCGGGCATGTTATGGAGTAAGTTTGTATTTACCAAAATCTCAAAACGTACTATTATTATATTCTTTATTCTTCTAACTGATTAATATGCGTTTGTAACAAAAAATATTTTTGTAATCCTAAATCAAAATTTTCCTTAACAGCACACTCTTCCTCTCTCTGCATATAATCACATTTACATTTTATTTTATATTTTTTCCTAACAGTTTCTCTCTCCAATCTCACCTCTCTCTAATATTTTCTTTAATTTTTTCCCCCTACACTGTTACCCACGTCTCTCTCTCTCCTCTCTTCTTTCTTCCTCTTCAAATTTTCCCACCTCCGAGCTCACGAAACCCACGCCCCTGCTCCCGCGCTCTCCACTCGCCATCGCCGACTCCCTCGACCCCTCGTCGTCACCACCCCTTTTCTCCTCTCTTCCTCCGCCTCCTCCTATCACCGCAACCACCACAGCCATCACCTAACGCCGCTACCCACGACCACGACACCCTCGCTGCACCCTCGTCGTGGGAGCTCCGGCCCTCGCCGGCGTCTTGCCTCGCCCTCATCACCATCACCTCCTTCTCCCGAGCCTCTGCAAACACCCTGACGAACCCTGCACACCCGATTTCGACGACCCTTACCTTGCACGCCTGCACCTCCGACCTCGCCTGCACCCTTGCCGGAGCTCATACCCCGTCGTCTCCGTGCACTCGAGACCACCCTACACCTGAGCTTACCCACTGCAACCTAACCCCGACCTCGCTGTGAGAACCCGACGCTGCACACCTCAACCCCACTGCCTCACCGGAAAAACCCCTGCCTCCACCCTCGCATCGTCTCTGATCCAACGCACCAGATCGCGTCCAGATCGTGTCCAGATCGCGCCCAGACCGCGCACCAGATCGTGCCCAGACCGCGCACTAGATCGCGACTAGACCCAGTACCGTGTCGTGCTATTTCACACACTGTATCGTGTCACGTCGCACCAGGCCGCCTGCATATCGACCTCTTGAGGCAAGTTTACCTTGCTACATGCTACATTACATTTTTGCATCTATTTTAATAAGTATAATTATTGAATCGATAACCATACATCTATATAGTTTATTCTGTATCTACTTGCATATCATATTACATGTTCCACTTTGTTGTTCTATTCTTGTTTTGTATACCCATGCTTTTGCTAGTTGATTGTGAGCACCCACATGATATCTTATATACCCTGACATGACTTGTTACACCCATTACTTGACACGACATGGTACCGTACACTCTTGACATGATATGACACCTAAAAATACTACTTGACTTGACCTGATGTACCATGGCTCGACCTGTTACCTGATCTCGTGTCTAATGCCAACAAACCTGACATGTAGTCCTCACGGACCGTTCCTGTTGTCTATCCAGACAAATCTGCTCTTACCTGATCCTATGTTGGCATTAGTTCTTGATTACTGAATACCTGACTTGACACATATAACTTGGGGGCATGGGGAAATCAATGATGAAATCCTGACTTGTAACTCGACAGTTGCTCACTTATACTGATCAGTTTTAGAGGCTAGGCCCGCCTCGTGACGATGCTGCTGACATCGTTGGTCTGTACCCTTTTCCTGTTAGTGCCTAGCGGCACGTCTCGGTTTCAGCCCGAGAGTCTTAGACCGTGGTCCCGGGCATGCACGGGATACTATTGAGTTACATCGATGATTCATCAAATTGATTTCAAAGACTTGAGAGTAGATAACCCGGTAGACCAGTTAGTTTACTCACTGCACACTACCCTTCACTGCCCTGATTATATTGCTGTTACACCTGCTTTACCATTTATGATTACACTTGCATATCTTGTTACCCTATTTATATTTTATTGCTTGATGACATGACGCGCTGACGTCTGGGTTTTGCATGGCCCAGATCCTCTACCTTTATTGCAGACTGATCAGGAGTATTGCCGCTGTTAGACCGAGCGGTGAAGATTTTGTCGGTATGCAGTTTTACTTTCCACGTGTTTCTTTTATTGTATCCTTTACTTCCGCATATTATTATTTCTTGACTCATTTATTCTGGCTCATGGACATGTACTAGGTAGTTTAGTTTACTTTCCTGTTTCTTGATATCTCTACAGCCGTAATGTGACTGTGGAAGGATTTTTCCTATCCACAGGTAACATGGTTGGCTATGTTACGTGCCCATCTTAGCGTACTCTGGGAAGCGGGGCGTGATAGCCGCTTCTTGTTTAAGATGGCGGATGTAGGGAGTGCTCTGCTCAACTCACGCAGCCCGTTGAGAGTTCACAGCCAGGACCTCAGGAGCAGGACGTCCGATTTCGAGCTCATGCAGACAAGCCTCAATATTCCTGCTGTGATTGACCCAAGACTCAACGACACCCACACTATGAAAGTTCACGAGCGTCGCCAGCATAGGATTAACCTCGACAGCAAAATCTGCAGTAAGGACAGGGGTCTCCACGTCAAGCTCCTCGATGTAATCGCTCAACATGCGCAGACTATTCACAGCGCCTTTTGAAGAGGGACGTCGAGAAAAGGGGTCTGCTGGCATTATGACTCGAGACTCGAACGGAGCTGAAGTCGGTGTCACAGCTGAAAAGCCAATCACAGTCAAATAACAGTTCAAGAAATAGGGAAGCTACATGAACAATGGACTTTACTATACCGGCTGCGGCAGGTGGCAAGGCCGGGAGTACTGGTGGTGCAACTGTTCTTTCGTCTCCTCCTTCAATCTGTAGTGCTGTAGTCAAAACAAAGAGGAATTAGAAACAATTTGGCTGCCCGTAAAAGAAAAGAGAAGATATTAGCTAAAGGCCGTACTCACCGACGCCACTGGATGAGGCAATCTCTGACTGGAAGGAGAAATGTGGGTGCAGCACCTGATACAGGTGATCTAAAGGACTCCTGCAAGGATGTAGTAATGCAATGTCAGTACATAAAGTATATTGCCTACAATGATACCGATGGGTCATAAGTCCGTACCTTCCAGCATTTGGGAGGACACGAAAGAAGGCAAAGGGGCGGCCACCGTCAAAGCAACAACCGGTGATGCTTCCTCGGGTGGTACAACCTCAACGCTCACCACACCTGCATCAGAAACAAGAGAAGTACTGTCAGAAGAGATTGAAAGGGATTGCAGAATAAAAGAGAAAGCAATAACCCAAAATCTACCTGGTGAGTCGCCAGTTGAAACCGCGACAAGGGCGTCACTGGGTGCAATGACTGCTTCACTCTCCCTCATCGGAATAGTTTCGCTTCCCGTAGCTTCATCCCCCGACTCCACGAGAATCGTCGTGATACTCGCAGCACCCGGCAACAGCAAGGAACCGCAAGGGAAAAGAGTGGCGATTGGGGCAGTACCAGACTCTTGAGAAAGAGTGGCCACTTCAGGCTCAGTGGTTGCCGCCATCTCATCTACTACTTCCTCATCAAGACTCAGCCCTGCAAGATAGGATACATGAGAATCTGAAGATTAAAACTTTGACAAAAAGAACTCAGTGTTACGTCACCTCGGGTTGGTCTTTCAATTGCTTCCCGAGCCGCACGTGCTGCCTGTCTGTGAGCGATAGATAGGGCGGCCGAAACACCTTCTGAAAGAGTAGGGGCAGGGATAGCAGCGCTCGAGCCTGCACCCGCGGCCAAGGCGGCATTACGATCCCTTGCTATACGCATTCTACACTTCCTTTCCGCCCGGGCCTTGAGAGTTGATTTTCTCAAGACCTATGTTAAGGGGACGTCATCGTCTGCGCCAAGAGTTACCTCTGGAGCCGTTATGGCATCCGTCATCGGTCGCTTAAGTAAAGCCTCTTTTGGCAGTGCTGAGGAGGCCGGGACTTCGATAGCCGGCCCTGGAAGCATCTCCGCATCATCCTGCGGGATTGGCATTGTAGTCCCTGTGATAAGATGAAAAAGGGGTCAGATTGTTCATAAGAAAGGCGAATGAAGGCGCAATGAGCCGAAATATACCAACGCCCAGCGAAGCGCGAATCCTCTTCTCCTCCTCAAAAGTCCTGAGGGAAGCCGCGAGAGCCTCTTCAGTGGAAATGCCTGCTAAAGTAGGAAAAGTGTCAGTCAAAACACGATAATATAAAATGTATTGCAATGAGAAAGGTACGGTTGATGTTTACTTGATTGCGCGAGGATGGCCAGTCCCGCTTTGTGGCTTGCTAATCGCTCGGAAGCTGCAATAGCAGCCTCGAGGTCGGTATCGTCCGGCGCTATGAATAGACCCTCGTTGGTCCCATATTCGCTCAGGCCCTCGCTATAAGGAGCATGAGGCTCCTGGCCGAGTACAACGTCTACAGAGAGAATCGACTTCTTCTTCCTCTTCTGCGAGCGAGTGCCCGTCGCCGTAAGCACTACCTTACGCTTGGTGGGCACCTTGGGACGACGAGTCCCGATATCTGAACCTACGCCAGACTCGGGAGACGCCACAGTCACTGTTTCCACGGGAGCATGGGGTATCGGCAGCTCAGGCCTATCATGCGGGACCTCGACCGCAGTAACTTCTCTTAAGGGAAGACGGACAATGGTCTGTCGCTTAAGAGGGACGTTTGGATTACCGACAGAGGGTGCACCCTTGCAGTCGAGAACCAATTTCTTTTCTTACTTGATAACGGCACCCATTGCGTGTTGATACCATGCTACGTATACGTTTAGGGCCTTAGGAACACAACTTGGTTCACTAATGAAGAAATTGGACCCTGTGTTTAGGCACATGAAGTGGTGCAAAGCGCTCCAAATACCTCCTCAGTATAAACTGGTTGTGCCAGGAATGTATCGAGCGGGACGTCCTAATTATAACTTGATTGCTAGGCAAAACAGTGGGGATTATATCTCATGAACAGAGCCGAGTCGTTTTGCCTGAACACCAAATATCCCGTCCTGATGGAGTATAGATGAAGAATTTCCCGAGCTTTCAGGATAGAAGCTCCATCCTTAAAGGTGTCCCGCAACGGCTACACCGTCTTAGCGGACTCCTTACCGATGGTCGTAACCTTGTCAATAAAGGTCATGTCATCCCCGACGGTACGTGGGCGACCCTGAGCCTCTCGCTGACTTGGCTCCACAATGGAAGCATTGACCAGCTGCATGATCCGTGGAAAATTGCAAGTTTCATAGAAATGAGGCCGCCTGTGCATTCCAAAGGCACCGAGCACATGCAATTCAAGCCATGAGGTAAAATAATGCATCGAGAAGTTCACGGGCTGCACCCCCGGCTGAGTGGTATCGGCCGCCGAACTAAGGCCGTGATACAAATGAGCCAGCCCGGCAATTCCAACAGCAACTTGTCTCCCTTCAACCATCCGATGAGCTGGGTAGAAGACTGACGACCTCATATAGCGAGGATGCATAGGAAGCGTGAACCAGCTTAACAACAAACCGAGGAACCCTAAAAAGAACGCTTCCTCATCAATGCCCGGAGCAGCAATTTCTGAAAAAGGGACGATCGCGACGTTTGGAAGAAAGAATCCTATTTGATCAGCTTCCAATATTGGCCGGCGATCCAAGCCAAAGCCGAAAGGATCATCGAGTTTGGCAAACTTTTTACCTTGTTGCGATAAAACTTCTGGGCAAAGAAAATGGGCGATGAAGTCCGCAAAGCTAACCCCATGGCTTCCAGATTCAAGAAATAGGCCTTCGTAAATGCTTAGTACCTTGATCAAGCTAGGAAATCGGTGCTGAATGGCATTCTCTGGGTTCAGACCCATCATCACCAGTCGGGTAGCGAAAACATATTCATCAGGGGACAAGATCTCCTCATAATGCTCCCCTCTGACAGGCAAGCCAGAGATATCCACAAACTCTTCCAGAGAGATGGAAATTTCCCGATCTAGCATAAGGAAGGTATGAGTTGGAACGTTCCATTGTTCCAAGAAGGCTTTGACCCACCATGCGGGAGGTGTGGAATACTGGAACAGAGAAGCATAAATCGCAGGATACAACCCAAGCTTCAGCAGTTCTGACTTCTTTGCCGATAGGATATATCGGGCCCACTGCAGGTATCCAGCCGAGTGACGGGGAGTCAGACCTATATTGTATGGCTGTCCCCAAGGGCGCGACTCACCTTGGCATATACGCCGCCCTAAAATGTCCAAAGCTATCGGCGGTTGTACAGGTATTGCAGCCATAGAGGGCTGAAGACAACCCTCTGAAGTCCAGTAAACCACCTCCACAGCATAGTTCACCGGGGGTACGTCACCATAGTGAATCGTCGAGATAGCCTCTGAAGGTGTTGCGCAAGAGAAGTTGCGTCGACCCATGATGATCTGGTTATACCACGTTCCCCACAAATGAAGATTCTTATGCTCCGGGTCATGGTCTTTGATCAGCGCAATAACCTCCCGGTCAACAGGCGCTTCAGGAAATCCGCCTTCTGAGCGAACGAACGGAAAGGAAGTTTCGAAAGACATGTCACCTGCGCGAAAAAGAACAAAAGTCAACCGTCAGTACTATAATTTAAATTCTGACACTTGGTACTTTAAAATTCGTACCGCACCGCAATGCAGTAAAAAGGGGACCAAAGGGGGACCCACATAATCCAGATGACATTGTATCATTAATAAAACAGCCTCATCATTTGATGAGGCTGTCAATTAAATGAGGAAATCCTCAATTGATTCTCATTTAATGAGAAAACCCCTCGGGCTAAGGAGTAAATCTCCCCTTGAGAGCAATGCTCTGTAACAGAGTGACATCTGTCAAACTCTAATGATGAAGGAATAAAAATTCCTCAAGAGCCTTGCTCTGGAAATGATGGAATAATCTATCAGAAAAATTGAAATCAATTTTTATATATGAATGAAAAATTCTGAGATCTTCAAGATCTATGAACAAACTCTATGAGTTCTTTATGAGCAAAACTCTGTTCATGGGCTAAGAAGCCCCAAGAAAAGATCTCTGTAGATCTATGGGTTCAAGAGAGCAAAGCTCCGTTAATGAAACCCTAAAAGGGTTTTCTTTAGATCAAAGATCTATGAAGAGAAAAGCTCTGTTAATGGGTGAAACCCTACATTATTAAAAGGTTCTTTAAAAGATTTAATCTTTACCTAAAAATTTTGACAGAGTTCTGCCCTTAAGGAAGTTCTTAAGCCAAAGAGCTATACTCTGCAAGAGAATAAAAATTCTCAGAAGGAGGAAGATGAACAGAAATCATCCTAAGGGCCAAGGGTCCTATTTATAGGCACTGAGATACCTTTTCAACTTCTGAGTTGATCCAAGGGCGCAGATGCTGCCACCGCTACACTCATATATGGGCCACGTGAGTGCAACGGTGGGGGGGGCATTTGTTTCCCCTAATCAGAGCAAAGCTCTGTTGAAAATTCAAATTTTAAAATGAAACAACGCTTCAGATGCAGCGCCAAGTGCGCTGCGCCCTAAGCAGCGCACCACGTGCAAAGCACGTGTGTGCTAGCGCTAGGTGCGCTACGCTCTAAGCAGCGCACCACGTGCAAAGCACGAGTGCGCTAGCGCTGGAACTAAAAACTCCCCGCCGTCAGATCAAAGATCTAATAATAATGATAAATCATTAATTAATCAGAATTAAATTCTGTTAAAGAAAGATTCCTCAAAATCTTTCCAAATAACAAGATTGTGCTCTATAAATCAGAGCACCGTTGGATCAATGATCCAAGGGTGATTAAAAATCACCAAAATACAGAATAAATTTTGTATAGAAAGATTTACCAATCTTGTTAAAAACAAGAAGATTGCCTTCGGTAAATCAGAAGCCCTTGGATCAAAAGATCCAACGATGGGAAATTCCCCAAATCAATTGGAGAAAAGATCTCCTTAACTGATTGAACTGATCAGCTTGCCCTATAAAAAGGACCCTAGACTTCAAGTCTCAGAAGAAGATACAGAAGCATAGAGAGGAGCCCCCATAAGCTTTGAGAGATCTCAAAAAGAAGAGCCAAGCTCTCAGAGAAAGAAGATTTTTCTTCAAGGTAAAAAGAATAATGATGAACAGAGAGATGAAATCATCTCGTAATTAATTTCAAAAGAAGGATTCACTTCTTTAAAGATCATAGATCTACAAAGATCGAGCTCTTTCAAAAAAAATCAAAAGAGCCCATCATAAAATAAAAAGAAGAATATAAATCTTCTCACAGATCATAGATCTATAAGACAAATTGTCTTTTACAAAATGAGATCAATACGTCTCAACAAAGGAGGTGGGAGAATTATTCAATTATCTTAGGATCAAAGATCCATAAAGGCAAAACCTTTCACTAAAAAAAGAAAAAGTTTGAAACATCTCCTATAAAGTAAGAACTTTTGTTCTTAGGATCTTGAGACAAAATCTCTTCTTAGGGAGAATTTATTTTCCAGATCATAAAATTGATAAATTGCGCTTCTACGCTCTTGAACTGGCGCTCAGCACCAAGCGCGACACGTGTCCCTCACGTATGCGCCACTTAACAGTTAACGCTTTGCGCTCTTAAAATAGCGCACTGCGCTCATGGGCCGGCGTACCACGTATCACTCACGTGTGCGCCACTGAACTGATAGCGCAATGCGTTCATAAACTAGCGCTCTGCGCTCATAAACTGGCACAATGTGTAGGGTTTCTAGGTACACTCAAAAGGTTCCACAACTGATCAACCATGGCAAAATCAAATTTTTCTTGGTGCCGAGAAACCCTAATGCTAGATCGTTAACTAGAGATTAGGCGAAACTACAAGCTACTAAACTGCTTTAGTACTAAGTGAATGGAAATACAACCTTTGTAGATCCGGTCCTCCACTTCCTTGGCTCCATGATGACGTCCCTCCGCTGCAACCATCGGAATCCTGGACTCTCGCGGTGGTTTCATCAGAGAAAAGATCGGGCTAGGTCGTTGACTTCGATGCCGAAGATGATCTACGTCGAGGCGACTCTAACTCGAGCTCCATTTTCACCAAGTCATGAAACTTATGAAGAAAACACCCTATACCACATGGCAAGTGGTAGAGGTCGAAGAAATAGGAAGTGGGTTCACTTTTGATTTGGATTTCTCACTCTATTTCATCACTTAGAATTTTCTAGTAAGCATTCTTCAACTCATGAAGAAGATGAAGAAGAAAAGAATGGAAAAGAATTCTTATTTTAGAAAATTCAAGTGATTTTTATCATATAGCAACCATGGGTTAGTTTAACTCATGTAGAGAATAAACTAGGGTTTATGTAATGGTTAGGTTTTAGAATAAAAACAAAAATGGTGAAGCTTCATGAAACTCCAAGAAGAAAACAAAGAAAGCCACCATATTTGTTTTTGCCCCAAAAATAAATGAATGAATCAATAAGTAAGGCAAACAAAAAAAAACCCTAACCATTTACCTAAACATGGTTTAAATCAAACATACACCTAAGTTTGCATGTATCATCAAACATGATACAATCAAGTGCACAAAAATATATCATATATACAATGTGCACATCAAGTGAGAAAATCCATCTTAAGTGAACAAATACTAGTTAATGTAAAGTAATATATCAAATATATAATTATACATTAAATCATTAAATCAACACTTGATTTAACGATCCGGTCATATCGCATATAACCGACTAATATCAATAGTAACAACTTATCGAATCAACACTTGATCCGATAACCCGGCTATATCGCATATAACTAATCACTGTCATAAATCGCGAGAATCGAATACAGTATCACATACTGGTATTATTCTCGGTCCCGCACATATCTCATATGCGCTCCTATTTCGTTTCGCTTGAGCCAGGAAACCTATGTGTAGGACTCTAAAGACTCGTCAATACGCCGGTAGCAGGTGATGATCATATCAAACACCCACAAGCCGCAAGCGGTCTACTAAACGTAACGGCCACCCGGGTATTGAGCGATCAGAAGATCAACGAGCAATCCCGCTCACACTCCTGTGAATCCAACCAGTAACACTTACCGTACAGTCCGGTCTGATCGTCTGATATGTCGCATATCTCGCCTAGGGATGGTAAACGTCAGACCGCAGTAGCTCGATAAGTCGTGTCGATATGAGGTCTATAACAGTTCGAGAAACTACTGGTAACACTTACCAGTAAATCTCAGCAACCCTGGCCAGGGATTTCCGGTTATAGCCAATCGAACACAGCGCAACATCAACTCCCTATACCGGGAGAGACGAATCCCCTCCTATCGCTCATTGTCTCCATGTGATTCGGGACTGTACCCAAAAACCACCATTTTGCACGCCCTCTTGGACATGGTAAGGTGGAAATCAAAGCATAGTGGGAATCACACAAGACTCAATGACGATCTCGGGTCTACAGACTAACCTGTACCAGTGTCACCAGAGAACTGCCATCTGACGTGAGGTATAATACCAACTGGGAGTTCTCGGCGAGTCCGTCCAGTGTACCCAGTCTCCACTGAGCACCCGTATATCATCTCTGATGTCAAACACCAATGGATATGGGATCATCCATCGCCCATCTATATGGGTCAAGAAGGTATACGCTAGTCTACTCTGGTATATCGATGCCCCGTCTCGATACACCCACGACTAGGGACCTTGAAGGATGTACTTATGGACTACCATTTCCCCACTAGTATGATCCGCATCATAGTCCAGGTAGTCAAGTACACATCCTAAGGGCTTTACCAACATGTAACAGAGAGACAATCAGTATACACGTTAAGGTAAAGAGTAACCAGATAGCATACTATCATGTCGAGCAAGAAAGTCATCCCTATATATGTCCCAGCATCCACTACAATATACATCCTATGTACAGTAATGGCCTCTAGGGCATACATATAACTAACAATCTCCCACTTGCACTAGGCCATCTGTAGCAGTGGTTGTAGTATCTCATACTCAACCATCCTATAAAAGTCTATCTCTGGGAAAATGCCTTTGTGAGTGGATCCGCCGTGTTGTCCTCTGAGTCTACTCTCCTAACCTCGATCACCCTGGAGATCAACTATCTCCATGATCAGGTGATGCTGCCTCAGAATACGTCTGGCTCACTGATGGGACGGGCGTTCCTTGGCATAAGCCACAACTCCATTTTCACACAATGGGAGGAACGAAGTTCATCTCATAAACTAATATACACCCAGACTGCCTTTTTGGTAGCATCTTAAGTAGCGATGTATCCAGCCTTTATCGTCTAGTTTGCCACGGTATCTAGCTTGGAACTCTTCCAACATACCGTCCCTTTACTGAGGGTAAAGACAATGCCTGTGACTGACATTCAGTCGTCCTTATCACTCTGGAACCTTTCCAGTGATTCTCCCCAGGATCAATTGATACCATCTCACTATAACTAGTGAGTATCCTAATATCCAATTAGATCTATCTCATAGATCCAAAATCCAGGATTTAGTAGGTATCACTTTGATCCTGTATGGAGAATCATTGTGATAAGCGGAGATTGACCGAGCGTAGTATAGGAAACTACTTCCCTATCAAGAGTATGTCATCCACGTACTCTACGAGGATCACCACCATACTCCCTACTACCTTTTTGTATATACAAGGTTCATCTACCATTTTGATGATGTCAAACTGTTTGACTAACATATCAAAACAGACGTTCCAACTCCGCGATGCCTGCTTTAATCTGTAAAGCATCTTGCACACGTTTCCGCTGCTCCCACTGCTTACGAAGCCCTCTGGCTGTGTACTTATAAACGTTCTCTTCTAAAACAGTATTTAGAAAAGCAGTCATGACACCCAACCGCCAGATATCGTAGTCATGGTATGTAGCCGTGGCAAGTAGGATCTGGATGGACTTAAGCATAGGCACTGGAAAAGGTTTCATCATTATCCACGCCTGGTCGATGACGAAGACCTTTAACAAGTCTAGCTTTGAAAGTCTCAACTTTTCCATCTACACCAAGTAATCTTCTCAAGATATACTTGCTCCTGATGGGGATTTAACCCTTCATATATAGCAGCCAAAGTCCATACTTTGTTGGTGTACATGGATTCTATCTCAGATCACTAAGCATCCAGCCATTCTTACAGAGTCCCTACTCTCGATGGCCAGCTCTAAACTAGTTAGGTTATCATCTCATGATGCATTCCTCGCTCCCACTGTCATCGAGAAACCGAAGTATCTCTCAGGCGGATGAGGAACCCTACCAGATCGGCGGAGAGGCTGAGGTTCGTCGAGGACTATTGAATCCTTTAGTTCTGTCAAATCATCAGCTGCAGTTTTGTATAGCTGGAACCTTTCCAGTTCTACAGAACTGACCTTGCCTCGAGCTTTTCCGGATTTTGCTTTTAGACATAGGCCGGACAATCCCAAATCTTAACTTACTTAAGAGATGGGTTCTTCCCATACCATATCTCATATGGAGTGGTAGGCACAGATTTGATTCGAACCCAATTCAATAGGTATGCAACTTCTCAAGTGCACAACCCCAAATGGAAATAGGTAACTCAGTAATACTCATCATAGAGCACACCATATCCAATATGGTGCGATTGCTCCGTCCCGATACACCGTTGTGCTGTGGTGTATTCAGAAGAGTAACACTGAGAGAGAATCTCATTCTCCTTTAGAATAGTCTAAGAATTCCATGCTCAAGTATTCTCCTCCTTGATCTTATCATAGGACATAATACTTATACCCGTATTTTGGTTCTCTACTTCTAACTTATATTCTGTGAATATCTCAAAAGATTCGGACTTATGTTTCAACAGGAACATATGACTGAATCTTGAGAGATCATCAGAGAATGTAATGAAGTACAAAGAACCGGTCCTGGCATGTGTAGACAGGGGACCTTATATACATCATCATGTATCAGTCCCAAGAGTTTACTAACTCTTTCTCTGTTTCCAATAAACAGAGCTATAGTCATCTAATCTTTGTGACATGACTGGCAAGTTTCACAAGATGTAAATTCAAACTAATTTAAATATGCATCTAAATGTAACTTCATCCAGTCGGGTCGCATTGATATGACCTAGTCTACAATGCCTCAAGAAGGATTCGTTCATTTCTGAACTCTTCCTCTTGTGTGTGTTCTGTATACTAGGAATTGTAGTTTGATTTAGAACGTCAATGCTTTTAGATAACGTGCCTGAACCGATCAACTTTTGATATAGGAAATGTTCAAAATATTATCCAACAATACAAAATTATATCCTTTCTTTACTAATAAAGAGACTGATATGATTTTGTATATCAGGTTCGGTATCTAATAGCATTTGTTCAGAATCAATGTATTGGTAATACAGGGTGACAGTGACCAATAGACTTGGCTGCAACACTTGCTCCGTTTTCTGCCTCATGAAACCTATCACCCGTTCTCAGTTCTCTACCTTTCTATAGCCCTATATAATAGATTACATATCTGGGATCATGATCCGGTATCAAATACCCAGGACGTAGAGCATACAGAGAAACAGTTCTATGTAATGAACACACCCGAAGGAGATGCATTATATGCACTTTCTTCGTTTGGGCGGCATAGGAATTCTGGTAATCCCCAATTTCCTACTCTGTCTTATAACAATTATAAGTTGGAGCGGGACCAACGTTCCCCAGCTCAGAATAACAAGCGGGTTCGGTCAATACATCCGTATTACCAGGAGAGAGAGAGAAGAAAACACTCTGCGTGCGCTCTTGCAAGATCAGATTGGTTATTATTTTATCTAATCAGGATGGCTCTCACCGTTTTTATCAAATCTTCCTTCAAACCCTAATTGGATAAATCCATCGTATGGTTATATACGAACTCAAAGGAACTTGTTCCAGATTCGAGGATGGATTCTGGTTCTGGAGAGATTGAATAGGACTATTCAGTTGTCTTTTCCTTTACCTTCTCTCTGGTTGTGAGGGCTCCTAGGATTAGGAGAGGATACACCTATTACGCTTATTGGATAGTCTTCTTCCAAACCATAGGCAGGTGCCAAAAGGTGGGGAATGAAGAAAACCAATTAGCCTAAGTGTGGTGTACATAAGGTATTAAGTAAAGACAAATAAAGGGATTAGAAAGAGGGCAAAGTAAATTGCAACTGCTATCATTCATGACCAAACCATATATTTCATCGCCACTCCTACTTCACCTTGGTATTTCTCAAGAATACACCGTATCACTACGAAGATCCATAGTTATTGGATATTCCATCGTATGGTTATATACGAACTCGAAGGAACTTGTTCCAGTTTGGGGATGGATTCTGGTTCAGGAGAAATAGGAATAAGGTTTATTCAGTTGTCTTTTATCTTCACATTCTCTCAGGTTACGAGTACTCCTAGGATTAGGAGAGTACACCCATTATGCTTATTGGATAGTTTTCTTCCAAACCATAGGCTGGTGCCGAATGGTAAGGAGGGAAGAAAACCATTTAGCCTAAAGGGGTATACAGAAGGTAACGAGTAAAGAAAAATAAAGGGATTTGGAGAGATGGCAAAGAAATATACGGTTACAGTTGTGAATCTAATAATGGAAGAGGCATTACTAGGAATACCCGGATACCCCTTCGAAACATTTTCATGTTTCAGTTTCACTGTGCATTGTTAATAGAAAACTGATTTCCCAATTAGACACTTGCTCCAGGGTATGTATTTACCAGGTATGATTCTCACATCTGTATGGTTTTACAGATGATGAGTGGGAGTAAATTATTGGGAATTAGGTGATCATCCTTATTATATCGGAATTCATTGTAATTGGTGATATTTGAGAAAATCACCTGGGTTTTTGCCGGATGGCAAATATTAGGTTTTGAATATCCGTTGTTATGTACCAATTTCAAACTAGTATATCTGTACCTTTATTTTATAAAGTGAGATAACTTTTTGAAATTATGTCTATGACATTTACCTATATCAGTTGATGGTTAGGTAAGGAGCATTCAACAGCGGTGTAATTCTTCATAACCATAGTACAGTTTTCAATCTACGACGCACAGGGTTTGAGTTATTCAACTCAGGAGACTCATACAAAGTATTGTATGTTGTCCAGTGTCCATTAGGACAGAGGGGTTAGTCCCCGTACTATATTCTGTTTACTTATGACTTCTCTAGTTTTTAGACAAGTGTTTCATAGAAATACAAGGTCTAAGTTTTGAGAAGTTATAGGTATAAGAGTAAAGTAGAGAACCACGTGTTGCAAGTATCAAGATTCTTCAAGGTAATCGAAGATGTGGATACTTGTGTATGGTATTCAATTGATAGTAATGGTTTTGAGAACTTGCTTCTCTTTCAGGTTACTCATATCTGGATGTATTCCTTAGTTGAGTAATACTGATTGGCCTCTCTCTATTTAGTTGACATGCACTGGAGACAGCTGCATGATTTGAATCTGGTTCCAATTAAATCAGTGCCTCTGTTTCTATATTGGATATAGAATGATTCATATCTTAATGATGTTAAGGTACGGGGAGTTGTCGGCTTATGCTTAAAACCAGACTTTGGATAACTCAAGACACGTTTCTGTAATGGCAGTTTGTGGGTTGACCCGGGCTATGACGAGGGTTGATTTTCTACCATCTGGAAGATCAATAGTGATATTGTTCTTGACTCTCCACAGTTTTAATAAAATAGACTTTTTCAGAAAACAGTAGTGTGAGTATGGTAGGACTGGAAGTGATTCCAGAACTGCAAACGATTACTGAAAGTTTAATAGGACCTAAAAATTCAATCAGGTTTGACATTACATTAGCCACTCTGCAGATATGGTGGGTAATCTCAAGCGCCCGAGAGGTGCTCTGGTATCCTCAAGGACGGTGACAGGGAGGTTCTTGTTTACCCAGACTTGACACTACTGTTGTTCCAGGCTGTGAGACCCGGCTGGAGGATGAGTATAGCGTCATTCTAAACTAGCTTTAGAAGAGCACGTATATATATATTATTCTGTCAGAGGGTTGTCGTAGTCAGTGGGAGAAGCGGGAGCATAGTGGACAAGTAGCTTATGTCTATTTATAGACTAAAGCAGATATAGCAGAGATGGATCATCTATTTTTGATGTCACAGTCATAGGTTTTGACTTCATCAGAATAGGAGATGGATCTATTAAGAAGGTAGTAGGGTGTGATATCCTGGTATTTGGATGACATACACAAAGTAGGAAGTGATATTCCTATACTACGATCGATTGTATTTTGGTTGTCACACAGTGATTTCTCCACATAGGATTTGGATATTGTATCAGGCATTCTGGTTACTTGATCTATAGTTTTAGATCTAGATTTGGGTAGTGTCTCAATCCGGGTACTTAGACAGCATTCTAAAGGTGCTTTAGAATGGACGGCTCCTGGCATGGTAGTGTACCAGCAGGTGATGGAGTCACCCTCTCTAAAGCTGTCTTACAGACTAAAGGGGAGAGGGATGTGCATGATTGGCATATCACTTGCTTAGGCAATTGAGTCAATCATGAGATGTCAAGTATCACACCAGATGTTGTTTTTGCACTAGATGTAATAAGTTGAGATATTAATTCAATCCTGGAGAAACGTTCAGAAGCAGTTTTAGAACATAAGTTGATGTTCTAAGGATATGATAACGACAGCCTCCTTCAGGAGACAGTTATCATTCCAGGCTTCTAAAGTGACCTGGTTGACAGAGTGACTGTCAGAGTTATGGTTTTCCTTCTGACGAGGGGATGTAGTTTGGACAGGTGGTCCAAGCGTATACTTAGGGAGGCATTGCGCAGGATACTGATTACATTCAGTTGACGATATAGTCTAAGAAGTTTTTTGGATTTGGAGTTCATTTATGAACTAGGTCCAATCAGATATCCAGATATATTCTAAGACAGGTATTGCTCAATTCGGGAGATGGCCTTCTCCGCGAACTTGAGGTAAAGAGAGACATAGAAAGAAACATCAGGGCGGATCCACTCACTAAGGCTATTCCTCGAACACAATAGTTTCACAAAAGGGCTTTGTGAGACTGATTAGTAGAGGAGTTGGGGGTTCGGTATCACACGGGCTGTGAGTATGCGACATCGCAATAATTAGCCTTGAGTGCAAGTGAGAGATTGTTGGATATAGTGCCCTCAAAGTCAATTATTGGATCGCAGGCACATGATTGTAATGATTGAGGGAGGACCTATGGCGGTAGGACAGTCTTACTCAAGATGATAGTATGCTATCTGGTTTATCTTTGTCATCGTGTACGTGCTTTATGTGATGTTACAGATCACTATTACACATTGATAGAGCCCTTAGGATTCTTGCTTGACTACCAGCAGTATGATGGTGATCATATACATGAGAGTTGGGTAGTCTATAAGCACATCCTTAAAGTGTCCCTAGTCGTGGGAGTTTCGAGACTGGGCATCGACACTCCGATAGTAGACTAGTGTATACGATCGAGACCCCGACGAGGGGCGGTGGCTGGTCTCACAAGCCATTAGAGTCAGTTGGTTCACCTAAGATGTATACGGATGCTCATTGGGTTATGAGTACACCGGACAGGACTCGCCGGGAACATGCTAGTTGGTGATATACCTAGCGACAGATAGCAGTTCCGTGGTGACATGTGTACAGGTTAGTTCATCGACCAGAGATCGTTATTTTTCTCGTGTGAGTTCCCACTGTGCTTTGATTACTACCCTACCATGGCTCAAAGGATTCGTGCAAACAGGTTTTAGTTGGGTACAGTCCCGAGCCACATGGAGGTAGTGAGCGGATCGGCGGGGGTTTCGTCTCTCCCGGTATTTGGGGTGAGATCGCGCTGTGTCTAGGAGAGCCATTACACGAAGTCCTTGGCCAAGGCAAGTGAGATTTACTGGTAGGTATTCCAGTAGTATCCCAGGGGGTTCTGGGCTACACTCCGACACGACTTATACCGCTTTTGGGGGTCTGACGTTTACCAGCCCCCTAGGCCCGACATGCGATACTCATAGACGAATAGACCGGACTGTGTGGATATTGTCACTGACAGGCTCAGTAGGGTGTCAGGATGAGTTCACTCATCAGCCTCCCTTTTGGTCAATACCTGGGCGCCCGTTACGTACAGCTAGTACCACTGATATGCTAGTGGTTAAATCCACAGCTAGTGTATTGACGAGTCTTTAGAGTCCCTCACAGATAGTTTTCCCAAGTTTCGGACGAAACGTTGTAGAGGCCGTATGGTATTAAGGCAGGGTTCGGTCATATACGTGCATTTGTGCACGGATCATGATCGTACGGATCATACTAGTAGGCTTTGGTTTAAGCCGGATCCTAGTATTATATTTGTTGGATTACTTTCGTCTCATCGCATTTGCATTCAGTCGGAATGCGGATGAAGGTATGTATATGCAGGTGAGGGGTATCCTTATGATCCGTCACTAGTTTACTTTAGTAGATGCCATTCTCTTTTTATTGTTGTAAACATTTGGATAAATGTTTACATATGGAAATTATGAGCTCAAAGTCATGATGAGGAGAATTTATTATGACACATGCATAGGTGATGACTCATGGTCTTTTTATTTGTGCATATGTCACATTTTGGATTGATTTAGTTTGTTGAAATGATAAGAGGAGAGAGAGAGGGCAGCCATATGGTTTGGGTTTTGCTCTTGTGTTTAGGATTCTAGCTCACTCTCATTATTATTCCAACACAATGACCAAAAGAAAGCTCTTCTTCTTCCTCTTTCTTCTTGAGCTCACTATCTCTATTAATGGCATCATCTTAAACCTCCATCCATACACACTCTTGTGTTGAGAATCAATGGATGCTTGAGATAAAGTTATCACACACATTCTCTACATCACCTTGGACATGTCGGCTTGCAAACTTCATGTTTGAGTTGCTTCGGTTTGAAGCGGGAGCCCGTAAAATGACTTTTTGACGTGGTGCCCTTCCGACGAGGAGACCGGAGATTGGAGATGCCGCGAGGAGCTAGGGATGGTGGCTAAAGACCGAAGGGCACGGATTGATCGGTATAGCTTTTCTAACCCTTCTCTAGTTAGCTAGTTTGTCTTAATGGTTCGATCCGGGTGAAAGACTACGATAGCGCCAGTTTCGTAAAAAGTTTTGTTCCGCGTTTGGCCTAGGATTGACGGCCGGGGTGCTACCATAGACTTACATCTCACATGCGCGCTACTAAACAAATAGCGCTTTGCGCTCATAAATTAGCGCAATGCGCTCATTATCTGGCGCTTAGCTCCAAGCGCACCACGTGTCCCCCATGTGTACATTACTCGGCAGAAGTGCATTGCGCTCCTTGACTGGTGCAAAGCGCCAAGTGCACCACGTGCTCCTCACGTGTGCGCTGATGAACATAAATTGTTCTTTAATAAGCCCCAGAGCTATGATGAATGCTCAGCATTCAATAAAAGACAAAATATTATCAGAATTCAATTCAATGCTCTGCATTGTTAAAAGGGATAAGCCCAAAATAAATGTTAAACATTTTAACTTGATTGGACTTAGCCCAAGATTGGCCATAAGTCCTCAACTCAGATTAATTGAGCCCATATGCTCATGAATCTTTGATCTTAGTCCTAATTAGACTACAGATCTCTCAACCAAAATTGGTTCAAGGGTACATCTCTTTACTCCTCTGATATTTGTCGTTGTAATCCTCAACGTTTTCAGAGAGGTGACGGGTCCCAACAACCACACATTCTATAGACTATGACGTCTTTAAACTGGACTGTGGGGTCCTTAAACCCACGGACTATGATGTCCTTAATCTCGAACTATGGGGTTCCTTTAAACCCACGGACTATGATGTCCTTAACCTCGGACTATGGGGTCTCTTTAAACCCACGGATTATGATGTCCTTAACCTCGGACTGTGGGGTCCCTTTAAACTCATGGACCGTAATGTCCTTAAACTAACATTGCACCGTAATGTCCTTAAACTAACGTTGGACCGTAACGTCCTTAAACTAACCGACCGCAATGTCCCTAAACTAAACAATAGAGCCCAAATACTCTTTTGCTGGATCTAAATGATCTCGTTAAGTTGATCTTAGTTTAAAATTAGACTAACGTATCCTTAATAAATGTTTAAGTTGATCTTAGTCTCAAATGAGACTAACGTATCCTTAAACCCAACCCCCAAACCCAAATCTAAGAAAATACGGATTTGGACTAATCCACATCCTACGGGCGACAACATAAATTAGTCTCCATATACAATCCACGGGCAACCAAAAACAAAACAAACACCCACGGCACGAAGTGACCATCTGGAGAAAGAGAAAGTGGTTACCGCGATACGGTAGCGTAATTAACTGCAGGGGTTTGCGTCTGCAGGGAAGAGCGTCCCCACAATCAAAAACCCCTCAAATGAGGGGGAATCTGACGAAGTCTGCTACATCGGCCGCATCCGTTTAAACCTTCGATACATGGTGTCATAAATCAACTTAGCATCTTCAGAGAGGTGGATGGATAGCACCAATTAGCATCTATCCCGAATTCAGGCTAGACGGACCTACGCGGTCGCGTCTTCGTGTCCGGAGGGGAACACCTACCAATTCTAGAGTTAGGAGACCCGATCTCAACTCCTTGAGATGGTCTCCCACTGGACTCTAGAACCCTGTTACTTGTGCTCCCTGCCTTGGGTCTATCCTAATACGGAAAAGAAAATAATATACATCAATGGTGACATCATCCTCAACCCGGAAGTGCCCCAATAAAAGAATATTACATACAGATTTTACATGAATGAAAATAAAAACTCTCTTCTCACATAAAAACCCCGGCTATTCTTACATGACGATCCAATAAATCATATCAACCGCAACACAAAACATCACATGTCATCAATGTAAGTAAATATGCGTATCCCGAAAATTTGTTGACATATAGCAATGGGATCGGGATACCCCACATATTACACTTACGGTCGAAGAAAAGAAAATAGAAAACTACAATAATTAGAATCCGTATATCCTTAGACATCATAAACCCAGAATATCTCATATTCCGGATTTCATGCCTAACCTATAAATCTTATATTTTCGTCTCAAATTGAAAACACTTTTCAATTATTTTAGTCGGGTAATTCAACATGATTCCCGACTACATTATCGAATACTCATCGGAAACTTTAGCAGATGGACGCACCCCCGATACCGGCGACGAAGTGCAATAAGGCGGAACACCGTGGCCGCAAGCACCCGAATGGGTGCTATTGGCTACGGGGTTCTCCTACTGTCACTTGGTCATGGCTATGGGGTGTGGCTGTCTACTAGAGTTACCCGGTGAGTGTTCGCGTATAATACGCGATTGCGACGGAGTTTTGATCTGAATCAAAACTCCGTGGCAACGGATTAACCGAGACTAAAACACTAGATTTACAATATACCAACTAGTTTTCAAAAAACTAATTAATCCGGATTCTAACAATTGTATCGCATATCATCAAGATCTATACAACGTTAAACTTTTCGATCGGTTTATCAAACACCCACAAAATTCAGAGACCTCAACAACTTGAGAATTGATAAAAATACCTAGAAAGTGCAAAATCACAAAATGGAGCAGCACAGAAAAATTGAGCACACAACTCCTCAAATGTGCGGCGGAACCGCGGCCAAACATCGGTTTGGGCCGCAGTTCCGGGGTCATTTGAGTGAGTTAGTGTCTCAAATTTTTTGTGGCTCCATTAAAAACCCTTCACAATTTTTTGGATATTTTTAATTTCAAAAATTCCAATGTTTGAAAAATTCGATAGAAACTACAAGATTTTCCGGGTTTCGAAATCGATCGAACACTTTAACATTGTAACGACCTACCCAAATGTTCTAACTTGGCTCTGATACCATGAAAGTATACCCTAACACCACCATGAGGTTTTAGTAGCATGAAGCATGCCAAATTTTAAAAATTTCTAAGTGCTAAGTTAGACTAACAAGATCTATACTAGAATATTAGGGTTTGCTATGATGATATAAACTAAACTAAAGATGAGAAGATGTTATGCCCTTATAGATCGAGTCATTCGCTTCTAAAGCTCCGGGTTGAAGTCCACATGACTCTACTAGGCTCCTCTTCAAGTTGGTCCAAGCTTCCTCGTAGATCTTCGTGCCGAAGACGATCCATCCGAAGTCCCTCTAGCTCAAGCTATCTCTACACTAAACTCTTTTAGTGTAGGAAACACACTAGTGTAAAGTGCTAATCTACACTAGGATGATGAAGTATGGGCATTGGTTTTCTCACTAGTATGTTCAAAAATCCATGATTTACATCACATGTGAGGGGTTGGATTTTTGAAGCAACTAAGGAAGAAGAAGAAGAGAGCAAGAGCAAATCAAGAAAAATAGCTCAAGCTAAGAAAAGAATGAGCCCAAGACCAAGTTAAGAATGGCTTGACCCTTTCACTTATTAAAGCATCCATTTGTTTCAAATAAACAAATGGAACCATGCTTCAATAGTGATGTGAGACCAATATAAAATAATATCAAGCCATGCCTCACCCATGCTCCTCATTTTCCACCTCTTTTTTTCATTTTTCACAAAAATAAAAAACATGCCATGTTTCATTTAATATAACACACACACACACACACACACACACACACACACACACAAACACTAATAAAGCAATTAGTGAGCTAATGATATTAGTTAATATACAATTATGTCAAATATAATTTATATCAAATTATTAAATCAACAATTGACTTAATAATCCGGTTATATCACATATGACCGAGTAATATCATTTATCTGTTTATCACATTATCAAATCAACACTTAATTCGATAATCTGGTTATATCACATATAACCTAACCGATAACAGATAACTGCCAGATTACAATACGGTATCACATACTCGTATTTAATCAGGCCAACGCACATATCAACATATGTGCCCTATTTCGTTTCGCTTGAACTAGGAAACTTCCGTGCGGGACTCTAAAGACTCGTCAACACGCCAGCAGTAGATGATGATCACATCAGTCACCTACAAGCCGTCAGCGGTACTAGCTGGACGTAACAGCTATCCGGGTATTGAGCGATATGAAGATCAACAAGCAAGCTCATCCATACTCTCCATGAAGCCTATCAGTAACACTACCGTACAGTCCGGTCTCTTCGTCTGATATGTCGCATATCATGTCTGGGGGTGGTAAACGTCAGACCCCAGTAACGTGATAAGTCATGCCGATGTCTGGTCTATAACGGTTCGAGAAACTATTAATAACTCTTATTAGTAAATCTCAGCAGCAGCCCTGGCCAGGGACTTCCAGTTATAACCAATCGAGCATAGCGCAACATCAACCCCCAATACCGAGAGAGGCGAAACCCCTCCTATCGCTCATTGCCTCCATGTGACTCAGGACTATATCCAAAATCCACCTGTTTGCACGTCTCCTTTGAGCGTGGTAGGAAGGAAATCAAAGCACAATGGGAGCCACACAAGACTCTATGATGATCTCGGGTGTACAGACTAATCTGTACCAGTGTCACTAGAGGACTTCTATCTGACGATAGGTATACTACCAACTAGGAGTCCTTGGGGAGTCCTGTTCGGTGTACCCATTCTCTAATGAGTATCTGTGTACAATCTTTGATGTCACACACCAATGGTTGTGGGATCAACCATCGTCCTCTAAGGGACAAGAAACGTATACACTAGTCTACTTTGGAATACCGATGCCTGTTCATACCATAATTCTGCATTATTATATTTCCTATTCTTATTCTTTTTACAAATAAACAGGTCCTTTTGACCCACGTCTGCTACATAGTTGCGGGTTACAGGTTCTCGGAACAAAAACAGTGAAAAAGATAAAAGACGATACAAAAGTGAGACTACGACCAACAAATGGAAGAATCTTGATCAAGCCTAAACGAAGACGATTTCACAAAGAACAAAGGCAGCGCATGGTTCAAGACTTCGTCACGAAGCAAGCGGTAAAAGTCCATGACTATATTCACTGTGGAAATCTGGAAGAACTCTAGAAGCAAATCTGAGAAAACAACTGAATAAAATAACAGGAAAAATGCAACAGAACAATACCTGAGAAGAAGATCCTATAATCCCTATATATGGCTGCGGATCCGCGGCCAAACATGGGTCTTGGCCGCGGTTCCGCGGCCATGTGGAGCCCGGGTCGGTGCGAACTTCGACGATTGATGGCGTGCATTGACTAGGTCTTTTTCTTATGGGGTAAAATTGTAATTGCAGATATGACGCGATTGTAAACCTAGGGTTTCTATGTTCTATAAATAGAACCCTAAAAACCTGTTTTAGGGGATGCCTCTTTTTATTCATCTATTCAGATCTGAAAATTCCTGTGTAAATGTTTGGAGAGAGCCATCAATAAAGTAAGTAGTTTTATTTAATTGCCTTAGTTAATTTTTATTCTGCCGTAGTATAATTTTCTTATCTGCCCTAGTTAGATAGATAGATATATTTTTCAATTCCCTAATGGGCGAGTAGTCTCCTCGCTTGTTAGAGTTAGATTTGGGAAAGGCTTGAGAGATGAAATCTCTCACCCCTTTCTTGCCCCATCACATATAATTAATAGGACTCCATGCATACATACTCACACCGTTCCCTACGGCACCTTACCCCACGAGGTAACGGTGATACTGTAGTATAAACGACCGGTTGCGTATGTTTTCCATGGAGGTTAGGGTAAGAATTAAGAAAGGAAGGACTAGAACCTAGAGGAAGAAACATCATTTTTTCCCGATGGTATTAGTCCCCTTTATTAATTGTTACCATAACACCTAAAGAGATCTAAATTAGGGCATTGAAAGCGGTGAGGAAATCTTCAATCTCCAAACTTAACATAAACCTAACCCTAGCAAGATTCTAGTCATATATTAAATCAGTTTAGTTTTTAGCGATAATCCATTCACACCGTTTGGAATTAACTCGTTAGACCAAATTAGGAAATACACAACATCCCTGTGGACCGACCCATACTCACCGGCTAGCTACCAAGCGACGCCGTTCTTGATTGCGGTTAACAAATATTTTTGATCAAAAAAAAATCGTACAAATCAAATGGCGCCGTTGCTGGGGATGGCGTAGTATTTTCTTTTTGCAATTTCGGGTTAATATAAAATTATAAAATCATAAAAACTGAAAATTTGAAAAATATTAAAATTTATCATCTTGTGAAGGGTATTTTCGTATGAATTTTGCAGGATAGACGAACGAGTTCGGATCTGGGAAAATCCAGCAAGCAAAACAGAAAACGGCAGATCTGAACGACAGAGGAAAATCATAACAGCAGAGCAGAAGAAATCTTGGGAATCGATTCGTCGTCGCCGCCGCGCTTCCGCCGCCGCACCCTCGCTCCCGCCGTGGAACCGCCGCCTCCTGGTGACGTCAGCACGAGGAAAAACCACTGTGAGCTTTCTCTCTCCTCCTCTGAACCCCCTGATATCTCCTCTGTAAATTTGCCTGCAGGATTCTTTACGCTAAAAAATCTCTCCCCCTTCCAATAATTGATCTTGTGCAGGATTCTTTGCGCCGCGCTAAAAATAAAAAAAAATTTGTTGCAAGTTATTGTTTACTGCTTTGCATATTTTTAATTGGACTTTAAGGGGCTTGAAACCAATCCAGATTGGGTGGGGATTTCATCACCCTTCCCAGGACCCCAGAAATCATATAAGGCATATTGCATTGACCATCTTTTAATTAAAAAATATTAGACTCAGCCCTCAGGACTTCGCGCTCAATAGGACAGAGGACTAGTTGTAGGTATCGACCGTTGATCCTAACCCGACTTTGTGGTGTCTAGGCAAGTGTGTCTAAGGTAGTGGTTACTTAATTAGGCCTACTACTTGCGTGGTGGAGAGCCTCCCACTTACCTGACACTTACCTGGCCACAATTGGCGGTGAAGAGGCGGTTTGAGGTCCTACTTCTTGCCTTTTGGAACAGTTAGGAGCTGTCTAGCTGACCTAAGTGACCGTAGATTTAGGCCTGATTGTGCATTTGTGGTTGATTGAACGTGTGTCTAAGCCCTTTATCGAAAATCTTTTTCGCAAAACGCTCCATATAAAAAAAAAGAATTTTTTTTTTATACAAAAACTTGCAACTTGTCGCTAAAAATCCGTGCGCCCCACTTACACCACTTTCTTTCCATTGACGTTTTTTTACCTCCACATTCTGTTTTTCACCTTTTTAACTACATTACCTCTTTAGTGTATATCCGGTTGGACTAGGGACACTAGCGCCCGATTGGTCCGTGTCTCGTTGGTACCGACCGATGAAGCTTTCGACTTCAAAGTCGAAATTCCTTCCACTTCCTTACCTTCACCTTCACATTCTTCCTCCGAAGGGATGTCGGGATATAATCCTAACAACACCTTACTCACGGGACTGATTCCACCTCCGTTAGGTGCGAATAACCCGCAACACCCGCCTGTTGAAGCGCCCCAACGAATCGTGCTCCAGGATCTTTTCTACCATGTCCGCACCGCCTTACCTACTTGTCTTTCACTCCCACCGGCAAATGGGTACAATTTTGAGATCAAACCCCACTTCATCAATATGTTGCCAAAATTTCACGGACTGGAATCTGAAGATGCCTATATCTTTATAAACAAATTCCAAAACGTTTGCGCAATGATGAAAATAACCCAATTATCAGACGATGCTATAAGGCTAAGGGTCATTCCTTTCACCTTATGTGACTTAGCCGAGAAGTGGTTATACAGCACAGCGTCACATTCAATTAAAAATTGGGAAGAGTTTGTTAAAGCTTTTCTTAAAAAGTTTTATCCTCATCACAAGACTGCAAGAATTCGAAATGAGATTATACAATTTTCCCAGCTTCCTTCCGAACCATTTTGGAAGTGTTTTGAAAGATTCAAAGACCTACTTGTTTAGTGCCCTCACCATGGGATCGAAAATTGGCAACTTTGCCAAACTTTATACGAGGGATTAAACCCAGCAACGAAGCAGTTGCTAGAAACCATTTGTCAAGGTCACTTTCTAACCAAATCTAGTGAGAAAGCATGGTAGTTTCTCGACGATCTTGCTGAACAAACACTTCAGTGGGAAAGCACCAAGACCACCTCATCTTCTATTGGTCAGTCTAAGGCAGGCATACATCAATTAGATATGTCGATTGCTATGAAGGCCGAGATGGCCGCACTTACGAAAAAGCTAGAAGCAATTGAGACCAAAATCTCATCGCCTTCTCCTGCCCCTGCGTTGCCCCCACGAACTGTTTGCGCTTGTTGTTCGGATCCATCTCATCTTACCGAAGAGTGTCCTTACAATGCACCTGCTCAAGGACAAGATCAAGTCAATGCTACCTTTCAGCAACGACAAAGAAATGATCCATACGCTTCGACTTATAATCCGAGTTGGAGGAGTCACCCAAATTTTTCTTGGAATCAAAATCAACAATTCCAAGGAAACAACTTTCAAAGGCCTCCTCTTCCACAACAACAAGCACCCCAACAAACTCAATACCAGCAACCTTTCCAACCACAACCTTACCCAAATCAAACGAACAATTTTGTGCCTAATAATTTTTGCCCTCAAAACAATTTTGTTCAACCAAATGATGATAAGGTTATCTCGCTAGAAAGAAGTCTAGATGCGTTTCTCAAACAATCTACACAATCCGCAGCAAGGTTGGAGACTTCCATTCAGTCTTTGGTGCACAACAATGCTTCACACGATCAAAACATCAAATCTATTGAGGCACAAATTGCACAACTAACTGCTGCGTTGAGCGAGAGAGAAAAGGGAAAGCTTCCATCTCAACCATTGCCAAATTATGGTCACACACACAACGCACATGGCGCATATGAATATCAAAATCATAATGTAAATGTGGTGACCACGTTGAGATCTGGAAGAGTGTTGCAAAATAACGTGGGTATTAGTGATGACACCCCCGCCAGTGGTTCTTCTTCTTCATCTTCTTCTTCTTCTTCTCCTCCATCTTCTTCTTCTTCACCTTCATCTTCTTTGATAGAGCCTATTCTTCATTCTTCAAAAAGCACTTTTTCTTCTAATCCGAACGGACCCACTTCTCACTTCACGAACACACCCACACTGGGATCCGTTCCAACTCCACAGACATTGGACTCAACAGATTTTCAAAATGCTTCATTTCCAAACAGGTTGAGTCCCAATAAACCAACTCCACAAATGGAGAAGATTGTGGAGTTATTTAAACAGGTTTGCATAAATATACCTCTCTTGGATGCAATCCAACAAGTCCCTTCGTATGCGAAAATCTTAAAGGGCTTATGCACCTCGAAGAGAAAGTCACAAATACCCAAGAAAGTGCTAGTAGCTAGTGCCGTGAGCAATGCTATCAACCAACGTCAACCCTTACCCCAAAAACGAAAGGACCCTGGTTGTCCTACAATTTCAATAACAATTGGGGATAAGAACATCAATCGAGCACTTTTAGATCTTGGGTCTAGTGTTAACCTGCTTCCCTACTCCGTGTACGAGCAATTAGGGGTTGGAGAGTTAAACCCACTCGTTGTACCCTCCAAATGGCAGATCGATCAATCACCCATCCTGGGGGTGAGTTAGAGGATGTGTTGATTAAAGTAGGGGACTTCATATTCCCCGTTGATTTTATTGTTATAGACACACAACCTATTTCTAACCCACAAAACCAAATTCCGGTGATCCTCGGTCGACCATTTTTGGCCACTTCCAATGCCGTAATAAATTGTCGCAATGGCTCTATGACTCTATCCTTTGGGAAGATGTCTAGTGAGTTCAATATTTACAGGATAGGAACTCTGCACCCCGTGCCTAAAACTAGGACACGAGAAGTTTGCTCGATTCACGAAATCACGCAGGAGGACTGTGAGCTTGAAAAATTTCTGTTTGATGACAACAGTTTTGACGCCACTAATGCGTCCCTCCTTGAATCTAACACAGTTGGCACAACCGATATTGATTATGAATGTTTCACTTTTTCGGACGATTTTGACGACTCACCGCCCGAATATGAGTCTTTTGAATTTTTGGATGAGTTAGTTGAACCATCCGATTCGGTTGTTTGCAGTGATTTCGAACCATTGTAGGAATCCTTTGAGTTCGAGATAGATTCCCCAATTTTACATTTGATTATTTCGCCTCCGAAACTCGAACTCAAGCCCTTGCCGTCTCACCTTAAATACGCTTACCTAGGTGAGAATGAGACCTTTCCCGTTATCATATCGGCCTCTCTAGCCCTCGAGCAAGAGAAAGCCCTTTTAATGGTCTTACAAGATAAGCAGCAAGTTTTCGGCTGGACTATGGCGGACATCGAGGAGATCAGTTCCCTCATAATTGAATATCATATGCATATGATGGATGATGCTAAGTCAATAAAGGATCCACAGAAACATCTTGGGGATTGTGTGGATAATCAACCTCCTCCTTTAGAAGTTGAACCACCCCCTTTTCTTTTAATAAGCTGCGAGAATGCCAATTATCCACTGATTTCTGATCATGTACATTCTCGTTTTGATTCCTCATCACCTCCTATCTATTCACTTCCACGTACATACAGACACTTTCCATACCACCACTTATATCTTCCCCGATTCTTTTTGGCTCAGTACAATATGTTCTTCCACCAACCGATACTCTACACAGATAAATTTTTCAACTGGTTGGTGTTGACGTTTGGTCTTTGCAAAGTTTGGCAATGATGTTTAACATTGTTTCAATGAAGTTTGGGGGGACCTTTTTGTATATATATTTTTGTTTTTCTTTTAACAATAAAAAAAATAAAAAAAGTTATAAATAAATAAACAGGGCAGTGCCGACATTTTGACCCTCTTGGTGTAGCCTGACAGTGAGGACGCTGTCAAGTTTAAGTTTGGAGGTATGCTCGGTAAGCCTTCTTCTTTCGCATTCATGTGTATATTTTTGCATTTGCATACTTATTTTAAAATCCATAAAAATTGAAAATTTTGAAAATTATAAAAATTAAAGTATTCAATTTTGTTCTTAATTGACTAGAGTTTGCCAAATAGGTTAACTAGCTAGGAACAACTAGATCTTAGACTTATTAAATTAAAAACCCTAAAAAGATAACCTTTCTTAAAATTTAACGGTAGAAAGTATATGTCTTGTACTTTATTCAGAAATAGGCAAATTTCGAGTTGACTTCTTGGGCTAAGTTAAAACAAGGGAAAAGTATTGATATTTTTATTAAAGTCTAAGTTTGAAAAATAATTCCTAAGCTTAAGTCTAGATTCTGAAAATATATACCCTACAAATTGCACAAACACGGACCTTGAAACTTGGAATAGTAGAAGAGACCTTGAAATGCTCTTGTCTAAAGTCCTTAGTATAAAGGGAAATAAAATAAAAATACAAGTGTGAATACAAAGATAATAAAAAAAAATGAACACTGGTTTTTGTGATTACTTAAGGCTGCATTAATAGAAAAAATATTTAGCGAGGGTGCTTTATTACCTAGTGCCTTAGACCAACTGGTTTGGGAGTCACTGCTAAAGCCTTAGGTGTTACAAGACTAGGAATTACGCTTTAATGTGCGAACACATTTTGTAATCGGCCGTTGGTACCTCAAGAAGTATTAACGGTCGCATGAAGAATGTGTGAGCAATTTCATCTAAAAATTCACCAATTAAGAAGTGTTTTGGACGACGGACAAGAGTATGATAGCTTAATTTGAATTTCTAAGTGTAGGGATGATATACACACACACGTAGGGGTATGTGATTGGGGTTTAGATAAGAGATAGGAATGAAGAATAAGACTTATATCTTTAATAGAGATGATAAAAATTCCTAAGTTGAGATAGAACCCTGGAAGGAAAACTTAAAAGATGCTAAAAGCTAAGTAAGTCTACAGAATATATATAATCTTAAGTTAAATAATAAGGAAGCGTGAAAAATACGGGTGGATAATTTATGAGTCAAAGATAATAGAATTCTTTGTTGGAAAACCTAATTGGAGAATAAAAGTGAATGGGCCGAATTGATAGGATTTTGTGGGTAGTATCCGCTGAAAACCCTTAGGAGACAACACTTCTCCTACTAGAGACACCTAGAGGTTTAACGGCTTGTTGCACGAGCTCAGTGCAATCGCGTTTCCCTGCGAAAGTGAGGTTAGGATTTTGTTGAGAATAAAACTAGGTTTGCTCGAGGACGAGCAAAAGATAAGTTTGAGGGTATTTGTTCATACCATAATTCTGCATTATTATATTCCCCATTCTTATTCTTTTTATAAATAAACATGTGCTTTTGACCCATGTCTGCTACATAGTTGCAGATTACAGGTTCTCGGAACAAAAACAGTGAAAAAGATAAAAGACGATACAAAAGTGAGATTACGACCAACAAATGGAAGAATCTTGATCAAGCCTAAATGAAGACGATTTCACAAAGAACAAAGGCAGCGCAAGGTTCAAGACTTCGTCACGAAGCAAGCGGTAAAAGTCCACGACTATATTCACTGTGGAAATCTGGAAGAATTCTAGAAGCCAATCTGAGAAAACAACTGAATAAAATAACAGGAAAAATGCAACAGAACAATACCTGAGAAGAAGATCCCATAATCCCTATATATGGCTGCGGATCCGCGGCCAAACATGGGTCTTGGCCGCGGTTCCGCGGCCATGTGGAGCCCGGGTCGGCGTGAACTTCGACGATTGATGGCGTGCGTTGACTAGGTCTTTTTCTTAGGGGGTAAAATTGTAATTGCAGATATGACGCGATTGTAAACCTAGGGTTTCTATGTTCTATAAATAGAATCCTAAAAACCTGTTTTAAGGGATGCCTATTTTTATTCATCTATTCAGATCTGAAAATTCCTGTGTAAATGTTTGGAGAGAGCCATCAATAAAGTAAGTAGTTTTATTTAATTTCCTTACTTAATTTTTATTCTGCCGTAGTATAATTTTCTTATCTGCCCTAGTTAGATAGATAGATATGTTTTTCAATTCCCTAATGAGCGAGTAGTCTCCTCGCTTGTTAGGGTTAGATTTGGGAAAGGCTTGAGAGATGAAATCTCTCACCCCTTTCTTACCCCATCACATATAATTAATAGGACTCCATGCATACATACTCACACCGTTCCTTACGGCACCTTACCCCACGAGGTAACGGTGATACCGTAGTATAAACGATCGGTTGCGTATGTTTTCCATGGAGATTAGGGTAAGAATTAAGAAAGGAAGGACTAGAACCTAGAGGAAAAAATATCATTTCTTCCCGATGGTACTAATCCCCTTTATTAATTGTTACCATAACACCTAAAGAGATCTAAATTTAGGCATTGAAAGTGGTGAGGAAATCTTCAATCTCCAAACTTAAGCTAAACCTAACCCTAGCAAGATTCTAGTCCTATATTAAATCAGTTTAGTTTTTAGCGATAATCCATTCACATCGTTTGGAATTAACTCGTTAGACCAAATTAGGAAATACACAGCATCCCTGTGGACCGACCCGTACTCACCGGCTAGCTACCAAGCGACGCCGTTCTTGATTGCGGTTAACAAATATTTTTGATCAAAAAAAAAATCGTACAAATCAATGCCCTAGTCTCGATATCCCCTCGATTAGGAACTGATTAAAGGATGTACTTTTGGACCATCATGGCTCCACTAGTGTGATCTCATCATAATCCTGGTAGTCAAGTATATATCCTAAGGGCTTTACCAACATGTGAGAGAAAGACAGTATAGAATACCTGTCAACATGTTAAGATAAAGAGTAACTAGATAGCATATTATCGTGTCGAGCAACAAAGTCCTCAATATATATGTCCAAGTATCCACTATAATATATATCACATGTACAATAATGGGCTCTAGGGCATACATATTCCTAACAAAATATAACCCACCAACTCATATATACGCAACCACGCCCTAAAAGATAGCGAACGTGCCAAATTAGCCGCTACGGATCCAAGCGGTCAAATTTGCAAAGAACTATGGCACAACGGGGGTGAGTTGCCAACTCGTGAGTAGAATTATATAACAAGCTAGAAGTCGCATGAATAAGTGTGAAACAACCAAGCATGAAAAATGTGTATATCAAGAAGGGTAAATAAGCACGCATTGAAACTAGAGTTCGAGCAATGGAATAATAATGATAGTAAGCCTTCATGTACAACTCGTGTACCGCTATCTTAATATATAAAATATGAATCTGTGTGTAGTTATCATCTCAATATCAAGTAATCGGTATCTGGCCCAGAACGAGCACAACGTAACCACAAGCATTTGAAAGCATGTGAGTTTAGGAAGTAAATATAATACTGCGAAATGAAACATTAGCAATCATCAATTGTCGATAATATACTGCATACACACACACAACGGTGTCAAATCAAGGCTAACAATCGTTTATAAATCACCGTAACCATAATTCAATATCTATAGCACATGACCAATGTAAATATAATCAAGGATATAATACATATATAACACCCATCTATATGCAATTATATAAAAGTAGCCAGAAAATATATGTATATGAAATCCTTTCAAAATAACCGTGTGAAGAAATGTATGCATATAGCGGGCGTTGTTTTGTGAAGAAAGGTATGTATCTCGTTTAAAGTATATGTCCTGCCTTTTCGAAAATGATTTATTTAAAAATGGTTTTCTTTTGTAAAAATCCGTGTTGAAAATAGTAAGAATATAGCTCTTTTGAAAACCTCTTTAAAATATATCGATGTACGAAAATAATATTCAGGTACTGTCTCGTGGACCAGTCCTGTCCGGCTATTATATATAGCATAATATATCTCATCAGTGCAGGGTATCTATATCGATCCCTCACATATATAATATCTATCTCAGTGCAGAGCATCTATATCTATCCCTCACATATATAATATCTGTAGAGGATTTATCACAATCACTCATGGATTGATCGCACTTTATTGGTCAACTATCCTCAATCACTCATGGATTGATCACACATATATTATCAGGCGACACCGTGTCTATCCCTGCCTCAATCTCTCATGGATGGATCACACACACACACATCTCATGGATCTCTGGTTATATCCATCGTGTCCGAATCATCTTTAACTTCTTTTATTCCTTTTTATATATTCAATCAATTATGATTGATATCATATCACATCATATCCACAGTAGTATAAATCTCATCGAAGTCGTACCCTTTTAGTCTGTGTGAACTAGGCATATCACAGACGGGTAACATATATAGCATAAGCCAGTAATATAAGTGTGTGTGTGTGTGTGTATCAATGTCCCATACCACTGAGATATAACATCAACAATATATGACGCGTGGTGGAAACCATAAAGCGTAACATAACGAATAAGGTAAATAAAGTGCGAGCGAATAACATGTAAAGTAAGCGTAGCGTAAAAGAACAGTAAATAGATAATTCATTCTAATATTCCCACTTATATATTTTTAAAGTAAAACGAAACGTTGTTTGAAAATAAGGAAGTTACAATATTTTTAAAACACATATATACCCATTTGAAATCCAAGTAGCACATCTTTTCATTATCACTTTTTTAGAAAATGAAACGAATTGTTGTCTTTAAAAAATGGGTAATACCGACATATCTGCATAATCTTCCAAACAGGTAAAATAGTAAGACTTCGTGAGTCAAGTAAAATAGGGTCATATCCGGCTAACCATCATCATCTATCATCATCATATCATCCCATACGGAATCTCACCTCATACAATAACCATCAAATATTCCATAATATCATATCATAATAATGATCGGTACGGATATCTAATCTACATACCCAAACATATAGAAACTAGTACAGACATCAAGTCTACATATACACATAAAAATGGAATATCAACAGTACGGATGTCTAGTCATGTATAAATATAGCACCGGTGCGGACATCTCATTCGTGCACCCTCTTAACGATATACGGACACCTCGTGTTACGTATACGCACGTCGACTAGTATGGATCTCCAGTACATACTCACCCAACAACTAGTACAGACTCTAAGTCTCATACACGCATCCAATATGAATCGTTTATAATATCATCCTATTATAACGTCGATCTTACTATGATATGTAAGCATGGAAAGTTCTATGTGATATGGCAGTATTAATGATGTGTAGTGTATATGTGAGTCTGTGATCGTGCAACATGGCAATCATTAGTATTTGTGCTAGTGTTCGACCAAGTGTATCTATAATAAGCCTATTAAGCGATACTAACGAAATTTGTTAACTAACGAATAGTCTAAACCAACGTGGCATGCATCCTAAACACATTCAATGATATAATAAAAGATATATTTCACGGGGGTGCTATATGCCATCCTCTCGATTGCCCATCTGGATATATAATCTACTCACTGTTTGTGATCAAGCTAGTTGTATCCTACGATCACCTTGCTCTTCGTCACCGCCTCGGAGGTCTCCGCAGTTAAAGCTAGCATTCACATAACCATACACATATATAATAATTTAAATTGAGATATAACGAACAAACACCCATAGGTTAGAACCTATGCCTAACGTGAGCCATCCGTGTGCTAACTACTACAAACTACCTCTGGAATCGCTGTTCTACCATAAAAGAATGCATCACGAATACAAAATATGGATTTACAAACTTGAAAACCATAAAACATTGCCAAAATCCAATCTAAAACACTTCCAGATTTTGAAAATGGAAACTTGGGGGCAATTTGGAGTATAAAAAGGGTCTGTTTATCAAGTATAAGAGCTACTAACCAAACCCCAACACCTAACTCTACAGAGGACCGCCAAAAAAAATACTTTTTACTACAATTTGTGGCCTGTGTTGGGAGTTAGGTGCTTGTGTTTCTCCTGGGATCTCCTACTGGTCTAAATAGGTCAAATCTATACTCCAAATATTTTGCAGAGATCCCAAACTACTCCAGATTTCGTTTCAATACTGAAACTTCAGCGAAACTCCTAGTTATTGAAAGCTTAACTAATATTTGAAATTCTAAACACATGAAAAACTTGATATAAGAAGGATTTTTACCAATATATACAGAGATGAAGGAGAAGATCAAGTTTGTAGGATGCCACTTGAAGATACGATGACGCTTCACTTGAAAGAGTTGTTCTTAGCATCAAGGTGAGGAACTTTGGAGTTGATTTTTGTTGAGCTTGAGTTTGTGATGAGTGAAAGAGTATGTGAGGGGGGAGTGTCATGACCCGAAAACGGCACGTGACCGGCACTTGAATCATGTGAAGTTTCTAGGACTCCACCGTAACCCAAGTAAGCCGAAAACCAGGAATCTAAATTTTTTTAAGTAAATGGTGGAGTTGAAGTGTTGGAAATGGTTACCAATGAAATCAAGTTCCTTTTTAAAGTAGAAGTACGTGTTATTTGAAAACACAAGTGGATGTTAGACTAAGTTTTGAAAACATTTTCGTCATTTAAAATTTTGGCAGCACCACCTTTGTAAATTTTGATAAAACCGATATATGCAAATAAATATAATATCGGCATCCCCAATAGGGAGCTGTTTCATCGCCCAATCGGCAGAAACATAACCACACAGTAATATACGATGCCCAAGACGAAGACCAACATATTAAGAGAAAACCGCATTTAAAATCATGGTGGAAACATAACCATGTATCCATAATCGGTTCCTCCCCATGCCTCGATTCGGATAATACTCATATCATCAAAACATAGAAAATTATGGTGGACGCCAAATCATCATATTAAGAGAAAACCCCATTTAAAACATTCACAAGTTTTATAAAATCATATCCACGGTTTTTTAAATCTCATAAAAACAGGAATCCCATGAAAACACTATCGCATAAGAATAAACTACTGCCCCTACGGATATATCCGTAGGGACATAAAACTCCACCGTAGGTCCAAAGATTGCAGGTGCAAGTTTTTGCCCTGAACATGCCCTTACGGAGTAATAATTGCCTCTACGTTTTGCGCCATAGGAAAATTTATCCCTACGGATTACTCCATAGGGACATATTCTTTATTTAATTTATTGGTTTATAAAATAAAATACTTGCCCCTACGGATTTATCCGTAGGGCCTGATGAATGCCCCTATGGATTTATCCGTAGGGGCAAGTTTTACCCCTGTTACTGAGTCCATAGAGAAAAAATATCAGATATTCTGATATTTTGTCCCCACAGTGAAATGTGTAGGGACAAACCTTGTACCTACGGATTAATCCGTAGGGACAAAATATCAGGTATTTTTTAAAAAGAGGGCTTCCTGTTTTTCCCCCGCCCTGTGCACAATAATATATACATCATATAACCAAATACAAAAATATTCATAATCAACATTTCACGCATAATATATAATAGAAATAAACAAAAAGAGTACGATATCAATCTAAATCACCGTGAACAAGTAAACAATCACCAATATCGTCCAAAATGTATACAATATGTATCAGATAAGTACATACATCCTCAAAAATATAAATAAAGCTACCCTAGTTTGGTCCAGCTCCTTCACCTCTGATAATCGCCGTAATCTGGCGCATCTACTCCTCGGTGCAACCCTGAGTCGTCAAAAACTCGACTAATGAAGGAGCGGACTGTACGGGAGTCTGAGCGGGCTATGGAGCTGTAGGAGTGGCCTGCGCAACCGCAGCCGAGGTAGTGGCTTGCGGAGCTACAGCCGAAGGAGATGCATGTAAAGCCTCAGCCGAAGTAGCCTGCCGATTCTGTTAAATTTTGTGTGTATTAATGAGTAAGAATGGTGTATTAGATTTTAGTCGAATTCGTATCATTATCAGGTTATTGTGAAACCACAATCTAAGAATACTTAGGGAATTAGGCCTAGTTTAGGTATCTAGTTTGGAAAACCATAGTTTATTTTAATTAGATGGTTTTATGTAAGTATGATTAATCAAAACTAAGTCTACAACCAAATAAGCTCAGGCTACTAATATTGCATATGTTACTATCTATAATGTGATATAATATTTTACTATTAAGTACCAACATCTCCTTCAACTCCTCTATGGTGGACTTCAAGGCGAAAACATCTTGCTCCAGACGTCGCTCACGGGGGGTAGGGGAAGTAACTGCCGAGTTGGAGACCAACCTCATATAGGCCCTGCCAGGACCCATTCCCCAGTCTCTCTCCCAACCTCCGTGGTGCCCTCCGTATGTGGCGTCCAAGACTGGGGTCAGTAGCAACGGATCGGTCTGTCCACTAAAATCGATCCCCGATGCCTCCGCCTGCTCCACCACCCGCTACCACATCCACATTAACCATTAAAATATATGTATATCATTTAAATTTGAACTTATCAAAATAAAAAAATTCATTCGAATTAGAATAAATATTAATACTTACGCAATACTCCTGGATAGCGGTGTCGGGGAATCGAAGCTCGCCCATGGCGGGATCTGTCGAGGTGCCATGGAGGGCAAGATACACGATCAGCACGCTCTATGTACGACCCTGCGCCAGGGTCTGAGCTCTCTGCAATTCGCCAAAAATTTACATATACTATAAAACAATTCTTAATATTACATTATATCAAAATAGATCTATTGTAATTTACCGATACCTCCATAGCACGAGTAATGTTCCTCGAGACACCTGTATAAGTGGGGTGACCCCTCTTTTCCGACTTCCTATTCTCGTTATTTTGATCGGCATGTTTCTGCACAACACATTCAGATTTAGTTTTCTGATTAAGCAATACAAAAAAATAAATTATATAATAAATAATGAATTACATTTAAATTACAAATCTGTTTGCGCTTGCTAGGTTCGCTTAGCACCCCCGACGGGTTTCGGCAAGCATCAAGTATGCTATTTTAAAAATTTAGGATGCTGAGCGAGCCCGACCAAAGATCTAACTAGAGAATTAGGGTTTTTTATAACATGTAAAAAAATCTTTACACTAAGTGATATAGGAATACAACTTTTGTAGACCGGTCCTTCACTTCTAAAGTTCCGTATAGTAGTCCCTTTGCTCCAAGTAGTGGTGTCCCGGACTCTCCTTAGGCTTCACTAGGTGAAAGGAACGAGCTTACTCAAAGATCTTCGAGGCCGAAGATGATCTATGTCGAAAAATCGCTAACTCAAGCTATCTCTTCACTAGTTCATGAATCAGTGAAGTAAACAACCTATACTAAATGGTTATTTGGGTATAGATTGATGAAGTAGGAATTTTGCTCACTTTAGAATTGTTTTTCTCCTTTTCTTTTTCACTTCACTTGAAAGCTAGAAAGCAAAGAAGGAGATGAAGAAGAAGCTCAAATGATCAAGTTATGAACCATGGGTGAGAAAAATATCTCATATAATCTCTTGTAGAGACTTAACCTTGCATAAAGATAATGGTTAGGTTAATAAATATCTAGAGTAAAAAAAAATTAGTGGACTAAGTCAAGCTTTCTACATGCTTTCATAAGCATCTCAAACCATACCATTTTCCACCTAATTTTGTTTTATCCCTTAATAATTAATCACCCAAATTATCTTTAGTTAGGTATGAGTCTCATACCCCCAAGCCCAATATATCATCTAGCATGACACAAAAATAAATACATTAATATATATCACATATATATTTAAATATATTTGGAGAAAACAATTTCTTAAGTGAGCTAATATTAGTTAATATATATTAATATATCAAATATATAATTATGTATTAAATTATTAAATTAACACTTGATTTAATAATCCGGCTATATCACATACAACTGACTAATATCATATAACAAATTATTGAATCAACACTTGATTCAATAATCCGGTTATATCACATAACCATATTGCGAGATTAGAATACCGTATCACATACAAGTATTAATCTCGGTCCTACACATATCACATATGTGCCCTATTTCGCTTCGCTTGAGCCAGGAAAGCTCTGTGTAGGACTCTAAAGACTCGTCAATACGCCAGCAGTAGGTGATGATCATATCAGTCACCCATAAGCCGTCAGCGGTACTAGCTGGATGTAACGGCTACCCAGGTATTGTGCGATCAGAAGATCAACAAGCAAGCCTATCCAAACTCCTGTGAATCCAATAAGTAACACTACCATACAGTCCGGTCTCTTCGTTTTATATGTCGCATATCGAGTCTGGGGATGGTAAACGTCAGACCCCAATAACTTGATAAGTTATGCCGATGTGAGGCTCATAACAGGTCGAGAAACTACTGATAACATTTACCAGTAAATCTCAGTATCAGCCCTGGCCAGGGACTTCCTATTATGGCCAATCGAGCATAGCGTAATATCAACCCCCAATACCGGGAGAGACGAAACCCCTCCTATCGCTCATTGCCTCCATGTGACTCGGGACTGTACCCAAAAACCACCTGTTTGCACGCTCTCTTGAACGTGGTAGGGTCGAAATCAAAGCACAGTGGGAATCACACAAGACTCTATGATGATCTCGGGTCTACAGACTAATTTGTACCAGTGTCACCAGAGAACTGCTATCTGATATTAGGTATAATACCATCTAGAAGTTCTCGGCGAGTCATGTTCAGTGTACCCAATCTCCACTGAGCACTCGTATACAATCTTTGATGTCAAACACCAATAGATATGGGATCATCTATCGCCCATCAAATGGGTCAAGAGACGTATACGCTAGTCTACTCTGGAATATTGATGCCCCGTCTTGATAAACACACGACTAGGAAAAATTAAAGGATGAACTTGTGGACTACCCTGGTCTCTCTAGTATGATCTGCATCATAATCCTGATAGTCAAGTACACATCCTAAGGGCTTTACTAACATGTGAGAGAAAGACAGTATCACGATACTAGTCTACATGTTAAGATAAATAGTAACCAGATAGCATACTATCATATCGAGCAAGAAAGTCCTCCCTATATATATCCAAGCATCCATTATAATATACAATCATGTACAATAATTGCCTCTAGGCATACATACAACTAACAATCTCCCACTTGCACTAAGGCCAGTTGTTGTAGTATCTCATACCCAACATCTCGAAGAGTCTCTCAAATTGTATCTGGGGAATGGCCTTTGTGAGTGGATCCGCCATGTTATTCTTCATGTCAACTCTCCTGATCTCGATCCCCCGGCGATCAACTATCTCCCGGATCAGGTGATACCACCTCAGAATATGCCCGGATCGCTGATGGGACCTGGGTTCATTGGCTAAAGCCACAGCTCTATTGTTATCGCAATACAAAGGTATTGGATGCCCAATGGATGGAACCACTCCAAGTTCAGTTATGAACTTCTTCATCCAGACAGCCTCTTTGGTGGCATCATTGGCAACGATGTATTCAGCCTCCATCGTCGAGTCTACCATGGTATCTTGCTTAGAACTCTTCCAACATACCTCCCCTCCATTGAAGGTGAAGAAAAAAATGGAGACCGACTTAGAGTCGTCCTTATCACTCTGGAAGCTCGAATCGGTAAAAGACTCCCATTGAAGTTCACCGTTACCATACACCAAGAATATTTCTTCAGTCCTTCTCAAGTAATTAAGAATGTTCTTCACAGCTGTCCAATAATTCTCCCCAGGATACGATTGATACCTGCTTATAACACTAAGTGCGTACGCTACATCCGGTCGGGTACATAACATTGCATATATGATGGACCCGACTGCCGAAGCATAGAGTATACCTTGCATGCGAGCCCTCTCCAAATCAGTCTTGGGGGACATCTCTTTAGAGAGAGTGATTCCTGAGATCGTGGGTAAATTTCCATGCTTGGAATCTTCCATACTAAACCTCTTTAGTATGGTGTCAATGTATCTGGATTGGGACAATCCCAGTATCCGTTTAGATCTATCTCTATAGATCTTAATTCCCGGGATGTAGGAGGCATCACCTAGATCCTTCATGGAGAATCTTTGTGATAAGAAGAGTTTGACCGAGTTCAGCATAGGAATATCATTTCCCATCAAGAGTATGTCATCCACGTACAATACGAGGAAGACGACCTTACACTCTGCAACTTTCTTGTATACACAAGGTTCATCTACGTTTTTGATGAAGTCAAACTCTTTGACTGCCACATCAAAACAGATGCCTTCTTTAACCCGTAGATTGATTTAAGCAGCTTGCACACCTTTCCGCTGCTCCTACTATCTACGAAGCCCTCTGGCTGAGTTATATACACGCTCTCTTCTAAATCACCATTTAGAAAAGTGGTCTTGACGTCCATCTGCCAGATTTCGTAGTCATGGTATGCAGCGATGGTAAGTAGGATCTGGATGGACTTAATCATAGCCAATGGAGAAAATGTTTCTTCATAATCGACACCTGGTCGTTGACGAAAACCTTTTGCAACAAGTCTAGTTTTGAAAGTCTCAACTTTTCCATCTATACCAAGTTTCTTCTTAAAGATCCATTTGCTCCCAATGGGTTTTACCCCTTCAGGAGCAACTTCTAAAGTCCATACTTTGTTGGTGTACATGGATTCCATTTCAGACCGCATCGCATCCAGCCATTTCACAGAGTCCCCACTCGTGATGGCCTGCTCGAAGCTAGTTGGGTCATCATCTTCCATGATGCAATCATCGCTCCCACCATCAATGAGAAAACTATATTATCTCTCTGGTGGATGATGAATCCTACTAGATCGGTGGAAAGGCTGAGGTTCGTCGGGGACTATCGAATCCTCTGGTTCCACCAAATCTTCCGTTGAAGTTTGTGTAGCTGGAACTTCTTCCAGTTCTACCTCTTTGCCACTAATTTCATTTCAAGAAATTCCTTTTCTAAAAAGGTGGTATTACGAGAAACAAACACCTTTTGTTCCTCGGTGTGGTAGAAGATACACCCACGTGAGTTTTTGGGATATCCTACAAACTTGCACAGAACTGACCTTACCTCGAGCTTATCCGAATGTTACGTTTTAACATAAGCCGGACAATCTCATATCTTAATATAATTAAGACATGATCTCTTCCCCTTCCATATCTCATATGGAGTGGTAGGCACAGATTTGGTAGGGACCATAATCAATAGGTGTATGGCTGTCTCAAGCGCATAACCCCAAAAGGAAACAGGCAACTCTGCAATACTTATCATAGAGCACACCATATCTAATAGGGTGCGATTCCTCCGCTCCGATATACCATTGTGCTGTGGTGTATATAGAGGTGTAAACTGAGAGAGAAATAATTTTTTCTTATTGTTTTAAAATTGACAGAAAGAATAGGAATCGGGTGTATCGTTTTCGAGTTTTCCGACGATCGAAGTTCTAATAACTTGCTAACTAGCTAGTAAAGGTTTAGTAGGCTCTGATACCACTGTAAGTCAATGTCGCGCAACCCACGGGTTCGCGGGGAGGCGGAATATTTAAAAAAATATTTTAAGAGCCCGCAACACCGACTTGAACTCCAGGATCTTGGCTAAACCCTAACTAGCTAAGCTTGTAAAGAGATTAACTACTCGGAAAGGAGTTTATACCTCATGATACAAGTCCTTCGGGTCTTTTTGCTGTCCTCCTCGTCATCGTAAGCTCCAAGAATCGGAATGGACCGTAGCTTCCTCGTCGGCTTCCTCGAGTCAAAGACGATCCACCCGAGAGTCCATAGTCCGAGCTCCAACCTTAAATCTGAGGTAACTAGGGAAACTAGCTTGCAAAACTAGATGGCCTAGATGATGTAGAGTAAGAAGATGGGTTGGTTTATCTCTTGGAACCCTAGGTTTCTCAAATCATGAGACAATTAGGGTTCATGAGAGGGAGATGAAGAAAGCTTGAGGAAAGAGAATCTATTTGTGATAATGATAAATGAATATGGCTCATATCAAAACTATAAGGCAAATGAAAATATCTCTCATAAATATCTCATAAATATCTAAGTCTTCATTTGCCTCATAAGAGTCCAAGAAAGTCAACAAGAAGCCATGTTCAATTTCACTAAAATACCATATAGTTCTCCACCTCATAACTCCACCTCATTAAGCATTTAACCCAAATGCTAATACATGTAATGAGATGCAATCATCTTGAAGCAAACTTGAGTAATTTACAAGAATGCCCCTCTCATCCGTATATACATACCCGTATCCGTATTTTGAGAAACACGAATACAAAGAGACGAAACAAATCCATCAATATAATATTAGGATCGGGCTTAAACTAAAGCCCACTAATATTATCCGCCCGATCATCATACGTGCACGAGTACATGTACATGATCGAAGCCCTGCCGTAAAACCATACGGCCTCTACACTTTTTGCCCGATGCAGGGAAACCCTCTGTGTGGGATTCTAAAAACTCGACAATACGCTGGCGGTGGGTTTAACCACAAGCCGCAGGCGGTACTAGCTGCATGTAACGGCTACCCAGGTACTTGTCGATGAGAAGGCCGATGAGCAAACTCATCCAAACTCCTACCGAGCCTTTATATGACAATCTCCGTACAGTCCGGTCTATTCGGCTAAGAGTATCGCATATAGGGTCTAGGGGGCGGTAATCGTCAGACCCCTAATAGCGCAATAAGTCATGCCGGAGTGTAGCCCAAAACACCCTGAGAAACTACTGGAATACCTGCTAGTATATCTCGCTTGTCCTGGCCATGGACTTTGTGTATTGGCTCTCCAAACACAGCGCAATATCAACCCCCAATACCGGGAGAGACGAATCCTATATAACCGCCACTGCCTCCAAGTGCTTCGGGACTGCACCCAACTACTACCTATTTGCACGACTCCTTTTAGCCGTGGTAGGGTAGTAATCAAAGTACAATGGGAACACACTCAAGGCGAAGTAGCAGTGTCAAGTCAACGGACTAAGCTGTACTCATGTCATCTGGGAATTGCTACCCAACGATAGGTATAATACCCACCAACAGTTCCCGACGAGTCCTGTCCAGTGTACTCATAACCTAATGAGAACCTGCATATTATCTCCAGTTCGACGTACTAATGGCTGTGGGAAAGACCATCTTCCCTGCTGGGATGAGAAGCGTATACACTAGTCTACTCTGGAGTATCGATGCCCCGTCTCGATAATCCTACGACTATAGACCTGTATAAGGATGTACTTATGGACTACCTAGCCTCCACTTGTGTGACTGCCATCACAACGTTGGTAATCAGGCAAAGATCATAAGGGCTCTACCAATATGTATAAGCGATATGCTAAAAGAAACACATGCACATATTGAGGTAGAAACAAACCAAATAGAATACTACCATTTTGAGCAAGACTGTCAATACAACTGTGAATATCCCAAGCTTCCATTAAGCAATATACAAACCAGTATGATACAATAATGGCCTCTAGGGCATATATCACTAAAATTTTTAATGTTAAACACCAATGGATATGGGATCATCCATCACCCATCAAATGGGTCAAGAAACGTATACGCTAGTCTACTCTGGAATATCGATGTCCCGTCTCGATACACCCACGACTAGGAACAATTAAAGGATGAACTTGTGGACTACCTTGGACCCACTAGTATGATCTGCATCATAATCCTGGTAGTCAAGTACACATCCTAAGGGCTTTACCAACATGCGAGAGCAATACAATATCACAATACTAGTCTACATGTTAAGATAGAGAATAACCAGATAGCATACTATCATGTCGAGCAAGAAATTCCACCCTATATATGTCCAAGCATCCATTATAATATGCAATCATGTACAATAATGGCCTCTAGGGCATACATACAACTAACAGCGCTGAGAGTCGTAATATTGGCACAAGAGAGGCCATGTATCTACGTCGCTCTAGCAAAGGCCGTAGTATGCAGGAGAGTCACTCTCTCTGCTTCGGGGATTCCAGCCATACCAATTACTAGTCGATCTTTAGCTCGTTCCTATTGTAACGGACTTTAGATTGTATGTTCTTTATCAGGCCCAGGTACAGAGCATGAAGATCGAGCACTCTCTCAGGGTGATCAGGGTCGGGTACAAGATGAAAGTTGTAATCCAACTGCAAATACAAAAAAATAATGTATTTATATTACAAGTATTAAATAATAATAAATTTATTGGATAAGTCAAATGAAAATATATATTAATACCCGAGCCTGATCCTAGAAGAGGGCAAATGAGCGTCGGTGCTGATCACCCCATTCAACGTGAAGTGGATACTTCTTTTGGATGCGGCTCTCATCCCCAATATACCGGCCGAACCGCTCGGCATAATCACCCATATAGCAATAATCAGGGGTAAAGAAGAAGGGGAATGGAGCCTCCCCCTTGCTCTATCGGGCCTCAGCCTATGGGACTGATTCGGCCCTCGAGTCCCCCTCTCGGGATGGGGTTGCCCTGCATTTATAAGAAATATCAAGACAAGTTAAGATAAAACGATATTAAGAAATCAAGGACTAATGAGAATTGAGCTGCGATATATACCTCCGGCGACAACAGCATGAGTCTGGGCCCGGGCAGCAGCACGAGCGGGATGATAGTTCCTTCGGTGAGGAACATCCGATGACTCGGACGTGGACGCATCGCCTCCGACTAGAAAATAAACATTGACGATAAAATTATATGAAGTTCATGTTTATTCGTAGAGATTATGTAAAATGACTAAATATTTTATATTTATTCATACTGACCTACAGACTGAGCGGAGGGTACGCAAGAGGCGGGCGTGGCCTCTGAGCCAGATGTGGATGCACCACCTATAATTAGACAATTAAAAATAGATTATATAAATAATTGCAAAAAGAATGTGTATATCTATAATAGAGCATTCTAAATCAATATGCATGCAATATAGGATATATAAACATACCCGCAGGTGCAGCGTTGGGCTCTGCCCGAGATGTGGAGGCACCACCTACAGCTAGACAATCAAAAAATGATTTTCTAAGTGAGAGAGAATGTGTGTATATTTATGATATAACATTCTAAATCAATATGCATGCATGCAGTATAGCATATATAAACATACATGCAGGTGCGGTTGTGGCCTCTGCCTCTGATGTGGACGCACCACCAACATCTAGACAATTAAATATTGACTATATAAGTAATTTTAAAATAAATATGTGTGTACATCTATAATATTACATTCAAAATGAATATGCATGCAATATACTTGGAGGTGTGGTAAAGTCCACACGGAAGGAGTCATCCGAAGGGGATACCGATCGGGGTGCAAAACCAGCCCTCTGGAGCTCCCTACGCAGCTCCCCAGACGGCAGAACTGCTCTGCCTCTGCCGCGGCCGGTGCTCCTGCTGCTCCTCGCTTCTCCGGACGTCATCGTCAAATCTAGATAAGAGTATAATCATTACATATGCATGCAATATATGTATAGATCGTAGAAATATGAAGTAAAAATATAACATTACTGATAACTTTTTTCATTTCGTAGACGCATTAGACATATCTACTTGGATTTCATCATCGATATCATTTCTAACCCACGCAACTTCACGATCAGCCGAAGACAACCCGTCTTTTCAAACAGACGGTCGGAGCACTCTAAGTCTTCTCTCTTCTTCATCCTCATCGCTATCCTCCATACGATTCTCGAATTCTAGGATATCATAAACATCTCTAGGTTTCCAACGAAATATGAAACTCCATCCCGGATACTTCAAGCACTGTGAGTAGTATACTTGGAATAATTGGTTCGAAAAGATAAATGGATCGTCCTGACCATAAAATCGAAGTGTGTTCACACTAGTCAATCCATTTTCATCTTTCCAAGTCCTGAGATTATCCGTATCTGTTCGTGTATCGTACCAAATACACTGAAATATATAAAATGGTTCTGATCGTCCGAGATATTGGATACCAAGTATGCAATTTAAGTATCCATAATAAATCACACCATCTGATCCTACCATCGCAATCCAACTTTTTTGAGTGGTTCGAGATGTTTTTATATCCTTAATTTCAAATTTGTATCCAAGGACACCGAATCCTTTATAATATGTAACCTCCATACTAGGAAACTGTGCTAAACATCTTGAATTTTTCTCTAATGATGCAAATAAGTTCGAATCATGGATCTGACAAACAAATTTTATGGCAAATACATAACGATATAAGTTTAGATTAAGACTGGTAGTAATAACATGTTATTTGAACAAGTTATATGATCTGCAACCCAATTGCAAAAAATACCTAATGATTTTTTTTCAATCGTTCATCATTCCAATCAGGATGCCCCTCACTTAGCTCATTAATATGAATTTTGTTCTCAACAATAAATTATGATATTAATATTATATCATTTCATACACACACAAACACAAATATAACAATTAATCCAAAAAAAACTTACTCTCTAATTTTTTTCAAGACATACGCTATTGAGGAGGAAAAACCGATATATCTTGTTGATAAACATAGTGTCTACTCTCTTATAATCAGTTTTACCATATGGTCCATCCTGAATTCTCCGAGGCCGGTTAAGCTTCGTCTTAATGTTCTCATCCAGATTGCGGGAACAAAATGTGGCTACTTTATCTTGAAGATAACCTTGCATGATAGAACCTTCTGGTCAATTTCTATTGCGTATATATATTTTTAGTGTGTAGAGATACATAAAGAAAAATATGTTAAAAAATAAATACGGGCATATAGGACAACAATAATTTTACAAATTGCGTGAAACGAAAAATTCCACATACGTTTCGACGGGATACATCCATCGATATTGTACCGGTCCGGCAAACTTAGGCTCGGTTGCAAGATGAACCATCAGGTGTATTATGATATCGAAGAAAGACGGTGGGAAAATACGCTCAAACTTGCAAAGTATCAATGAAATAAAATTTTCTAGATTCTCCAGCGTCACAACATCCAAGGTTTTAGCGCACAATTCTCTAAACAAGCAACAAAGGTCATTGATTATTAGACCAACCGATTCGGGAAGGGAAGTCCTGATGGCTAATGAGAGAAGGTGCTCCATAATAATATGGTGATCATGACATTTTAGCCCATCGATCTTGCCTTTCACAATTTTTATTTTCTTGTTAAATGATCCCGAGAAACTTATGGGAACTTTCAAATCATGCAACACTTGCAGAAACCTTTTCTTCTCTGGTTGTGACATATGATACGCGGTATTAGGAAGTACAAACTTGCCTAGTTTACCCGCTATCGGTTTAGAATGCAATTCACTTCTAATTTTCCAGTCCTGAAGATCCATCCGAGCACGGAAGTTGTCTTTCGATTTTCCGTCTTTATAAAGAAGCAAGTTAAGTACGTGCTTGGATACTCCCTTCTCTATGTGCATGACGTTCAGACAATGACGCACTAAATTTGTTGACCAGTACGGAAGCTCGTAGAAAATGTTTAACCTGTTCCAGTAGGGTGGTTTGACATGTTTTGCCGGATCTATCCCGTAGGTCACATTATTGTAGCCATCCCACTGAGCAATCGCGCCCTCTCCGGACAATGAGGCTGGAGGCACAAAAAGCTCCTGATGACTATTAAAGTGAGCAGCGTCTAACCTGTAGGGATGGTCTAGTGGCAGGAAACGCCGATGGCCGCAATAACAAACCTTCCTGCTGAAATTCAACCATTTCGATGTTGTATATTGACGGCAATAAGGGCCTACTTTGTGACCATGTATGGACCAACCCGATAGCATTCCATACGCAAGAAAGTCATTAATTGCCCACATTAAAACCGCACGCATTGTGAAGGTTGTATCTGTGTTTGCATCGTAAGTCTCTACACCATCAATGGAAAAAAAATTTAACTCATCGACCAGAGGTCGGAGATAGACGTCGATATTGTTTCTCGGTGAGTTTGGTCCGTCCATAAGAAGATGCATCATAAAGTATGATTGATCCATAACCAACCAAGACGACAGATTATAAACTATCATTATAACGGGCCATGTGTTGTGGCTTCCAGCCATATAGTTGAATGGGCAGAAACCATCACTAGCGAGTCCGAACCTGACATTGCGAGGATCACTACTGAATATTTCGTGCCTCCTATCGAAATCCTTTCATGCCGGTGAATCTCTTAGATGAACCATTTTTCCATCTTCGTTTGGAGCACGGTGATGCCAAATCATTGCTTCGGCTGTTTTCTTGCACCTGAATAGCCTCTGTGTTATGGAAAAGTATCGTGCTATCTTGACAGGTATATTGGGTTTCTTATCAGATTCTTTCGATTTATACCCGGCCTCTCCGCATGTTGGACACTCTTTCAAATCTGAATTCTCTTTCCGATACAACATGCAATCTTTGGGACATGTATGAATCTTCTCACACTTCAGACCCAAATCAGACATCATCTTCTGGACTTCGTACCAGCTGTCGGGCATGTTATTTTCCGGGGGCATAGAATCTTTCAGGAACTTTAGAAGTATTGTGAATGATTTGTCGTTCCATCTATTTAGGCATTTAATCTGGAAAAGTTGGACGAAGCATGATAGGGTGGAATACTTTGAATTCTCATAAATTGGTCTTCTAGTATCATTCATGAACTTTTCATACTTATCCGCTCCCGGCTCTTGACTGGAAGGAATGTCATCTTCGGTAGGAATACTATCACTTAGGGCGGCCTCTACCATATCCTCCATTTCTTCTCCTAAAAAGAAGTTACCGTCTTCTTCTTCTGCCACATTACCGTCTTCTCCTTTTTCTTCTGCCGCATTATCATCTTCTTCTTGTTCTTCCCCGTGATATAGCCAAGTTGTATAAAATTTAGTAAAACCATATTTAACGATATGAAGCTCTATGATTTCTACCTTCTGCTAGAACTTATTCCTATATTTATCGCACGGATAGAGAATCTTCTCTAACATGATCTTATTATGTGTGCGTGCAAATTCAATGAAAGCAGCAACTCCTGCAATAAACATAGATTGCATGCGTTGTTGCCAATTCACGTACATCCAGTCCTTAACTCTGATATACTCATGGGTCATGTTAGACTGTATAACATATAAATTGTAGGTTATGGTGACTATATTGAGAAATTTAAGAACGAGATGGTTACTGACAAAGAAGAAAATCTGTAGAAGCAACTTTGTCGTTGAAAAGAATAAATTATCGATTAACAAAGTTAGATTTGAAGATATCCAAGTATGAGTTGTATTCTGTGTATGTGTATTTCAATTTATGATTTCGCTTAAATGTAGCGTTGTTAGTGTGTATGTGCTTTGTGTATGCGTTTGTTGTGTATTCATATTGTATGTGTGTGTTTCAGTGTCGGGGGTAAGGCTTCTATCCCATTAAGAATGTATAGAGTATATACCCATTCACTTGTGCTTTCATCCGTTTCGAATAAATTTCGGCAGCACCTCTTCGCTGTTCTCCGAGTACACTGTAATAGAATAGATAATCATTTCAATACTGTGAAACAACGTTAAAATGAACATATAATCTATTTTTGTACATGGAGAACCAGTAGAAAAGTACCGACGAAATAACTCGAAACGAATGAAAACACAAGTGAATGCAGGTGTTTGCTTTATACATTCCTAACTTCTCCACACTGGACAAATCTATCGGTTATCATACGATTGAATTTTCTCATCACATAGACTACATGACCGTTGTTAGCACCGAACTATACCGTACGATATTTAACAACCTTCATATAGTTCTATATCACGACGAATATCGAACGTATGTTAACCGATAGACGAGGACTAAGTCGCACTTTGATTTTCATATATGCATATCGATGAGAATATGAAAGTTTTATATTATCTTCGAGTATCATATATTGGTTTTAACTTGAACATTTAGCTTGAATAGATTTTACGTTTACGTTTCGTTTTTAAGGGTTTGAAGTTTTTAGCTTAGGGTAAGGTTTTCTTAAGTTTAAAGTAAAAATTTTCGTTGACGTTATCATCGAGTATCCTACTGAAGGAACTAGTGCATCCTAAACCCTAACCCAAATTAACCTAATTAACCCAAATTAACCCTAACTCAAATTATCCCTAATTAACCCAAAATTAAGCTAATTAAACCAAATTAACCCTAATCAACACCTTAACCCAAATTGATCCTATTTTACATAATTAACTCAAATTAACTTTAACCCTAACCCTAATCATCACCCAAACCCAAATTAACCCTATTTTACCTAATTAACCAAACTTAACCCTAATCATCACCCAAACCCAAACCCGAATTAACTCTAACCCAAACCAAAATTAACCCTAATTAATCTAACTAATCCTAACCCTAACCCTAATCATCACCAACCGTATTTTACCTATTAACCCAAATTAATCATAATCCTAACCCTAATCATTACCAACCCTATTTTACCTAATTAACCCAAATTAAACCTAACCCTAACCATGGTCATCATCCAAACCCTAACCCTATTTTACCTAATCAACCCTAACCCTAACCCTAATCAACACCCAAAGCCTAACCTTTACCCAAATTAATCCCCAATTAATCTGGCCTTATAACCCTTATCCTAACCTTAACCTTAACCCTATTTTACCTAATTAACCCTAACCCTAACCTTAACCCTCACCTAAAGTCTAGCCCTAACCCAAATTAACCCCCAATTACCCCGGCCCTATAACCTTAACCCTAACCCTAACGCTAAAATCAACAACAATAACACCAATTAAAAACAACAAAATTATAAATTAAAATCAAAATTAACTCACCTCTGCCAAAGCTGACGAGTAAAGTTCCTCGACGCGGTGGAGAGCAAGGCTTCGACGAGATGGAGAGCAAGGCTTAGACGAGGCGGAGCTCCAAGTGGTGGAGGCGGCGACGAGGACGATTGGCGGCGACGAGCTCGATCGACGGCGATGGAGGAGGAACTCGGTGACGAGGAAGGCGACGACGAGAGTGGGACGGCGACGATGGACGAGGAATTTTGATGCGGGTGTTGGTGGGAAATTTTGGGGGACGGTGGGAAAATTCTTAGCTTTATTTTTTTTAAATAATCCTTTTTTGCCCCTACTGATTAATCCGTATTGCTCTCTTTTGCGGCACCGTAGAGCCGAAGAAAGACATTGCATTTCAATATTTTTTAATTTATTTAAGACCCTACGGTGGGCACCGTAGGGGCAAACAATACCCCCAACGGAGTAGACCGCATGGGCAATAAAAAGTTGCCTCTACGAATTCCTCTATCCGTTAGAGCAACCCCTCGTTGTAGCAGTGACATCACATGCATTTAATTAGATGGGCTCCTCCGCCAAGAAATCTTGGTCTTGGTAGTGAAGTTTATACACTTGAAAGCGTGATACATTGACGGACATAGTTGTAATTTTTGGCCCGAGTTTCATGCATCATGTGTGTGTGGACAGTAATAATGATAAAAAGGAGGAAAGGTGAAGGTCAGCTGGACATGCACACCATTGATTACCGTTGGAGGTTATTGAAACTGTTCAAGGGATATCTTACAGATATCTATATATCACAATCAGATATCTTACAGATATCTATATATCACAATCAGATACAGATATCTATATATCACAATCAGATATCTTTTGACAAATTTATTTAGAGTGTGACGTCTGATTCATGACGTCCCATGTATGACATCTTGCCTACGTAATATTTAGATGAATATATTCATAAACATGGCCCACATGACTTGAATCAAACAACTGGAAAGTTCCCAACCATGCATATCTCCAATCCAATCATTTGTGGAAATGTAATTTCATAATTTGAGGGTATCTTTTTTTTTTAATATGAAAAGCTAAACCAGGCCATCTCAACAGTATATTGATTAAAAAAATTTAATTAAATCAAAATTGTTTATGGAATTATGATCAGCAAAATAAAAGAAAGAAATCAAAAGTTCCAAAACTCCTCCGGAATGATGCAGTAGTTCCGCGTGTTTCTCAATTTATCTTTAACCTTACTAGATATTTCCGCCGCCCACAATTTGAATAGAAACTGGATCTTTAATAATACACCACATAAGGATAAATCCTTATTGTTAAAGATTTTCGAGCTCCTACTGTTTCACAAACAAAAGCAAATAATTTTCTTTAAATTATTCCAGTATAAAGAAGCCTCCGAATTCGGTGGGTCCCAATCAAGGGCTATTTCCACTATCCCGTCGGGTAATATTGCAATCCCAAAGATCATTGTCATAATTGTCCAAATATCAACACTAACAAAAAATAGATGGATGTCTATTTTTCGTGTGAACTACAAAATTCACATGACGAGCCTCCTACCCATCCTTTGCGTGTCATATACGATCTTTTCAAAAATCGTCTGTTAAGAAGAATCCAAGCAAATATCTTAATTTTCAACAGAACTACCGATTTTCAGATAAAGTTATATTACGAAACTTCAAGACCTCCAAAGTCTAAATATTAATAACTTTGCATTGTAAATTTACCATCATCATTTAGTTTCCACACCACACTAACTTCCTCTTCTGGTGCAATTCCATCAAGCTCTCTAAGTAAGCTTCTCCATTCCTTCACATCTTCATAATTAAGTAAATGAAGATTCAATAGCCTCCACCGCCATCCATTTGAAGACAGATACCCTATTTCTCTAACGGTAACTTCATTATTTATCAATGAATCAAAAACTTTAGGAAATTTAGACTTCAAAGGAATCTCTCTCGTCCACTGATCTAGCCAAAACCGAATTGTTTTGCCATTACCCAAGACCCAACGGCAATCTATATATAATAAAAGCTCATCCAGAACCATATTCTTTCACATCATATCATTTCTTGTATTTAGTAACCTCCAAATTTTTGCAGCAGAATAATAGATTTCCAACACATGATCCAAAGTACATTGTCGTTATACAAAATCTTCCACACCCATTTTGCAAGAAAACTAGTATTAAAATCCTTCAGGTCCAGAATTCCTAGTCTATAATATTCTTTTCTTTTACAAGCTCTGTTCAAATTACCAACATTCTTAAAGTACTTCCTGAATCTCCCGTACCCAAAAATACCTTTTTCTAATAGTGTCATTTTTTCCAACACCCATTTTAGAAGCCTATAAAAAGATATATAGTACAAAGGCATGACTGAAATCACCGAAGTTGTCAATGTTAGCCTTCCTCCAGACGATAAAAGTTTTCACTTCTAATTTAAAGGATTTTTTGAAATTCTATCCAGCAATGATAGCCAATTTCTCCTTCTTGAAAATGTTACTCATACATCTTTGCAGGTAAATATTTCTGTGGAAATTTAAGATTCTTCCATACGAAATGTCAAGTAAATGGGAATGAAAAATTATTACAATATCCTACTTTCACCATTTTTATGAACACCACCCGTCTTGCGGTCGTTGTCGTTGCCAACACCACCGCGGTGCTATTGTCGTAGTACCACTTCTCTTATCATTGACATTTCTACCGCCATCGCCCGTGTTGCCCCTAACTACGCTGCCGCAATGGTGGGTTTCAAATCCTCTACCTTCTCACGCATGACAACTACCTATTTCCGCTATTATTATTGCCTCCATCGCCCATGACTGCCTGTCACGACACGAAAAAGGGCACATGACCGGCACAAGGATTACATGAAATCAAGTGGACCCCATCATAACCCAAGTAAGCAAAAACAAGGAATCTAAACCATATATTTATAAGGAAATAGATAATAATATATAGAGGTGAAGTTTTAGAAAAGTTTAAAAAAAACAAATAAAGCTTGTTTGAAAAACAGACAGCATCTCCTTTGTAAATTTTGACTAAAACGAATACAATGATAATAAGTATAAAAACATCCTACATACTGGAGCTAAATCAACGCTCAAACGGTGGAATCACAACCATACAGTAGTATACGACGCCAAAAGGTAAAGGATCAACAAACAGAAAGTAAAAACACAATATACATAAAGTCAACTCCATACGAGTCCGAATACAACAAAAATATATGACTCTAAAATCTCGACAATATACTAGATTTGGTTCTTGATGGAATATTTCTAGATATAAATAAGTACAAGGCAAATACCGAAACAAAAATATGACTCGCCAACTCATATATACGCAACCACGCCCTAAAAAGATAGCGAACATGCCAAATTAGCCGCTAAGGATCCAAGCGGTCAAACTTGCAAAGAACTATGGCACAACGGGGGTGAGTTGCCAACTCGTGATTAGAATTATATAACAAGGTAGAAGTCAAATGGATAAGCATGATAAATGTGTATATCAAGGAGGATAAATATGCATGCGTCAAAACTAGAGTTTGAGCGATAGAATAATAATGATAGTAAGCCCTCATGTATAACTCGTGTACCGCTATCCTAATATATAAAATATGAATCTGTGTGTGGTTATCATGTCAACATCAAGTAATCGGTATCTGGCCCGTTACGAGCACAACGTAACCACAAGCATTTGAAAGCATGTGAGTTCAGGAAGTTAATACAATACTGCGAAATGAAATATTAACAATCATCAATCGTTGATAACTCACTGCGTACACACACATAACGGTGTCAAATCAAGGCTAACAATCATTGATAAATCACCATAGCCATAATGCAATATCTATAGCGCATGACCAATGTAAATATAATCAAGGATATAATACATATATAGCACCCATCCATATGCAATCATATAAAAGTAGCCGGAAAATATAAGTATATGAAATCCTTTCAAAATAACCGAGTGAAGAAAGGTATGTATATATATAGCGGCACATATAGTGGGCGTTGTTTTGTGAAGAAATGTATGCATATATATAGCGGCACATATAGCAGGCGTTGTTTTGTGAAGAAAGGTATGCATCTCGTTTAAAGTATATGTCCTGCCATTTTGAAAATGATTTATTTAAAAATGGGTTTTCTTTTGTAAAAATCTGTGTTGAAAATAGTAAGAATATAGCTCTTTTGAAAACTTCTTTAAAATACATCGATGTACGAAAGTACTGTCTCATGGACCAGTCCTGTCCGGCTACTATATATAGCATAATATATCTCATCAGTGCAGGGTATCTATATCGATCCCTCATATATATAATATCCATCTCAGTGCAGAGCATCTATATCGATCCCTCACATTTATAATATCTGTAGAGACATCATGTGTCAACTAACCTCAATCACTCATGGATTGATCACACATATATTATTGGGCGACACCGTATCTATCCCTTCCTCTATCTCTCATGGATTGATCACACACACACACATCTCATGAATCTCTGGTTATATCCACAGTGTCCGAATCATCTTTAACTTCTTTTATTCCTTTTTATATATTCAATCTCTTATGATTGATATCATGTCACATCATATCCACAGTAATATAAATCTCGTCAAAGTCGTACCTTTTTAGTCTGTGTGAACTAGTCATATCACAGACGGGTAACATATCATAATATAAGCCAGTAATATAAGTGTGTGTGTGTGTATCAGTGTCCTATACTACTGAAGTATAACATCAATAATATATGACGCGTAGCGGAAATCATAAAACGTAGCATAACGAATAACGTAAATAAAGCGCAAGCGAATGACATGTAAAGTAAGCGTAGCGTAAAAGAACAATAAATAGGTAATTCATTCTAATATTCCCACTTATATAGTTTTAAAGTAAAACGAAACGTTGTTTGAAAATAAGAAGGCTACGATATTTTTAAAACATATATATACCCCTATGAAATCCAAATAGCACATCCTATCATTATCACTTTTTAAAAATATGAAACGAATTGTTGTTTTTAGAAAATGGGTAATACCGACATATCTGCAAAATCTCCCAAACAGGTAAACGAGTAAGTCTTCATGAGCCAAGTAAAATAGGGCTATATCCGGCTAACCATCGTCATCTATCATCATCATATCATCTCGTACGAAATCTTGCTTCATACAATAACCATAAAATATTCCATAATATCATATCATAATAATGATCGGTACGGATATCTAATCTACATACCCAAACACATAGCAACTAGTACAGACATCAAGTCTACGTATACACATAAAAATGGAATATCAACAATACAGACGTCTAGTCACGTATAAATATAGCACCGGTGCGAACATCTCATTCGCGCACCCGCTCAACAATATACGGACACCTCGCGTTACGTATATGCATGTCGACTAGTACGGACCTCTAGTATCATACTCACCTAACAACCTGTATGGACTCCAAGTCTCGTACGCGCATCCAATATGAATCGTTTATAATATCATTCTATTATAACGTCGATCTTACTACGATATGTAAGCATGGAAAGTTCAACGTGATATGGCAGTACTAATGATGTGTAGTGTATATGCGAGTCTGTGGTTGTGCTACATGACAATCATTAGTATTTGTGCTAGTGTTCAACCAAGTGTATTTACAATAAACCTATTAAACGATACTAACGAAATTTGTTAACTAATGAACAGTCTAAACCAACATGTCATGCATCCTAAACACATTCAACGATATAATAAAAGATATGTTTCACGGGGGTGCTATACGCTATCCCCTCGATTCCACATTCGTATATATAATCTACTCTCTGTTTGCGATCAAGCTAGTCGTATCCTATGACCACCTTGCCCTTTGTCGCCGCCTCGGAGGTCTCCGCAATTAAAGCTAGCATTAACATAACCATACATATATATAAGAATTTAAATTGAGATATAACGAACCAACACCCATAGATTAGAACCTATGACTAACGTGAGTCATTTGTGTGCTAACTACCACGAACTACCTCTGGACTCGCTGTTCTATCATAAAAGAATGCATCAAGAATACACAATATGGATTTACAAACTTGAAAACCATAAAACATCGCCAAAATCCATTCCAAAACACTTCCATATTTTGAAAAAGGAAACCTGGGGTAATTTGGAGTATAAAATGGGCTTGTTTATCAAGTATAAGAGCTACTGACCAAACCCCTGTTAGTGATATATGCCCTAGAGGCCATTATTGTATCATACTGGTTTGTATATTACTTAATAGAAGCTTAGGATATACACGGATATAGTAACAGTCTTGCTCGAAATGGTAGTATGCTACCTGGTTTGTTTCTACCTCAATATGTGCATGTATTTCTTTTAGTATATCGCTTATACATATTGGTAGAGCCATCGGGATCTTAGCTTGATTACCAGCGTTGTGATGGCAGTCACACAAGTGAGGGCTGGGTTGCCTATAAGCACATCCTCATACAGGTCCCTAGTCATAAGATTATTGAGACGGGGCATCGATACTCCAGAGTAGACTAATATATACGCTTCTCATCCCAGCCGGGGAGATGGTCTGTCCCATAGCCATTAGTACGTCGTATTGGAGATAGTATGTAGGTGCTCATTTGGTTATGAGTATACTGGACAGGACTCGTCGGGAACTGCTGGTGGGTATTATACCTATCGTCGGGTTGCAGTTCCTAAGTGACATGAGTACAGCTTAGTCCGTCGACTTGACACTGCTACTTCGCCTCGAGTGTGTTCCCACTGTTATTTGATTACTACCCTACCATAGCTCAAAGGAGTCATGCAAACAGGTAGTAGTTGGTTACAGTCCCGAAGCACTTGGAGGCAGTGGCGGTTAGATAGGATTCGTCTCTCCCGGTATTGGGGATTGATATCGAGCTGTGTTCGGAAGGCCAATACACAAAGTCTTTGGCCAAGGTAAGAGAGATTTACTGGTAGGTACTCCAGTAGTTTCTTAGGGTGTTTTTGGTTGCACTCCAACATGACTTATTGCGCTATTAGCGATCTGACGATTATCGGCCCCCTAGGCCCGATATGCGATACTCTTAGACGAACAGACCAGACTGTACGAAAATTGTCACAGATAGGCTCAGTAGTAGTTCGGATGAGTTACCTCATCAGCCTTCTTATCGACACATACCTGGGTAGCCGTTACGTGTAGCTAGTACCGTTTGCGGCTTGTGGTTAAACCCACTGCCAGCGTAGTGTCGAGTTTTTAGAGTCCCACACAGAGAGTTTCCCTGCACCGGGCAAAAGGTGTAGAGGTCGTATGATTTTACGACAGGGTTCGACCACGTACATATACTTGTGCATGTATGATGATTCGGATAGATAATACTAGTGGGCTTTGGTTTAAGCCGGATCCTAGTATTATACCGATGGATTATTTTTGTTTCATTGTATTCGTATTCTTCGGAACACGGATACGGGTATGTATATACGGATGATGGGCATTCTTGTAATTTACTCGGGATTGTTTCTAGAAGGAGACACCTTATTAGGGTTATTTCTTTTTGGGATTAAAGATTAATGAGGTGGAGGAAATGAGGTGGAGATATTTGTTGTATAAGGCACGACTCATCATGTTGACAAAAGAGATATTTGTGAAGCATGCTTGATATTTTGTGAGATTTTTTATCTCATCAATAATTAACATGCTTCATTTATTCATCACAAATGAGCCAAGCTTTATCCAAGTTCTATTCTACACTCTCATCTTCCTCAAGTCATCTTCTTCTTCCTCTTGCCCTTATGTCTCATGTATTGAGAAACCTAGGGCAAATAGAGACACTTCAATCCATCTATACTCTCTACACCATCTAGGACATCTAGTTTAGCGAACTAGATGCCGTAGTTGCCTCAGATTTGAGGTAGGGGTTCGGACTATAGACTCTCGGGTGGATCGTCTTAGACTCGAGGAGGCTGTCGAGGTTTCCTGATCCGTTTCGATCCTTGGAGTTTATGACGAGGAGGAGGACAACAACAAGAAGACCCGAAGGACATGAATCTGTGAGGTATAACACTTCTTTCTGAGTAGTTAACCTCATAGTAGTTAGCTAGTTAGGGTTTGGTATCGATCTTGGAGTTCAAGTCGGTGTTGCGAGCTTTGAAAAATCGTTTTTTAAATATTCCGCCTCCCTACAAACCCACGGGGTGCGCGACATCGACTTACAGTGGTATCAGAGCCTAATTAAACCTTTACTAGCTTATTAGCAAGTTATTAGAACTTCGATCGTCGGTAAACACGAAAACTATACACCCGAACCCTCACAGTTTCTGTCGATTTTTAAACGGCAAGAAAATTTTTTTCCGAGCAATGAAAATTCTGTGCAGGGTTTTTTAAGAACAACCAAGAAAAATGAGTCAGTGAATCGTTAAGACGGCCGCGGAAGCGCGGCGGAACGGTGCGTTCAGCCGCGGTTCCTCGGCTGAGTCGAGGCCGATTCGACTCGTTCTTCTTCTGTTGTTCTATATTTAGGTGTATTGTTCTTTGGAATATTTGGTTGCCAGTATGATTTGTGTGCTGGTTTGCACTTGGGGTAGACATGGAAAATAGTTTTCAATCGAAATTCTAAGTTATTTGCTAATAATCGGGTTTTATCTGTGTTGTTTATATATGTTGAACGTCTGCTAATCACAATACGTCGATTAGTGGGGGTTACACATATCTGTGATCTGTGATATTAGTTTGTGGCTATGGACTATATTGGATCGTCGTGGATGAATAGCCGGGGATATGAGAAGAGAGTTTTCTTTCATTCGATGTAAATTGTAAAGTGATGTAATATTATTTTGCGGGGCATATCCGGGTTGAGGTTGTAGCCACTGTTGTATTATTTCTTTTACTGTTTTCTGCTCCTAGGATAGACCCAAGGTGGGGTGCACAAACTACCGGGTACTTTGAAGTGCCGAGTGGCCTACTCATTTTACTGAGAGAGGTTGCTTCACTTCGGATATTTGGCGGATAGTTTGCCGCACCTGTAGGGGTCTAGGGTGGGGTTTGGCTATTCATCACGACCGTGGAATCCGTCTTTTATTACAGGTTTAAACGAAATGTGGATTTCTTAGTATATCCAATATATTCATCTATGATCTGGAATGCCTATTATTGCGTGAGATGAATGGTTATTATATATATTCTATATAATAGACGTTGCTTATGTTTTGCATCCACGCTAGTCTAGCCCCAGCTCTGGCGTTAGTTAAATAACCTAACGGTGTAAGACGGGGGCCCAGTGGCGAATGAGGATGGCATAAGCGTACGTCATATTTCGTTTCTCTCTGTAATGATAGGTGTGAATGATGGGACTGCATTAGATTAATGCAAAGCAAACAAACCAAAGTTGAATTGTTGGAACAATTTCAAAACCACCGGTTTTTTCAAACAGAAACTTTTAAAATGAGGAGCTTAAACCACTCCTTTAAAAGATAACATGGTTCTTTCGATTATATCAAGTTCACTACGTTTACGGTTTCGCCAACGCCATTCGTAGCCCTCCTTCATTTCATATGAATATTCAGTAGTATTCAAGCTATGTTTCTTGATCTTCGCCAAGGCACAGTGATTGGTAGCTGCTGGATATTCATATAGAGTATAGATAGATGCGTTAGTTTGGGAAAGTCGTACTACTTTGTTGGCCTTCGTCAAGGGTATGTAGCGGTGGGTTCAAATTAACTTGGACGATAATGGGTAGAACTTGACATATGACTTATGATTTGTTGGCCTTCGTCAAGGTCCTAAGAGCATGGGGCAAAAATCCACATCGGGGGTTTCTAAGAAAACTGAAACCTGCTAGTGCTGCATACCATTTGAAGTGTGATAATATTGGTAGGATTCCTTCAGGATTATCACACAATGATATTTGGATCCCAATTCTACTGTGAGTATATGCTACTCCTCGGGAGATTTTTCACTTAACGATCAATACTATAAACTAAGTAGGTGTCAAGAACAGTGTTAGCGGGGTTACGCCTCCAGGGAAAAGAGGTTATTAATTAAGGAACTTCGCGAAAGCGTTGTAAAACCTCCCTCAAAGTACCGACACTAGCCTGGCCGAATAGTTAAGCGAGAATTGTACGGTGAGATTAATCCTGACTAATTCTTCTTTTATGGTTTGAGGAAGGATTCGAGAAACAGTGGGAGCCATCCTGTTTAGATAAATTAAAAACCAATCTAAACTTGCAAGAGCATCATGCTGAGTGTTTTCTTCTTTCTCTCCTAATTGCAGCGACCAGGTGACCAAGATTAGGTTACAGCTAGATAATAAAATGGCTGAGTTATACTATATTGACTGGTAAAGATTTGTCCAGATGTCCATTACCTATGACAGGCTAGACCACCTCATTACTTGTAACAACCCTAATTTTCTTATACACCTTTTTCCTATACAAATTTTTAAATTAAATGTTTTCAAAATCCATAAAAGAGTATTTTAACCTGAGCATAATATATAAGTAATTATTTTGTTTTTAAATAAACTCCATTTTAGTGTACATAAAATTGTTTTAAAATTTAAAGTATACTTGGGGTATTTAATGTTGCTGTTACCACTTTAAGTAATTATTTTCACTCCATAATTACAAGAAGGAGCTTGTAGCTCATTGGTAATACCTTGCACTGCTGAACCAAGCCACCAGAGTTCAAATCCATGCCCCACATTATTTTTGTATTTATTTTTTTTAAAATCCTTTGAAAGTCAACAGTCAAAACGTCATAACTCACAAAACTTGAACTGAACATTAAAAAATAAATATACCATAAATCCCCCCACGAGACCCCCACCTTTCGACGCCCTGACTCGGCCGGACCCGCCGAGTTCCCTGAACAGAAAAGTTGTTTCTTGACCTGGTCTTCTCACCTGCACACACTAAATTCCTAGATCGGTTACCGAATGCACATTAAACCTCTTTTACTCCCAATTTTTAATGAATTTAATGATTTTTTAAATATATTTTTATATATTTTTAATTAAAACCCTAACCCTAGCCTAACCTTATATATACCCCCCATACCCTCTACCCTCTCATCCTAAATTTCTAAGTCCACTCTCTTAAAATTCCAAAAGAACTTGGTACGTTAGAAAACGAGCGAAAGGCGAAGCGCTGACGAAATCAACGACGAAATTCCGGTGATCGTACTAGGACTTCTCACGATGATTCGACGCACCGGCAAACCCTCTACTTCCCTTTGACTCTCTAGTGTTGTCCAAACCCGTAAGTCCCCCTTTCCTACCTTTCTTTTCTTTCATTAAAATACGACTTTACAAACCCGACGGAAATCGGAACAAACCGATTTCCGATTCGGTTTTCTATAAAATCTCACTTATCACCAATTCCATAATACTTAAACATCTTTATGTTGACTATTAATCACTTAACAAATAATTTGAACAAGTTTTCTCACATGAAATGATAGCTTTTGCAATATATCGTATTTTTTGCACTTAAATACCATAATGTTTAATTTTCACATTTAACCCTTTAACATTGCTATACCTTAAGGTAGATCACGAGGTAATGACTTACCTCCTCACACACTCATATGCATCAATTGCAACCATAACACGCTACCTTGAAAACTTAGAATATGATAAAACAAGATTTTACATTAAAATATCATTTTCTTAATAAAACATTTTCTAAAAGTTTTTAGGTGGATACATTTTAAAACAAATATCTTTAATAGGAAAATACGATAAGTTGTGGACATCGATCGTTTATCTAAACCTGACTTTGTGGTGTCTAGGCTAGGCAAGTGAGAAAAGGTACTTAAAAGGCCCGTCTCACGATTCGTAAGCGGATCCCTCCTTTTCTCATTTGTACTTACCTGGCCACAATTGACGGTGAAGAGGCGATTTGAGGCTTCTAACGACTTGTCGTTTAGACCATTTAGAAATAGTCTAGTTGAATAGAAACCTAGAATCTAAAATACGGAAATTACACCTTTGCAAATAAATACCTTTACTTTATAAAACCGTTTTCTAAAGGTTTAGTATTTACAAATCTTTGTAAAGCGCCACTACAACCCACCTTTGGGGAACCCGTTAGGGATAGTACGGTTTATCGTACACCCTCGGCTTAGTAGTGCGAGATCAGAGCCTCCGCAAGGAGCATTCAGTCTCGAAAGGTTTAAAATACGACATCTTAACAAAATGAGACTTTTAAATATAAAATATTTATTGAAATTATTTTTGTATAAATATATTTTTGTTATAATATAAACATTCCACTTTTTCTAAAATCACAAGACTAGATTTTATATTAAAATACCATGAATTTCAAATAAAGCAATATTACAGATAAATACCTTTATTTATGTAATTAGGATATTTTCACTGAGAGAATGTATCACAAAATAAAATTACACTCATCTTAACTTAAAGACGAATAATAAATACTTGGGGTGTGTCTTGAAAACTATACAAAAGTATTTTTACATAAAACCCCCTCAAGTTTTATAATTACAATAAGGACCCTAACAATTATAGAACTTCGACTTACATTTCTTTGGTCTGACTTGGGTTTGAGTTTGATTATTCTGACTTGAATATGATTCAAGTCAATCTACATTCTTTAATATTCCAACTCAATATGAACACATGAATCCCAGAATCCAGTTATCAATCTATACAACTTGACTGAACCAAACCATGGATATACTTTCCATGTACATGAATCCAGTTTACCTCTATTACATCCATTACTGATATCATGGTTTTGGTCAGTCATCCAACTTATACAATACAATACCACAATACAATCAAAACACTACGGCGTTTAAGGCGTTGACTGGTACGGAATATATTATAAGTGGCTCGAGGTGGTCACTTAAGACGTAATTACATCCATACCGTTGTTCCGTGGTATTATCGACGGAGCCTTGTACTACAGGTTACTAAGGTCCCCGGTGTAAGTGGACTCCCCTCGTATACACTCGCATCTTCTGTACCAGGCTACAAACAACAGCATTAATACAATATTGCAATATTATAATACAACATTAAAAGCTACTCTCTCTCTTACTCTCTGTCTATTTCTCCCATATCCTTGGGACTTACCGAGCGACCTGTTCGCTGATGATATTCTATTTCTTTCTTCTTTGAATGTCGTCAGGTGTTTTGGACCCGTCGGAGATCGCGCCCACTGGTGAAGACTTGATCAGTTCCACGAAGACCCTGAGCTCTAGGCATTGTACCTTGTTCTATTCAGTATTTTTTATTTCCTGTTATGCCATTGTTTAGGCATCGCTTTTATTCCAGATGTATTTACTTTTCATGCATTGTACAAAAGAATGTTATTAATAAAGTTGCTATTGTTTTAATATCTCTTGTCTCTTGTGTATTTATTTTATATTGGTTAGATACGCTTAGCGTATTTACTTCACAGTAAATACATAGCGGACCTCGTCGCGTCCCTTCGCCGTACACCGGGATGCAGGGCGTGACAGGTTTTGTTGGTGGCCCATGCAGGTCAGAGTTATATGAATCCCTATCATGCAATTCTGTTCTGCGTGAACAACCTAAGAATATAAAACACAAGAACCAGCAACTAAAATATTCTTTACAATTCATGTTCCTTGAATCTTATAATTTCATGTTCCTTAAATTTTATCATTATATACCTTGAATCTGTCCTAACCCAAAATCCCCCCACCTCTTTACAATCTTACCGAAACCTTCGCATTCTTTCATTCCTTCACATATTCTTCACATTTTATAAACCCTTGCACCACCTTGTTATTTTTCACATACTGTCAGTTACTACAGTCACCAAATTTCCTTGAACTGTTACACCCTCCTTATAAAAATTTCGAGGCCGAAATTTTATAAGGAGGGTAGAATGTAACAACCCTAATTTTCTTATACACCTTTTTCTTACAAATTTTTAAATTAAATGTTTTCAAAATCCATAAAAGAGTATTTTAACCTGAGCACAATATATAAGTAATTATTTTGTTTTTAAATAAACTCCATTTTTAGTGTACATAAAATTGTTTTAAAATTTAAAGTATACTTGGGGTATTTAATGTTGCTGTTACCACTTTAAGTAATTATTTTCACTCCATAATTACAAGAAGGAGCTTGTAGCTCATTGGTAATACCTTGCACTGCTGAACCAAGCCACAGAGTCCACATTATTTTTGTATTTATTTTTTTTTAAATCCTTTGAAAGTCAACAGTCAAAACGCTATAACTCACAAAACTTGAACTGAACATTAAAAAATAAATATACCATAAATCCCCCCACGAGACCCCCCATCTTTCGGTGCCCTGACTCGGCCGGACCGCCGAGTCCCCTGAACAGAAAAGTTGCGTCTTGACCTGGTCTTCTCACCTGCACACACTAAATTCCTAGATCGGTTACCGAATGCACATTAAACCTCTTTTACTCCCAATTTTTAATGAATTTAATGATTTTTTAATATATTTTTAAATTAAAACCCTAACCCTAGCCTAACCCTATATATACCCCCCATACCCTCTACCCTCTCATCCTAAATTTCTAAGTCCACTGAACTGAGGACCACGTTGGCGAACGAGTCAAATGCTGACTTGATCCTACAATCCCTATCTTTTACTTACGCCCAGGGGAAGAAAGTTATACTTTCAGTTGAGGGAACCCTGAAGGAAACCAAGGAGACATCCGCTTTGCTTATTGGGGAATCTTCCTCTTCTAGATCCAATGTGAAAGCCAAGAGTGAAAAAAAGAAGATCTCCACAAAGCCGATAGGCGGTGTCAGTAAGGTAGAAGGAAAGGGCAGGGCAAAAGTTTCGGGGCCAACAGTAAGGAAGGAGGGAATTTTCTATTGTCACGGGAAAGTGCATTGGCAGAAGGAATGCGGGGCTTGGAAATCCATAATCCAAGATCCGAAGCACGTTGTGGCTTCGACTTCGAGTGTGTTTGGGATTGACAAGTGGGCAGATATTGATTTTACGTAACTGTTTATGTGTACCTAGTCTAGCTTGTAAGCGATGTGGTCCACATCCACTTAAATCAAAGTTTGATTGGGTTAGATACACTAGAGGATGTTATATACGTGTTAAATTAAGCTCAGGTTTTTAACGTCCAGAATACACTTAAAAGAAAGTCTCCAGAATTAAATAAGGCTTTCTTATGGTATTGTAGACTGGGTCACATCAATGAAACACGGTTGACGAAGTTATATAGAGAGAGATATTTGGATCCGTTCTAATATCAGTCTTATGCAACTTGTCAATCTTGTCTCATAGGAAAGATGACAAAGACTCCGATCACTGGACACGGAGTAAGAACGAGCGAGCTCTTGGGACTCATACACCGCGACGTGTGTGGTCTAACGTCTATACATGCACGAAGTGGTTATTCCTATTTCATTACTTTTACGGATGATTTTTCTAGATATGGACATGTCTTCTTGATGAAGCATAAATCCGAGGCCTTTGAGAAAATCCGAGAATATAAGAATGCAGTGGAAAAACAGACCGGCAAAAGTATCAAGACACTGATATCTGATCGAGGTGGTGAATACTTAAGTGCCGAATTCCTGGATTACCTAAAAGAGAATGGAATTCTCTCTCAGCTTATTCCTCCATACACACCACAACACAATGGTGTATCGGAAAGGCGGAATCGAACCCTATTGGATATGGTTCGTTCCATGATGAAGTAATGCTGAGTTGCCGCGATCCTTCTAGGGTTATGCACTAGAATCAGCTGCATATCTTTTGAATAAGGTTCGTACCAAGATGTGCCTACCACACCATATCAGATATGGAGTGGGAAGAAACACTATCTTCAGTATCTGAAGATATGGGGATATCCGGCTTTTGTCAAAAAGCAGTATGCGGACAAGCTCGAGACACGCTCAATACTGTGTAGGTTTGTGGGATACCCAAAGAACTCCAGAGGGTATCTTTTCTATTACGCAGAAGAACAAAAGGTTTTTGTTTCTCGTCATGCCCCTTTTTTTTGGAAAATCAATTTTGGAAAAAGAAACTAGTGGGAGCGCAATAGAACTGAAAGAAACTCCAGAACCACAAACTATTACTGAAAGTATGGTAGAACCAGAGGTTTCAGAAAAACCGGGCATCCCTGCGCCACTTCGCAGGACTAGTAGGCAGTCTCATCCGTCCGAAAGATACTAATGTTTTCTCCTAGATGGGGATAGAGAGGATTGCATCATTAACAATGATAAGCCAACTAGCTTCCAGCAAGCCATTCAGAGCGGCGACTCGGTAAAATGGCTGGATGCAATGTGGACCGAGATGGAGTCCATGTACACCAACAAAGTATGCCTTTGAACATTGCTCCAGAAGGGGTGAAACCCGTAGGCTACAAATGGATCTTCAGAAAGAAGATTGGTATATATGGACATGTTGAAACCTATAAGTCTAGACTTGTTGCAAAAGGTTTACGTCAAAGACCTAGTTTGGACTATGATGAAACCTTTTCTCCAGATTTGGCAGATGGACGTAAAGACCGTTTTTCTGAATGGACATTTAGAAGAGTGCGTATATATGGATCAACCAGAGGGTTTCAATCAGAGTGGGAGCTGTAGGGTTCCTAGGCACACTATAGAGGTCTCACAAGGCATCAACCATACCAATTTCAAATTTTATGAGTGCCGAGAAACCCTAATACGGATCGTCGACTAGAATTTTAGGCGAAACATTAAACTAGTTAACAACTTAACTAAAGGTAAGAAGCTACAACCTTTGTAGATCCGGTTATCCACTTCCTTAGCTCCACGTAGTCGTCCCCTCGCTGTCCATCTCGAATCCCGGACTCTTGCATCGGCTTCATCGGAGAAATGAGCGGACTAGTCGTCGGCTACGATGCCGAAGATGATCTACGTTGAGGTTACACAAGATCAAGCTCCAACTTCACCAAGTTGTGAAACTTGTGAAGAAAACACCCTATACTACTTGGCAAGAGGTAGAGGGTGAAGAAATAGGAGGTGGGTTCACTTTAGAATTGGATTTCTCACTCTTTTTCTCAAGGTGCCATTGATGGAGGCAAGGTTTTCTTCATGAAGATGAAGAAGAAGAAAGAGATAGAATATGATGAGTATTAGATTAAAATGAAAATAATGTGAATACTTATCATATACTAACTATGGTAAGGTGTAGAGAATAGATCATGGTTAGTTAGAATGGTTAGGGTTAAGCATGAAGACAAAATGGTAACAAAGTCAAAGCTTCATGAAGCTTCAACTAAATCCAAAGAATGCCACCATTTTCTTCATAATCTTTTCCAAAATCAATAAATAAATAAATGAGTAAGAAAAAGAAAACCCTAACCATTACACAACCATGGTTTAATCTTTACACAAAACACAAGTTAGCAAGCAACATCAAGCATGATACATTCAAGTGCACATTAAAATATATCACATATACAATGTGCACTTCAAGTGAGAAAATCCCTTTAAAGTGAACCAATACTAGTTAATGCAAAGTAATATATCAAATATATAATTATACATTAAATCATTAAATCAACACTTGATTCAATGATCCGGTCATGTCGCACATAACCGACTAGTATCCAATATATCGACTTATCGAATCAGCCTTTGATTCGATAACTAGGTTATATCGCATACAACCAATCGAAACATTCATCGCGAGAATGAAATGCGGTATCACATACACGCATTATTCTCGGTCCCGCACATATCTCATATGCGCTCCTATTTCGTTTCGCTTGAGCCAGGAAACCTCTGTGTAGGACTCTAAAGACTCGTCAATACGCCGGTAGCAGATGATGATCATATCAAGCACCCACAAGCCGCAAGCGGTCTGCTAAACGTAACGGCCACCCGGGTATTGAGCGATCAGAAGATCGACGAGCTAGCCCGCTCATACTCCTGTGAATCCAACCAGTAACACTTACCGTACAGTCCGGTCTGTTCGTCTGATATGTCGCATATCAAGTCTAGGGGTGGTAAACGTCAGACCCCAATAACCGATAAGTCGTGCCGATGTGAGGCTCATAACGGGTCGAGAAACTACTGGTAACGCTTACCAGCAAATCTCTGATCAGCCCTGGCCAGGGACTTCCCTGTTACGGCCAATCGAGCACAGCGCAACATCAACCCCCAATACCGGGAGAGACGAAACCCCTCCTATCGCTCATTGCCTCCATGTGACTCGGGACTGTACCCAAAGACCACCGTTTTGCACGCCCTCATGGACGTGGTAAGGTGGAGATCAAAGCACAGTGGGAATCACACAAGACTCTATGACGATCTCGGGTCTACAGACTAACCTGCACAAGTGTCACCTGAGAACTGCCATCTGACGTGAGGTATAATACCATCTGGGAGTTCTCGGCGAGTCCGTCTAGTGTACCCAGTCTCCACTGAGCACCCGTATACCATCTCTGATGTCAAACACCAATGGATATGGGATCATCCATCGCCCATCTCATGGGTCGAGAAGGGTATACGCTAGTCTACACTGGTATATCGATGCCCCGTCTCGATACACCCACGACTAGGGGCCTTGAAGGATGTACCTATAGACTACCATGTCCCCACTTGTATGATCCGCATCATAGTCCAGGTAGTCAAGTACACATCCTAAGGGCTTTACCAACATGTAACTATAAGACAGTTTAAAGAGACTAGTGTACATGTTAAGATAAAGAGCAACCAGATAGCATACTATCATATCGAGCAAGAAACTCATCTCCATATATGTCCAAGCATCCAATATAATATACATCATCTGTACAATACTGGCCTCTATGGCATACATACAACTAACAATCTCCCACTTGCACTAGGGCCAGCTGCTGTAGTATCGCATACGAGCATCCCGAAGAGTCTCTCAAACTGTATCTGAGGAATGGCCTTCGTGAGTGGATCCGCCGTGTTATTCTTCGTGTCAACCCTCCTGACCTCGATCTCCCGGCGATCAACTATCTCCCGGATCAGGTGATACCGCCTCAGAATATGCCTGGATCGCTGATGGGACCTAGGTTCCTTGGCCAAAGCCACCGCTCCATTGTTATCGCAATACAAAGGTATTGGATGCTCAATGGATGGAACCACTCCAAGTTCAGTAATGAACTTCTTGATCCAGACAGCCTCTTTGGCAGCATCGTTGGCAGCGATGTATTCAGCCTCCATCGTCGAGTCTGCCACGGTTTCCTGCTTGGAACTCTTCCAGCTAACCGCCCCTCCGTAAAGGGTAAAGACAAATCCCGACCGCGACTTAGAGTCGTCCTTATCATTCTGGAAGCTCGAATCGGTAAAGGACTCCACTTGGAGTTCTCCGTTACCATACACCAAGAGCATCTCTTTAGTCCTTCGTAAGTACTTGAGAATGCTCTTCACAGCTGTCCAGTGACTCTCTCCAGGATCAGCTTGATACCTGCTCACTACACTTAGTGAGTATGCTACATCGGGTCTGGTACATAGCATCGCATACATGATAGAGCCTACAGCTGAAGCATAGGGTATCCCTTGCATGCGAGCTCTCTCCAAATCAGTCTTGGGAGACATCTCTTTGGAGAGAGTGACTCTAGAGATCGTGGGCAAGTTTCCACGCTTGGATTCTTCCATACTAAACCTCTTTAGTATGGTGTCAATGTACCTGGATTGGGACAATCCCAATATCCGTTTGGATCTATCTCTATAGATCCTAATTCCCAATATGCAGTAGGCATCACCAAGATCTTTCATTGAGAATCTTTGTGATAAGAAGAGCTTGACCGATTGCAGCATAGGAATATCATTTCCTATCAAGAGTATGTCGTCCACGTACAATACGAGGAAGACAACCTTACTCTCTGCCACCTTCTTGTAGATACAAGGTTCATCTGGGTTTTTGACGAAATCAAAATCTTTGATAACGACATCAAAGCAGATGTTCCAACTCCGCGATGCTTGCTTTAATCCATAAATGGATTTAAGCAGCTTGCACACCTTCCCGCTGCTCCCACTATCTACGAAGCCCTCTGGTTGAGTCATGTACACGCACTCTCCTAAATCACCGTTTAGAAAGGCGGTCTTAACATCCATTTTTCAGATTTCGTAATCATGATATGCAGCGATGGCAAGCATGATCCGGATGGATTTAAGCATAGCCACTGGAGAAAAGGTTTCGTCATAATCCACACCTGGTCTTTGACGAAAACCCTTTGCAACAAGTCTAGCTTTGAAAGTCTCCACTTTCCCATCTACACCAAGTTTCTTCTTGAAGATCCACTTGCTCCCAATGGGTTTTACCCCTTCAGGAGCAACTTCGAAAGTCCACACTTTGTTGGTGTACATGGATTCCATCTCGGACCGCATTGCATCCAGCCATTTCACTGAGTCCCTACTCGTGATGGCCTGCTCGAAGCTAGTTGGGTCATCATCCTCCATGATGCAATCCTCGCTCCCACCATCCATGAGAAAACCGTAGTATCTCTCAGGTTGGCGAGGAACCCTACTAGATCGGCGGAGTGGCTGAGGTTCATTGGGAGCTACTGAATCCTCTGGTTCCACTAAATCTTCTGTTGTGTTTTGTTCAGCTGGAACCTCTTCCAGTTCTACCTCAGAGCCACTAATCTCTTTTGCAAGAAATTCCTTTTCTAAAAAGGTGGTATGTTGAGCAACAAATACTCTTTGTTCCTCACTGTGGTAGAAGATATACCCTCGCGAATGTTTGGGATATCCAACAAATTTACACAAAACAGACATTGCCTCGAGTTTGTCCGGTTTTTGTCTTTTGACATAGGCCGGGCAACCCCATATCTTAATAAAATTAAGATATGGTCTCTTCCCTTCCCATATCTCATATGGTGTGGTAGGCACAGATTTGGTGGGAACCCTATTCAGTAGGTATGCTGCTGTTTCCAGTGCATATCCCCAGAAGGAAACAGGTAACTCAGCTACACTCATCATAGAGCGCACCATATCCAATAGGGTGCGGTTCCTCCGTTCTGATACACCGTTCTGCTGTGGTGTATATGGAGGAGTTAGCTGAGAGAGAATCCCATTCTCTTTTAGGAAGTCCAGGAATTCAATGCTCAAGTATTCACCTCCTCGATAAGATCGTAGGATTTTAATACTTTTTCCGGTTTGGTTCTCGACTTCTTGTTTATATTCTCTAAATTTCTCAAAAGCTTCTGATTTGTGTTTCATCAGGAACACATATCCGAATCTAGAGAGATCGTCAGTGAATGTAATGAAGTACGAAGAACCATCCCTGGCATGTGTAGACATGGGACCGCATACATCACTATGTATCAGTCCCAAGAGTTCGGTAACTCTTTCTCCGTGTCCCGTAAACGGAGTTTTGGTCATCTTGCCTTTGAGACACGACTGGCAAGTGTCATAAGATGAAAATTCAAACGGATTTAAATATCCATCCTTATGCAACTTAGCTAGTCGTGTCGCATTGATGTGACCCAGTCTACAATGCCATAAGAAGGATTCGTTCAGTTTTGAACTCTTCCTCTTGTGTGTGTTTGTTATGCTCAGAACTGTTGATTGATTTAGAACATAAATGCCATTGCACAACGTGCCTGATCCAACCAACTTTTGGTTATGGAAAATGTTCATAATATTATCCTGTAATACAAAATTATATCCCTCTTTACTCAACAAAGAAACCGATATAATGTTGCATATCAGGTTCGGCATGTAATAGCATTCGTTCAGAACCAATGTATTACCAGTTGGTAACACAAGGTGATATTCCCCGACAGTCTTAGCTGCAACAATTGCACCATTTCCAACTCTAATGTCTTTATCACCTTCTCCAAGTTCTCTACCTTTTCTAAGCCCATATAACTGATTACATATATGGGATCCTGACCCGGTATCTAATACCCAGGACGTAGAGCAAATGGAGAAACAGTTCTCAGTAACGAACACACCCGAAGAAAATGCATCATCATGTACTTTCTTCATTCGGGTGGCATGGGAATCCTGGTATTCCCCTATATCCTGTTCAGTCCTATAACTCTTATAGGAAAGAACGGAACCAACGTTCCCCAGCACAGTATAACATGCGGGTTCGGTCAATACATCCATATTATTATCTTTATTTGGGCATGAAATGGTCGCTACTTGGAGAGAGAGAGAAGAAAACACTTTAGCGTAAGCTCGTGCAAGATCAGATTGGTTATTATCTTATCTAATCAGGATGGCTCCCACTGGTTTTTATCAAATCTTCCTTCAAGCCCTAAAAGGAAAGACTAGCCGGGATTAATTACACACTACAAGTTCGCCAATCTTTCAGCCAGGCCAGTGTCGGTACTTTGAGGGAGGTCCCCCGTGCTTTCGCACGAACCTAATTAATGTAAACCTCGTTTTCCCAGAGGCGTAACCCCGTTGACACCTTTCTAGACACCTACTTGATCGGCTAATTGTAATGTGCAAAACTCTCCCAGGAGTAACTCTTACTCGCAGTGGGTATCGGGGTCCAACTATCTCATAGAAGGTATGCAATCTCATTGCAAATTTCAACACTTGAAATTTCCGATAATATTTTGCCCCAAGCATCCTATGACCTTGACGGAGGTCAACAAACCACAGGGTGCAAGTCAAGTTCAACCCGTCATTTCTTGATTGAATCAAACCCACCCGCACGACCCTTGACGGAGGTCAACAAGGTCGTACGACTACCCTAATCCAATCCGCATCACATGCATAAGTAGATAAATACTAGTTAGCTACCGCACACTACGCCTTGACGGAGGTCAACAAACGTAGCACGAATACTAAGTAGGATTTATCTGAAATGATGGAGGGCTACGACAGGTTTTTCTAAAAACCTATTGCGTAATGAACTTGATATCGTTGTAGAATCAAATGAAGTTTTGAAATGGAGCGATTTTGAGGCTTTTCTAGTTTTGCTAAAGGGGTCACTCCCGGTGAAGGGATCGTCGGCCCTTTTCTCGTCGAATGAGGTGCGGGATATATCATATATATCACTGTGCAAAGCAGAAACTATAGAAGCAATCAAAAAACAAACCGAGTGTGTAGCATCTGCCAGTTATTACTAAAGGAGTCACTCCCGGTGAAGGGATCTCGGTCCTTTCCTCATCGAATAAGGTGCAGGATATATCACATATACCGCTGTGCAAAGCAAGAACTGTAGCTACCTGTTTTGTTTAAAATTTGATTCTACAACATCTTAGGTTTCTTTTCTTTCATTAATCACATTAATGAAGTCCCATCATTTAAGTCACCTAAACATCACAGATAAATACGACGTACACTTATGCCATCCGCATTCGCCTGGATGTCCCCTCGTGCACCGTTAGGTTAGGTAACTAACGGCAGAGCAGGGCAGGGCTAGTGCGGGTGAAAAACATAAGTAACGTCTATATAATATATCATATATACTATATACTGTATCTATCACAGAACATCACATGATCACATCACAGATATCGCAGCAGAAGAAACATATGAAACATTGGATATACTTGGACGTCCGTGTTTTCAATACGAGCCAGTATAAAACACGGATTCTACAGTCGTGATGAATAGCCAATCCCACACCCCTAGACCCCTACGAGAGCGGCAACCAACCCTACCAATTCTAGGGTTAGGAGACCCGGACTCGACTCCTCGAGATGGTCTCCCACTGGACCCTAAAACCCGGTTACTTGTGCTCCCCTCCTTGGGTCTATCCTAATGCGGAAAAGTAAATAATATACAAAAGGTGACAGCTTCCGCAACCTGGAAGTGCCCCAAATAAAAGAATTTTACATACAAGTTTTTACATGAATGAAAATGAAAAACACTCATCTCACATAAAAACCCCCGGCTATTCGAACACGACGATCCAATATAACATATCCAGCAACACATAACATCACATGTCATCAACGTAAGTAAGTATGCATACACCGATTGTCGTCGACATATAGCAACGACAATCGGCAATACCACTATATACTACACTTACGATCACAGAAAAGAAAGTGTAAAAATACAACAGTTGGAATCCGCAACCTCTTTAGACATCGCATGCCTAATCAAAATGAAATACTTAGACATCACATGCCTAACAATTATAAACCCCGCATTCTAGTCCCATTATCGAAAACTCTTTTCAATATCAAATGAGACTAAACCGCTAGATTTATAACATTCATTCAGTTATCTCATAACTGTTTGTGAATTCCAATTATTGTATCCCATTACGGATAAATAGAAAATATTAAACTTTCCGATCGAACATTCGAACACCCAAGTTTTCCCGAAACCGTTCAACACATGAAATAGGTTCAAAGACATTCACTTCATGCCTCAGTACCAACGGTTCAGCCGAAAAAGGGTCAAGCCAACGCCTCACATGTGGCACGCCGTACTGCCCCAAACCCGAAGGTTCAAAAGGCAGTTCAAGACGGTCACATAATCGAGTTAAGGTTTGTTGTCTTCTAGAGGGACCATTGCGTTACTTGCACTACTCAGAATGTCCTTAAACCACAGAAAAATCCAACACTTGGAAATTTTCCGGCAGGGGAAAAGTTGGGTATTTATATTCGGTCGAACTTTTTAACATATTCGAAAATTATCCGGAATCCATATAGACAAAATCTGATAATCCGATCGAATCTTCGAATCCCCAAAACAACCCCAGAAAATTCAACTCTTGAATAAATATTAAAAATTCCCATAAAACTCAGCACTGTTAAAGAGGAATTACTGTGCAAATGTGGAGGGCTGACGTCACCAGAGGGCCGCGGAACCGCCGCAGAAGCTAGGCTTCTGCCGCGGTTCCGCCGCATGTTTGAGGTATCATTGGTCAAATTTTGCACCGTAATTCTTATAATTCCCTGCTGAATTTTTTAAGCATTTTTAATCTGGAAAAAAACCAGTTTTTGGAAAAAGTCTAGAGAGCATTTTGGTTTTTAGGGTTTCGGTTCGATCGGGTTTCAAACGTCGTCTACACTTCGCCTAAGGCTCTAGCTAGGCTCTGATACCAGTGTAGGGTTTCTAGGCACACTATAGAGGTCTCACAAGGCATCAACCATGCCAATTTCAAATTTTATGAGTGCCGAGAAACCCTAATACGGATCGTCGACTAGAATTTTAGGCGAAACATTAAACTAGTTAACAACTTAACTAAAGGTAAGAAGCTACAACCTTTGTAGATCCGGTTATCCACTTCCTTAGCTCCACGTAGTCGTCCCCTCGCTGTCCATCTCGAATCCCGGACTCTTGCATCGGTTTCATCGGAGAAATGAGCGGACTAGTCATCGGCTACGATGCCGAAGATGATCTACGTTGAGGTTACACAAGATCAAGCTCCAACTTCACCAAGTTGTGCAACTTATGAAGAAAACACCCTATACTACTTGGCAAGAGGTAGAGGGTGAAGAAATAGGAGGTGGGTTCACTTTAGAATTGGATTTCTCACTCTTTTTCTCAAGGTGCCCTTGATGGAGGCAAGGTTTTCTTCATGAAGATGAAGAAGAAGAAAGAGATAGAATATGATGAGTATTAGATTAAAATGAAAATAATGTGAATACTTATCATATACTAACTATGGTAAGGTGTAGAGAATAGGTCATGGTTAGTTAGAATGGTTAGGATTAAGCATGAAGACAAAATGGTAACAAAGTCAAAGCTTCATGAAGCTTCAACTAAATCCAAAGAATGCCACCATTTTCTTCATAATCTTTTCCAAAATCAATAAATAAATAAATGAGTAAGAAAAAGAAAACCCTAACCATTACACAACCATGGTTTAATCTTTACACAAAACACAAGTTAGCAAGCAACATCAAGCATGATACATTCAAGTGCACATTAAAATATATCACATATACAATGTGCACTTCAAGTGAGAAAATCCCTTTAAAGTGAACCAATACTAGTTAATGCAAAGTAATATATCAAATATATAATTATACATTAAATCATTAAATCAACACTTGATTCAATGATCCGGTCATGTCGCACATAACCGACTAGTATCCAATGTATCGACTTATCGAATCAGCCTTTGATTCGATAACTAGGTTATATCGTATACAACCAATCGAAACATTCATCGCGAGAATGAAATGCGGTATCACATACACGCATTATTCTCGGTCTCGCACATATCTCATATGCGCTCCTATTTCGTTTCGCTTGAGCCAGGAAACCTCTGTGTAGGACTCTAAAGACTCGTCAATACGCCGGTAGCAGATGATGATCATATCAACCACCCACAAGCCGCAAGCGGTCTGCTAAACATAACGGCCACTCGGGTATTGAGCGATTAGAAGATCGACGAGCTAGCCCACTCATACTCCTGTGAATCCAACCAGTAACACTTACCGTACAGTCCGGTCTGTTCGTCTGATATGTCGCATATCAAGTCTAGGGGTGGTAAACGTCAGATCCCAATAACCGATAAGTCGTGCCGATGTAAGGCTCATAACGGATCGAGAAACTACTGGTAACGCTTACCAGCAAATCTCTGATCAGCCCTGGCCAGGGACTTCCCTGTTACGGCCAATCGAGCACAGCGCAACATCAACCCCCAATACCGGGAGAGACGAAACCCCTCCTATCGCTCATTGCCTCCATGTGACTCGGGACTGTACCCAAAGACCACCGTTTTGCACGCCCTCATGGACGTGGTAAGGTGGAGATCAAAGCACAGTGGGAATCACACAAGACTCTATGACGATCTCGGGTCTACAGACTAACCTGCACAAGTGTCACCTGAGAACTGCCATCTGACGTGAGGTATAATACCATCTGGGAGTTCTCGACGAGTCCGTCCAGTGTACCCATTCTCCACTGAGCACCCGTATGCCATCTCTGATGTCAAACACCGATGGATATGGGATCATCCATCGCCCATCTCATGGGTCGAGAAGAGTATACGCTAGTCTACACTGGTATATCGATGCCCCGTCTCGATACACCCACGACTAGGGACCTTGAAGGATGTACCTATGACTACCATGTCCCCACTAGTATGATCCGCATCATAGTCCAGATAGTCAAGTACACATCCTAAGGGCTTTACCAACATGTAACTATAAGACAGTTTAAAGAGACTAGTGTACATGTTAAGATAAAGGGCAACCAGATAGCATACTATCATATCGAGCAAGAAAGTCATCTCCATATATGTCCAAGCATCCAATATAACATACATCATCTGTACAATACTGGCCTCTAGGGCATACATACAACTAACAGGAGCAGTGGGAAAGTGTGTAAGTTGCTTAAGTCTATTTATGGACTAACGCAGGCATCGCGGAGTTGGAACATCTGTTTTGATAAGACGGTCAAAGAATTCGACTTTATCAAAACTCCAGATGAACCATGCATTTATAGTAAGGTTGTAGCGAGAACTGTAACGACCCCAAAATTCCTATATTTTAATAAAATACAGTAATTATTTATTCTTGGTATTTTCCGATATATTTTGTTTTCTATTATATATAATTTTGTTATTCCTATTTTTCCTAAAAGCCGAATTCCATTTTTATAATTTCGTTAATCTCTAAATCCCTTCTATTATATTTTTCTAGATAAAAAACAAATCTCATTTCCTAGTAAAACCTTTTTTTTTCCTATTTTTTTCACCCCTTAATCAACCCAAGCCTATAACTTTATTTTAAATTCTTTCCCTACATGCCCAGACACTTAACCCATTATCAAGCCCAAGCCCATTTCCTTTAAAGCCCAACAGAGCCCTAATTTAATCCACTAAACCCTATATATTCCATCAGATTGGCTGAACATGGGGAGTGAGGTTTTATTCTCATTAATTTTTTTTATTATTTATTGCTATGTTAATTATCTCCCCCCTCTTAAAACTCTTCGCATATTTCCCTCCAAACCCAAGCCCTAAAACCTTTAATTGCCATCTTAATTAAAATCTCACATTCTGTTAAAACCACTACCCTTTCAAATCCCCCACTCTCTTCACCTCCCCTCTTGTAAACGGGCCACACTCCCACTCTCTCTCATCAATTCTCATCAAGGAAGACTCTCCCTCTCTTTCCCCCTCTCATATACTTATATATAAACACATATAACTCTCTAATGATGCTCTATATTGGCAATCTCCCAGATCAGGACACGTGGTAGATGACGTGTCCCAAAGCTCAGAAGAAAGGGCCCACAGGGGCCGACCAGGATACCCCTGCACCCGACCTGCAAGCACAAGCTAGCTCTTCTTAGAGCCCCCTGCAAATTGGCCTCCTCAGCCTCCCAGCTCACCCCGGGCCGCCACAGGACCAAGATGCCTCGGCCCTCCCACTCGTCCCCGAGCACTCCCGCCGAGGCCATCTTCCTCGGCCCCTTCGACCGACTAACTCCACCACTCACAAGCGTAACCGCTGCTCCGCAAATCTTGCCATGCGCGGATTCTCCGCCGGCAACACCCATGTTCCACGCCATCATGATCCCTATCAATGGGCGATCCGCTTATTATGCGGGAGCGACGTTGGGGGCGTAACTGCCGGCGAGATTCTCGCGCCTGCTACTGCGTGCCGCCGCCACTATATAAACCCCCATTACAGAGGGGTCAAGTAAGCTTTTTTCACCTCACTTAGCCGTTACTCTGCTCGGATCTTGTGCTAACTTGATCGTCGGAGGGTCCTCGGTGGTACCAAACCACCCCGGGACTTCCTTGCAGGTACTCGGCGCAAACTCCTTAAAACCGCCAATCTCCTCAAAACCCATTGAGACCCACACGCAAAGGAGATCACCTCCAAGATCCACCGGGAGATCGACGGAAGACAACATCTGACGGAGACCCGAAAAGGACATCCATCAGTTGGCACCGTCTGTGGGAAACAAGATTCCACAAAAAACAAAGTTGGCCTTCCGATCTCCATCCACATGGCAAGCAATCACCCTAAAGATCCAAGCACCCGCCGCCACTTCCCCCTCAACGGAGGCACGGGTGAACCTCCACCGAATGTCATCAACCCCTTCGCCGGCCACCGCCTCGCAGACTCCGGCGGTTACAGTTCCCTCAATCTATCCCATTCAACTTCGAGGCAAGGCGGCTTGAAGGCAACCTCACCACGGGGCCTAAGGGACCTCGCCGGAAGGAACCAAGGCCCATCAAGAACTATGGTCATGACGACAGGGGGGCAGTCGAGCGCCTGCGAGACTCAGCACCCCACGCCGGCAATGGAGGCCAGGGACTACGAGCCTATCACCTTTGGAGATGGGGATCTCTATGGCATATCCATGCCCCACAACGACCCTCTGGTGATCATGGCTCGAATCCACCTGTACGAGGTCCATCAGATACTTGTCGACTCGGGCAGCTCGGCGGACATCCTCTTCCACGACTGCTTTCTGCGCATGGGCTCACCCCAGCAGACTTGAAACCGACCTCCCACGTCCTTTCAGCGTTCACCAACCACTCTATCCCGGCGGAAGGGGTGGTCACCCTGCAGTTCAACGTCGGGGAGCCTGGCCGCACCCGTACGTTGCCTGTGGACTTCATCGTAGCAAAGGTCCCATCATCCTACAACGTCCTCCTCGGTCGCCCGATGCTGAACTCCCTCCAGGCCCAGATATCGACCTACCACCTTGGCGATGAAGTTCTCCCTCAATCAGGGCAGGATAGGTCGGGTCTACGGAGACCAGCGGGTCGTGAAGGTATGCCTTACCGAAACGTCTTCACCCGAGCAGCCGGCCGACGACGCCGAGGTATAAGACGACATCAAGGGTTCTCTGGACACCCGAGATGACCAGAAGGAAGTCCGGGGGACACCGGTCGAACCACTGACTGAGGTGCCGCTGACAGAGGGGGACGATGAAAAAACTTCCAGGTCGGATCACTCCTGATAGGGACTCAGCGAGATGACCTGGTCAGAAATAACTCCGACGTCTTCGCCTGGGCGCCTGCTGACATGCCTAGGATCGACCCCAAAATCATTTCTCATAAGCTCGGTGTTGATCCTACGGCCCGACCCGTCAGACAGAAAAAGAGAAGCTTCGTCCCGGTCAAATAGAAGGCTATCGAAGACGAGGTTTATCGACTTCTCGCCGCCAACTTCATCCGGAATGTGCCCTACTCGGAGTGGCTGGCGAACGTAGTTCTGGTCAAGAAGTCAAGCGGGAAATGGCGCATGTGCGTCGACTTCACCGACCTCAATAAGGCCTGCCCCAAGGACAATTATCCTCTCTCTCGGATAGATCAACTCGTTGACAGCTCGGCTGACCACGAGCTGTTGAGTTTCATGGATGCTTTCTCCGGCTACAATAAGATTTGTATGAATCCGGAAGATGAAGATCTTACCGCATTCACAATGGACCGGGGGGTGTACTTCTACAAGGTGATGCCCTTCGGCCTCAAGAACGCCTTGGCCACGTACCAACGGTTGGTCAATCGCATGTTCAAGCCACAGATCGGCAGGAATATGGAGGTCCATGTTGACGATATGCTCGTCAAATCTGTCTCGTCGGCCGACTACGCCAAGGATCTGGGCGAGGCCTTCGAAGTGCTCCACAAGTTCAAGATGAAACTAAACCCCGCTAAATGCGCATTCGGAGTCACCGGGGGAAAGTTCCTCGGTTTCATGGTCACTCACCGCGGAATCGAAGTTAACCCAGAGAAAATCGACGCTATCCTCAACATGGCCGTGCCTAAGACCAATGTCGAGATCATGCGGTTCACAGGACGAGTCGCTGCTCTGAGCCGTTTCATGTCCAGGTCGGGGGATAAATGCCTCCCGTTCTTCAAAGCTCTGAGGAAGATCCCGAGGTTCGAGTGGTTGGAGGAGTGCCAGGCCGCCTTCGACCAATTGAGGAAGCACCTCACGATGCCACCGCTACTCACCCGGCCGGTTGAAAGAGACGAGTTGTCACTGTATCTGGCGGTATCCGACGAAGCAGCGGGCTCGGTGCTCATCCGAGAGTTCGGTGGAGTGCAGAAGAAGATGTACTACGTGAGCCATGTATTTAAGGACGCAGAAACGAGATATCCAGCCATAGAGAAGATTGTCTTGGCCCTCGTTGTGGCCTCAAGGAAGCTGCGGCACTTCTTCCAAGCACACACCATCCTCGTCCTCACTGAGCGCCCGTTGGGGCCTTCCTTGCATCATCGGAATCCTCGGGCCGCTTAGAAAAGTGGAGGTGGGAACTATCTCAGTTTGACATAAAATATCGCCCGAGGCAGGCCATCAAAGCGCAGGCCCTGGCTGATTTCATCGTTGAATGCACTATCCCTAGCAAGGAACCGGAGTCCACGCAGACCCTCGCAACTCAATTTCCCATCGCGGAAAGGCCTGGCTCGGTTCCTGAGTGGGTCATCTACATCGACAGGTCTTCAACCGAGGAAGGTCGTGGTGCCGCCTCATTCTCCGGGGCCCGAACGAGGTAGAAATGGAGTACTCACTGAAGCACAGTTTCAAAGCCTCGAACAACGCGACAGAGTACGAAGCCCTCCTGGCTGGACTACGCATGGCCGCCAGGCTGGGGCTGAAGATAATTCGAATCCACAGAGACTCGGCCCTTATCGTCGGCCAACTGACCGGCCGCTTTGAAGCTCGGGAGCCTCTGATGATGAAGTATCTGGACGAAGGAAGGAAACTCCGGAGGAACTTTGATGAAGTCCAAGGAGAATAAATACCCACGTAGCTGAACGCCCAAGCCGACGCCCTGAATAAGCTGGCTTCGTCATACTCGGCCAACAATAAGCGGTCTATCCTCTTCGAAACCTTGCCTCTGCCCAGTGTGGAAGACGGAGCGACGACACTCCACGTACATGCGGCGCAGGAAGGCAACCAAGATTGGAGGAATCCCCTCGTGGAATTCCTAAAGGACGGCACGCTCCCAGAAGATCGGGGAACCACCCGCCGTCTCGGGGCCAAAGCCCGTCATTTCATCTGGAGCAACAGGAACCTCTACAAGAAATCCTTCACTCAGCCTTTGCTCCGGTGCATCGACCCCTACGAAGCCGATTACGCCCCCCATGAAATCCATGAGGGGGTTGGCGGTGCGCACCAAGGGCCCCGAACCTTGATCCAAAAGACGTTGCTCCAGGGGTACTACTGGCCCACTGTTCACGAGGACGCCCAGAAGCTAGTCAGAAGATGCAAGAGTTGCCAACTCCACGGCAGCATCCCACGCCTCCCCGCTACCGAGCTGACCGCCCTAACATCCCCATGGCCGTTTGCCTAGTAGGGATTGGACATGATCGGCCAGTTCCCTACCGGTACGGGCGGGCATACATATGTCCTCGTCGCGGTAGACTACTTCACCAAGTGGATCGAGGCCGTCCCTAACAGGAAACCAGATGCTGCCACGACCATCAGGTTCCTGCAAAAAAATCTGATACTCCGGTTCGGCATCCCGAGGTGTATCATCAACGACCACGGGACGGACTTCGAGAACGAGAAAGTGAAGGACTTCTGCAAGGAATACCATATCCTCATGAAGTTCTCCGCGGTTGCGCATCCCCAATGCAATGGGAAGGCCGAAGTCGCTAACCAAGACGTCCTCTGAGGTCTCCGGACTCGCCTAGAAGGGCGACAAGGCAGTTGGGTCGAAGAACTGCCCCGGGTCTTATGGGCCCTGCGTACGTCAAAGAAGACCCCCACCGAGGAAACCCCTTTCAGCCTCTGCTACGGGACCGAGGCAATGGTCCCGGCGGAGATCGGGTTACCTAGCCATCGGGTCGAGCACTTCAACGACGATGCGAATACCTCGGCACTACGGACCAACCTAGACAACTTGTTGGAGAAGAGAGACCGGGCTCAGATCAGGGCTGCCGCTTATCAACAACAAACGACCCGATACTACAACGCCCAGGTCAAGCGCTGCTCCTTCAAAACCGGAGATCTGGTCCGACGATGATACAAGTTCATCGATCAAGGCAGGTTACACAAGTTCTCCCCAAAGTGGGACGGTCCTTTCCTCGTCTCTGAGGTACTCCCTCGCGGAGCCTATCGCCTACAAGACGCGGACGGACGCAAGTTCCAGCGGCCTTACAACGCCGAGAAGCTTAAGCTATACCAATGAGGTCAAGGCCAATGAGCGTGTGTTAGTTATATGTATGCCCTAGAAGCCATTACTGTACATTGGATGTATATTGTAGTGGATACTGGGACATATATAGGTAGGACTTTCTTGCTCGACATGATAGTACGCTATCTGGTTGCTCTTTATCTTAACATGTATACTTTCTGTCTCTCTGTTACATGTTGATAAAGCCCTTAGGATGTGTACTCGACATCCAGGACTATGATGCAGATCATAATAGTGGGGCCTGGATAGTCCATGAAGACATCCTTCAATGTTCCTAGTCGTGGGAATATCGAGACGGGGCATCGATATTCCAGAGTAGACTAGCGTATATCTTCTCGACCCATGTGATGGGCGATGGATGATCCCATATCCATTGGTGTTTGACATCAGAGATGGTATGCGGGTGCTCAGTGGAGACTCGGTACACTGAACGGACTCGTCGAGAACTCCCAGATGGTATTATACCTCACGTCAGATGGCAGTTCTCTGGTGACACTGGTACAGCTTAGTCTGTTGACCCGAGATCGTCATAGAGTCTTGTGTGTCTCCCACTGTGCTTTGATTTCCACCCTACCACGGCTCTACTGAGTCGTGCAAACAGGTGGTTTTTGGGTACAGTCCCGATTCACATGGAGGCAATGAGCGATAGGAGGGGATTCGTCTCTCCTGGTATTGGGGGTTGATGTTGCGCTATGCACGACTGGCCATAACAGGAAACCCCTGGCCAGGGTTGCAGTGATATACTGGTAAGAGTTATCAGTAGTTTCACGATTGTTATGGACCTCACGTCGGCATGACTTATCGAGCTATTGGGGTCTGACGGTTACCACCCCTAGGCGAGATATGCGACATATCAGACGAACAGACCGGACTGTACGATAAGTGTTACTGGTTGGATTCGCAGGAGTGTGAGCGGGCTTGCTCGTCGATCTTCTGATCGCTCAATACCCGGGTGGCCGTTATGTTTAGCAGACCGCTTGCGGCTTGTGGGTGTTTGATATGATCATCACCTGCTGCCGGCGTATTGACGAGTCTTTAGAGTCCTACACAGAGGTTTCCTGGCTCAAGCGAAACGAAATAGGAGCGCATATGAGATATGTGCGGGACCGAGAATAATGCGTGTATGTGATACCGTATTCTATTCTCGCGATGAATGTATCGATTGGTTGTATGCGATATAACCTAGTTATCGAATCGAGGATTGATTCGATAATTCGATACATCGGATATTAGCCGGTCATATGCGATATGACCGGATCGTTAAATCAAGTGTTGATTTAATGATTTAATGTATAATTATATATTTGATATATTACTTTGCATTAACTAATATTTGTTCACTTTATATGGATTTTCTCACTTGAAGTGCACATTGTATATATGATATAGTTTTGTGCACGAGTTTGTATCATGTTTGATGATACATGCAACCTTGGGTGTGTGTATGCTATACACTATGTTTTGTTAATGGTTAGGATTTCCATTGCTTTATTTATTTATCTATTTATTTTAGTTAAAAGAAAAAGGAAAAACAAAATGGTTGCTTTTATACTAGAACTTTCTTGATGCTTCATGCATCTTTGACTAAGTGACCATTTTGTCTTCATCTCCTAAACCTAACCATTCAACTAACCCTAGTTCATTCTCTACACTTAACCAAGGTTGCATTATGATAAGAATGAAAGGGATTTTCTTTTTAACTTAATCCTTTTTATTCTATCATCTTCATCATCTTCATCAAGCTTCAAAAAGCTTGCTACCTTCAATGGTGAAATGAGAAAAAGAGTGAGAAATCCAATTCTAAAGTGAACCCACTTCCTATTTCTTCATCCTCTACCACTTGCCAAGTAGTATAGGGTGTTTTCTTCACAAGTTTCATGACTTGGTGAAGTTGGAGCTTGATCTTGAGTTGCCTCGACATAGATCATCTTCGGCATCGAAGTCGACGACCTAGCCCGATCATTTCTCCGACGAAACCTTCGCCAGAGTCCGGATTCCGATAGGTACAGCGGAGGGACGTCATCACGGAGCCTAGCAAGTGGAGGACCGGATCTGCAAAGGTTGTAGTCACTTTCCTTTAGCAATAAAGTTGTTTACTTGCTTGCATCGCCTTATGCTCTAGTTAACGATCCGTATTAGGGTTTGTAGGCATATGAAAAAATTTGAATTGGGCATGTTTGATCTGTTGTGAGACCTCATTTGTGTGCCTAGGAACCCTACAGTGGTATCAGAGCCTAGCTAGAGCCTTAGGCGATGCGTAGACAGTGTTAGAAGTCCGATCGAACCGAAACCCTAATGCAAAATTGCTCTCTGTACATTTTTTGAAATCGGGGATTTTTGAGAATTAAAAATATGCAGAAAAATCAGCAGGAGTTTCTAAGAATTACTGAGAAGCACGTGCGCCTAATTCAATCAAAGCGCGGCGGAACCGCGGCATTAGCATGGCTAATGCGGCGGTTCCGCGACCACTTAGTCGCTTCTTCCATTTATTTTTGCACAGTAATTCCTATATTTTGGTGCTGTATTTTCTTGGAATTTTTAAATCTTACTCAAGAGTTGAGTTTTCTGGGTTGTATTGGGAGTTCGTAGATTCGATCGGATTATCAAACTTTGTCTATGTGTTTTTCCGGGTAATTTTAGAATATATTAAAAGTTCGACCAGATATAAATACCCACTTTTTCCCCTGCCGGGAAATTTCCAATTGTTGGATATTTTCGTAGTTTAATCATGTTCTAAGTAATGCAAGTAACGCGATGGTCCCTCTAGAAGACAACAAAGCTTAACTCGATTATGTGACCGTCTTGAACTGCCCTTTGTACCTTAGGGTCTGGGGCAGTACGGCGTGCCACATGTGAGACGTTGGCTTGACCCTTCTACGGCTGGACCATTGGTACTGAGGCACGAAGTGAATGTTTTTAAACTTATTTCATGTGTTGAGCTGTTTCGGGAAAACCTGGGTGTTCGATCGGAAAGTTTAACATTTTCTAATTATCTGGAATGTGATACAATAATTGGAATTCACAAGTAGTTATGAGATAACTGAATGAATGTTATAAATCTAGCACTTTAGTCTCACTTGATCGGTTGCCACGCAATTTTGATGTGATCAAAAATCCGTCGCAATCACGTAGCGTACGCGGATGCTCGCCGGGTAAACTTAATAGACAGCCTCACTCCATAGCCCCGACCAAGTGACTGTAGGAGAACCCCGTTGCCGAAAGCATCCGTTCGGGTGCTCGTGGCAGCGGTGTTCCGCCTTGGTGCACTTCGTCGACGGCGTCGGGGGTGTGGCTGCCTACTAAAGTTTGCGACGAGCATTCGATCAGGATGTCGGGAATCTTGTTGAATTGCCCGACTTGATATTGAAAAGAGTTTTCGATAATGAGACTAAAATGCGGGGTTTATAATTGTTAGGCATGCGATGTCTAAGTATTTCATTTGATTAGGCATGCGATATCTAAAGAGGTTGCGGATTCTAACTGTTGTAGTTTTACACTTTCTTTTCTGTGACCGTAAGTGTAATATGTAGTGGTATTGCCGATTGTCGTTGCTATATGTCGACGACAATCGGTGTATGCATACTTACTTACGTTGATGACATGTGATGTTATATGTTGCTGGATATGTTATATTGGATCGTCGTGTTTGAATAGCCAGGGTTTTTTTTATGTGAGATGAGTGTTTTCCTTTTTCATTCATGTAAAAACTTGTATGTAATATTCTTTTATTGGGGCACTTCCTGGTTGCGGATGATTTCACCTTTTGTATATTATTTACTTTTCCGCATTAGGATAGACCCAAGGAGGGGAGCATAAGTAACCGGGTTCTAGGGTCCAGTGGGAGACCATCTCGAGGAGTCGAGTCCGGGTCTCCTAACCCTAGAATTGGTAGGGTTGCTTGCCGCTTTCGTAGGGGTCTAGGGGTGTGGGATTGGCTATTCATCACGACCGTGGAATCCGTGTTTTATATTGGCTCGTATTAAAAACACGGACGTCCTAGTATATCCAATATTTCATATGATACTTTCTGCTGCGTTATCTGTGATGTGATCATGTGATATGTTCAGATAGATATTATATATAGTATATATGATATATTATATAGACGTTGCTTATGTTTTACACCCGCGCTAGCCCTGCCTCGTTCTGGCGTTAGTTACCTAACCTAACGGTGCAGACGGGACATCGAGGCGAATGCGGATGGCATAAGCGAACGTTATATTTATCTGTGATGTTTAGGTGGACTTAAATGATGGGACATTCATTAATGAGATTAATGAAAGAAAATAAACCTAATTGATGTTGTGGGATCGAATTTCAAAATAAAAACAGGTGGCTACAGTTCTTGCTTTGCATCGCGGTGTTCCTTGTAAAACATCCAGCACCTTATTTGATAAGGAAAGGACCGAGATCCCTTCACTGGGAGTGACTCCTTTAGCAATAACTGGCAGATGCTACAACCCTCGGTTTGTCTTTTGATCGCTTCTATAGTTTCTGCTTTGCACAGTGATATATATGATATATCCCGTATCTCATTCGACGAGGAAAGGGCCGACGATCCCTTCACCGGGAGTGACCCCTTTAGCAAAACTAGAAAAGCCTAAAAAACATTCCATTTAAAAACCATTTGATTCCGCAACGAAATCAAGTTCAAAACGTTAAAGGTTTTCTTAAAAACCATCCGCAACCCTCCGTCATTTTAGGAAGTAGAGTACTTAGTATTCGTGCTACGTTTGTCGACCATAGTCGAGGCGTAGTGTATGGTAGCTAAGTGATGTCTTCTTACACCGCATATGATGCGATTAGTTAGGACAGTCATGTGGCTTTGTTGACCTTAGCCAAGGGTCATGTGGGTGGGTCTAACTAATCACGAAATGACGGGTAGAACTTGACTAGTGCTTATGATTTGTTGACCTTAGCCAAGGTCATAGGTGCTAGGGGTGAAAACCATTATCGGGAGTTTCAAGTGTTGAAACTTGCAATGAGATTGCATACCTTCTATGTGATAGTTGGATCTCGATACCCAATGCGAGTAATTGTTACTCCTGGGAGAGTTTTGCACTTTACAATTAGCCGATCAAGTAGGTGTCTAGAAAGGTGTCAACAGGGTTACGCCTCTGGGAAAACGAGGTTTACTGTAATTAGGTCCGTGCGAAAGCACGGGGAACCTCCCTCAAAGTACCGACACTGGCCTGGCTGAAAGATTGGCGAACTTGTAGAGTGTAATTAATCCCGGCTAGTCTTTCCTTTTAAGGTTTGAAGGAAGATTTGATAAAAACAGTGGGAGCCATCCTGATTAGATAAAATATATAACCAATCTAATCTTGCAAGAGCGCACGCAGAGTGTTTTCTTCTCTCTCTCTCCAGGTAGCGACCATATCACGCCTTAATCAAGATAATAATATGGATGTATTGACCGAACCCGCTTGTTATATTGAGCTGGGGAACGTTGGTCCCGCTCCAACTTATAATTGTTATAAGACAGAGCAGAAAATAGGGGAATACCAGAATTCCTATGCCACCCAAACGAAGAAAGTGCATGAGATGCATCTCCTTCGGGTGTGTTCATTATAAAGAACTGTTTCTCAGTATCCTCTGATTCCTGGGTATTTGATACCAGATCAGGATCCCAGATATGTAATCTGTTACATAGGGCTACCGAAAGGTAGAAAAACTGAGAACGGGTGATAAGTTTCATGAGACAGAAAACGGGGCAAGTGTTGCAGCCAAGTCTGTTGGTTACTGTCACCCTGTATTACCAATACATTGATTCTGAACAAATGCTATTAGATACCGAACCTGATATACAAAATCATATCAGTCTCTTTATTAGTAAAGAAATGATAAAATTTTGTATTGATGGATAATGTTTTGAATATTTCCTATATCAAAAGTTGATCGGTTCAGCCACGTTATCTAAAAGCATTGATGTTCTAAATCAAACTACAGTTCCTAGTATACAGAACACACACAAGAGGAAGAGTTCAGAAATGAACGAATCCTTCTTGAGGCATTGTAGACTAGGTCATATCAATGCGACCCGACTGGCTGAAGTTACATTTTAGATGCATATTTAAATCAGTTTGAATTTACATCTTGTGAAATTTGCCAGTCATGTCACAAAGATTAGATGACCATAGCTCCGTTTACTGGAAACAGAGAAAGAGTTAGTAAACTCTTGGGACTGATACATGATGATGTATGTAAGGTCTCCTGTCTACATATGCCAGGACCGGTTCTTTGTACTTCATTACATTCTCTGATAGTCTTTCAAGATTCAGCCATATGTTCTTGTTGAAACATAGGTCCGAAGCTTTTGAGATATTCACAGAATATACGTTAGAAGTAGAGAACCAAAACCGGGTATAAGTATTATGTCCTATGATAAGATCAGGGAGGAGAATACTTGTGCATGGAATTCTTGGACTATTTTAAAAGAAAATGAGATTCTCTCTCAGTATTACTCCTCTGAATACACCACAGCACAACGGTGTATCAGGGCGGAGCAATCGCATCGTATTAGATATGGTGTACTCTATGATGAGTACTACTGAGTTACCTATTTCCTTTTGGGGTTGTGCACTTGAGAAGCTGCATACCTATTGAATTAGGTTCGAATCAAATCAGTGCCTACCACTCTATATAAGATATGGTATGGGAAGAACCTATCTCTTAAGTAAGTTATGATTTAGGATTGTCCGGCCTATGTCTAAAGCAAAATCCGGACAAGATCAAGGCAAGGTCAGTTCTGTAGAATTGGAAAGGTTCCAGCTATACAAAACTGCAGCTGATGATTTGACAGAACCAAAAGATTCAATAGTTCCCGACGAACCTCAGCCTCTCCGCCGATCTGGTAAGGTTCCTCATCCGCCTGAGAGATACCTCGGTTTCTCAATAACAGTGGGAGCGAGGAATGCATCATGAGATGATGACCCAACTAGTTTCGAGCAGGCCATCGAGAGTAGGAACTCTGTAAGAATGGCTGGATGCTTAGCGATCTGAGATGGAATCCATGTACACCAACAAAGTATGGACTTTGGTTGCTATATCTGAAGGGTTAAATCCCCATCAGAAGCAAGTATATCTTGAGAAGATTACTTGGTGTAGATGGAAAGGTTGAGACTTTCAAAGCTAGACTTGTTAAAGTTTTTTTTTCATCAGGCATGGATAATGATGAAACCTTTTCCAGGGACTATGCTTAAGTCCATCCAGATCATACTTGCCATTACTACATACCATGACTACGATATCTGGTGGTTGGGTGCCATGACTACTTTTCTAAATAATGATTTAGAAGAGAACGTCAATAAGAACACAGCCAGAGGGCTTCGTAAACAGTGGGAGCAGCGGAAACATGTGCAAGTTGCTTTACATAATGAAGCAGGCATCGCGGAGTTGGAACGTCTGTGTTGATGTGGTAGTCAAAAAGTTTGACTTCATCAAAATGGTAGATGAACCTTGTATATACAAAACGGTAGTAGAGAGAAAGGTAGTCATCCTCGTATCGTACGTGGACAACATACTCTTGATAGGAAAAGAGTTTCCTATACTACGATCGGTCGATCTCCTCTTGTCACATGGATTCTCCAATAGGATAAAGGTGATACCTCCTCGATCCTGGGGAGAATCACTGGAAAGGTTCCAGGGTGATAAGGACGACTGAGTGTCAGTCGCAGGTATTGTCTTTACCCTCGGTAAAGGGAAGGTATGTTGGAAGAGTACCAAGCTAGATACCGTGGCAAACTAGACGATAAAGGCTGGTCACATCGCTATTAAAGATACTACCAAAGAGGCAGTTTGGGTGTATATTGGTTCATAAGATGAACTAGGTTCCTACCATTGTGTGACAATGGAAGTGTGGCTTTGGCCCAGGAGCCCTGGTCCCATCAGTGACCCAGACATATTCTGAGGCAGCATCACCTGATCATGGAAATAGTTGATCTCCAGGGTGATCGAGGTTGGGAGAGTAGACTCAGAGGACGACACGGCAGATCCACTCACAAAGGCCTTTTCCCAAAGAGAGACTTTTAGGGGATGGTTGAGTATTAGATACTATAACTACTGCTACAGATGGCCCTAGTGCAAGTGGGAAATTGTTAGTTATATGTATGCCCTAGAGGCCATTACTGTACATTGGTTGTATATTGTAGTGGATGCTGGGACATATATAGGTAGGACTTTCTTGCTCGACATGATAGTACGCTATCTGGTTGCTCTTTATCTTAACATGTATACTTTCTATCTCTCCGTTACATGTTGATAAAGCCCTTAGGATGTGTACTCGACTTCCAGGACTATGATGCAGATCATACTAGTGGGGCCTGGATAGTCCATGAATACATCCTTCAATGTTCCTAGTCGTGGGAATATCGAGACGGGGCATCGATATTCCAGAGTAGACTAGCGTATATCTTCTCGACCCATGTGATGGGCGATGGATGATCCCATATCCATTGGTGTTTGACATCAGACATGGTATGCGGGTGCTCAGTGGAGACTGGGTATACTGAACAGACTCGCCGAGAACTCCCAGATGGTATTATACCTCACGTCAGATGGCAGTTCTCTGTGACACTGGTACAGCTTAGTCTGTTGACCCGAGATCGTCATAGAGTCTTGTGTGTCTCCCACTGTGCTTTGATTTCCACCCTACCATGGCTCTACTGAGTCGTGCAAACATGTAGTTTTTGGGTACAGTCCCGATTCACATGGAGGCAATGAGCGATAGGAGGGGATTCGTTTCTCCCGGTATTGGGGGTTGATGTTGCGCTATGCACGACTGGCCATAACAGGAAACCCCTGGCCAGGGTTGCAGTGATATACTGGTAAGAGTTATCAGTAGTTTCACGATTGTTATGGACCTCACGTCGGCATGACTTATCGAGCTATTGGGGTCTGACGGTTACCACCCCTAGGCGAGATATACGACATATCAGACGAACAGACCGGATTGTACGGTAAGTGTTACTGGTTGGATTCACAGGAGTGTGAGTGGGCTTGCTCGTCGATCTTCTGATCGCTCAATACCTGGATGGCCGTTACGTTTAGCAGACCGCTTGCGGTTTGTGGGTGTTTGATATGATTATCACCTGCTGCCGGCGTATTGACGAGTCTTTAGAGTCCTATACAGAGGTTTCTTGGCTCAAGCGAAACGAAATAGGAGCGCATATGAGATATGTGCGGGACCGAGAATAATGCGTGTATGTGATACCGTATTCTATTCTCACAATGAATGTATCGATTGGTTGTATGCGATATAACCTAGTTATCGAATCGAGGATTGATTCGATAAGTCGATATATCGGATATTAGCCGGTCATATGAGATATGACCGGATCGTTAAATCAAGTGTTGATGATTTAACGATTTAATGTATAATTATATATTTGATATATTACTTTGCATTAACTAGTATTTGTTCACTTTATATGGATTTTCTCACTTGAAGTGCACATTGTATATATGATATAGTTTTGTGCACGAGTTTGTATCATGTTTTATGATACATGCAACCTTGGGTGTGTGTATGCTATACACTATGTTTAGTTAATGGTTAGGGTTTCCATTGCTTTATTTATTTATCTATTTATTTTAGTTAAAAGAAAAAGGAAAAACAAAATGGTTGCTTTTATACTAGAACTTTCTTGATGCTTCATGCATCTTTGACTAAGTGACCATTTTGTCTTCATCTCCTAAACCTAACCATTCAACTAACCCTAGTTCATTCTCTACACTTAACCAAGGTTGCATTATGATAAGAATGAAAGGGATTTTCTTTTTAACTTAATCCTTTTTATTCTATCATCTTCATCATCTTCATCAAGCTTCAAAAAGCTTGCTAGCTTCAATGGTGAAATGAGAAAAAGAGTGAGAAATCCAATTCTAAAGTGAACCCACTTCCTATTTCTTCATTCTCTACCACTTGCCAAGTAGTATAGGGTGTTTTCTTCACAAGTTTCATAACTTGGTGAAGTTGGAGCTTGATCTTGAGTTGCCTCGACGTAGATCATCTTCGGCATCGAAGTCGACGACCTAGCCCGATCATTTCTCCGACGAAACCTTCGCCAGAGTCCGGATTCCGATAGGTACAGCGGAGGGACGTCATCATGGAGCCTAGCAAGTGGAGGACCGGATCTACAAAGGTTGTAGTCACTTTCCTTTAGCAATAAAGTTGTTTACTTACTTGCATCTCCTTATCCTCTAGTTAACGATCCGTATTAGGGTTTGTAGGCACATGAAAAAATTTGAATTGGGCATGTTTGATCTGTTGTGAGACCTCATTAGTGTGCCTAGGAACCTTACAGCGTGCACCCCTCCTTTCGCGAAAACGATGTAAATGTTTTCTAGAAATCCTTTCCATTCAAATAAAAGGGACGTCAAAACATTACAAACAAAATTCTGTCTTTGTGATCCAAAGCCCTCGCCAAAGAGGCGACCGCGCAGCTTCACTTCCCGGTTATTCTTACCAGGCTTCCTACGGCCCTCCAACGCTAAGAGTCAAAGTCCTCCCTAGAGGCAGCCGAGCGGCTACCCTGCTCGGCTATCCTGGGCCGGTAGCTTCCCTACACGCAACGCCAGGGATCAAAGCCCTCGCCAAGAGGCAACCGCGCAGCTTCACTGTCCGATTATTCTTAGCAGGCCTCCTACGGACCTCCAACGCTAGGGATCAAAAAGTCCTCCCAGAAGCAGTCGAGCCCGACCCTCGCTCGGCTATCCCCGGCTGGTAGCTTCCTACCACAACTGACAAGGATCAAAAGCCCTCATAGAGGCATTCGAGCCCTCGCTTGGCTATCCTTCAGGACAAAAGCCATCGCCAAGAGGCACCTGGCAATAACCCTGCCCGGTCAACGGTCCTTGGTAGGCTTCTTACAGCCCCTCCCGCGCTAAGGACCAAATTCCTCCCAGAGGCAGTCGAGCCCGACCCTTGCTCGGCTATCCCCAGCTGGTAGCTTCCTACCACAACCGATAGGGATCAAAGTCCTCGCAAAGAGGCACTGGGCAGCAACCCTGCCTGGTCCCCGTCCTGAAGGATCAAAGCCCTCGCAAGAGGCAACTGAGCGGCTACCTTGCTCGGTCATCTTCGGCTGGTAGCTCCCAACCCATGACGCCATGGATTAAAGCCCTCGCAAGAGGCATCTGAGCGGCTACCCCGATCGGTCATCCCCGGCTGGTGGTTTCCTACCCACAACGCCAGAGATCAATGCCCTCGTCAAGAGGCAACCACGCAGCTGCACTGCCTGGTTATCCTTAGTAGGCTTCTTATAGCCCCTCCGACGCTAAGGATCAAAGCCCTCGCAAGAGGCAACCGAGCGACTACCCTGCTTGGTCATCCCTAACTGGTAGCTTCCCTACTCGCGGCGCCAGTGATCAAAGCCCTCGCCACGAGGTAACCGCGCAGCTCCACTGCCCGGTTATCCTTAGCAGGCCTCTTACAGCCCCTCCAATACTAAGGATCAAAGCCCATGCCAAGAGGCAACCGAGCAGCTTCCCTACTCGGCCATCTCCAGCGGGCATCCTCCTGACCACCAGAGGCTGCTGGTTTGAAGCCCTCATAACGAGGCCACCTTGCTCCCTTCTGCTCGGCAGAACTGCGGCGGGAAGCATGTTGCTCGTCAAATGCCGCAGACCCAAAACCCATCGAGAGACATCAGATCTGTTCAAGTCTGAGCAATCCCCCCTCGACTCCGGGGCCATAGGGATACCTCCTCTCAGCAGCACTCGGCACGCGACGTACGATCGCCTGACATGGAAGCCCAACAAAGCAAGCAAGGATAGTCTACGAAAACTCTTCACATCCAAAAGATAAAGTGCAAAGCGATGAAACAACAAGATTTTTATTCGCACAAGCAAAATGTTTTTACAGGGGTATTGGGGGCTCCCCAGCCTTACAAAGTTCCAGACACTTACAAAAGAGGGACGATGAAATATCAAAAAAAGCCCAAGTCACAAACCCCCCCCGCTGCCATCGCATCCCTCACCGCTGCCATCGCAGTCTGCCGGAGGCTTCACCACCGGAGGCTTTGCCACCAGGGGGACGCCTCGCTTCCCTCATCGCTGTCTGCCGGAGGCTTTGCCACAGGGAGTGGGACCTGAGCACGGATCTCGCCATCGGCGAACTCAGGAAGCCGCTCTTTCACGGCATCTAGAGACTTATTCCACGTGACAGCAGAATGCTCGCCAAGCTCGGCGTAAAACTGCTCTGACACCGTGTAATTGGCCACAGCCTTCTTAGCCCTAATCTCGGCAGTCCCGGCCACCAGAAGCGCCGCCTCGACATCCCTCCTGCTGGCGTTTTTCTTCTTCTCCATGGCCGCGAAACGATCGGCCAGATCCGCCTCAGCAACTCGGTGGGATGCACTCAGGCAATGATAGGCACCCTGGTTCGCTGAGATGGCGAGCTCCGCAGCCTCCGCTCGGGCTGCCAGGACATCGGCCCTCGCCCTCTCCAGACGCAGGTCACGTCGCAGGACCTCGACCTCTGAAGGAAACGCTTCCACCGGCCTCGGTGCGTGGAACACCCCCTCGACCTCCATACGAGTAACGAGGGCACAGCGTTGAAGGACCTGACAGGAAATGGATGAGAAACTTGGAAACGCTCGAGCCAAAGAAAGGAAGGTAAAAAAAAAACAAACGCGTAGAGGAGTTCATACCTAGACCGCCCCTTGGGCTATGGCTTCTATTCGAACCCTTAGGGTGCCATGCGGAAGCCTCCCCCCGGCCGACTCTTCCATCCGGTGAGCAGGCCGATAGCGACGGAAAGCCCAGATGGAGACATGAAGACGACATCCCCCTCCTGCACGGGAATCCCCTCAGGGACCCTCGACGGCGGTGCACGAGAGATTGTCTTTTTCCTCTTAAAGGGGACCCCGTCCTCACCCTCCCCTGCGTCCCTCATCTGGAGCTTGGATGACCATGGACATCTCTGGCCGCCGCCGGAATAATCACCAGGAGCCATCAACGAAGCGGACGGCCCTGCCGCTGTCGAAACATTCGGCGCAGGGCACGAGCCAGCCGGGGGCACGGCCGCACCACTGGCCTCCCTCCGGAATGAGAAACTCAAAGAGTGGGAACGAACCATGTATCCAACCCAAAAGAGGAAGAGCGCCGAGCAGCCAAGACTTAGAAGGAGGGAAAATATGAAGAAATAGGGGCCCTGGAGTGGGCCCCACCCCATATTTATCATTGCAATCGCCCTCATCCAACGGCGCCCTTCATCTCCCGCCAAAGTGCCTCCTCGCGTCCAACGGCTCCGATCGCTCCACTTGTCATTCCCATACTGGGCCGCATCCCATCAGACGCCATAGGCCTGCATACGTCGCGTCGGCCAACCGACGCTTGACACGCAGACCGTTGCTTCAGTGGCAGGATGCACAAACCTGCGCACCTTCCTTAAATGCCGAGATCTCGCCCTAATTCGCTGGCAGAAAAGACAGCTGACAGCCCGGGGACGCGACCTGATGAAATCTTAGGAGGGAGCTCATCCCGGGCGGCCCGGCAGTCCACTCTTATCCCGACCCGCCAGCTGGCCGGAACAATAGTGGGGGGCTAATGATGATGCTCTATAGTGGCGATCTCCCAGATCAGGACACGTGGCAGATGACGTGTCCCAAAGCTCAGAATAAAGGGCCCACAGGGGCCGACCAGGCTACCCCTGCACCCGACCTGCAAGCACAAGCTAGCTCTCCTCAGAGCCCTCTGCAAATTGGCTTCCTCGGCCTCCCAGCTCGCCCTGGGCCGCCAAAGGACTAAGATGCCTCGGCCCTCCCGCTCGTCCCCGAGCTCTCCCGCCGAGGCCATCTTCCTCGGTCCCTCCGACCGACCAACTCCACCACTCACAAGCGTAACCGCCGCTCCACAAATCTTACCATGCGCGGATTCTCCGCCGACAACACCCGCGTTCCACGCTATCAAGATCCCCATTAATGTGCGATCCGTTTATTACGTGAGCGTGACGTCGGGGGCGTAACTGTCGGCGAGATTCTCGCGCCTGCTACTGCATGCCGCCGCCACTATATAAACCCCCATCACAGAAGGGTCAAGTAAGCTTTTTTCACCCCACTTAGCCGTTACTCTGCTCGGATCTTGTGCTAACTTGATCGTTGGAGGGTTCTCGGTGGTACCAAACCACCCCGGGACTTCCTTGCAGATACTCGGCGCAAAATCCTCAAAACCGCCAATCTCCTCAAAACCCAATGAGACCCACACGCAAAGTAGATCACCTCCAAGATCCACCGGGAGATTGATAGAAGACAACATCTGATGGAGACCCGAAAAGGATCTCTATCTCTCTCTAAGTCTCATCTCTCTCCCTATATATATATACTTATAAACACACATCACACACTTCCTGCTGCTGTTTTTTCCCTTGTTTCACCCATCTTGGCTGACCCTTGCCACCCTTCCCTGTGGCTGAGCCGCCTCCATCAACAAGTGGTCAGGCTCTAGTACTTGTGTTCGAAATCAATTGCCAAAGCTCCGTCAACGTCCCTGCAACAACAACAACCACCCCAAGCCTCCTCTTTTATTTTACAACCACACCATCGATTTTCAACAAGTCCATACGACGCGACCAAGCCAAGAACCGAGACTCCAAGACCAGGCTCAAGTCCGCATGAGAACGACAGTCATTTCCACACCTCCGGATCTTCAATCCGACGACGTTTCAAATTTATACCCGGAGGTGTTCGACGAAATCACACATGACTTTCCGATGTTTTCTTGCGTTCTAACCGTACCATCGTCAATTGCTGTTGTCTTTTTATTTCTCGTCGACTAGGTAAGTCCCTTCTTATTTTCCATTAATCTTCATGTTCAAAGCTTAATTTTTTTAATATAATGAGTATGCATATATATGAAAATCCAAGCTTTTCATTTATTTAATGCATATCATCATTGTAATTGTAAACTGTAGTTAATAGAAATAAGGTTTTTGTTATATTAAACAATGGTCAAGCATCCAAAGAAAAATTTATAGTAAAACACAGAGAACATCGTTTTAGCCTTTTTCTTTTCTGAGGTCATAAACATTGAACGCTCTCATATTTCATTATTATTATTTATTCAAACCAAAATAATCTCCTAAACAATGTGGTTGACTGCTATTTTTTTTCACTTTTAAAACGCTTATGTTTTCTAACACCATGGAAAAATATAAGATAAACTAGGATAAAAGAAAGAATCAAACCTTTTCTTTAAATACAAAATTTAAGACTAAGCCATAAAGGATCCATGTACGAACAAATAGCAAATTTATTACTAATGCAAATCATATTGTTTTCCTTTTAGACATGAGCAAGATTAATTGGAATCAATTGATAAATTTGTATAAAGAATCCTTAGAATAAGTGCAATAGAAATATGTATTAATTTCTAAAGAAACACTTTTACTAAAATACCCTCGCTTTTAAAAAACGTTTTTGAATCATTATTTTTAAAACCTTTGCAATTACGCATCTACTACCCTCTTTAGGCGACCCGCTATTGGATGGTGTAGATTATCGCACATCCTTGGGCTAGTAGAGAGAGATGCGGACCTCCTCACGGAGCATTCCGTCTCGAAAGGTTTTTTTTAATATGATTTTTTAAGAAAAACGAAATTTCTACTTAATAATAAAATTAATTTATATAATTATATAAATATTACAAATCCATATAGTTTTAAAATATAATAACTTATATTTCTTCAAATAAAAGAATTACAAGTTTCATCAAAATACCATCAAGATATCAATACAAGACAATTTTACAGTAAAATACCATGAACTATTCAAGTTAAGATAATTATCACTAAAATACATCAATTCTTAAAATACACATCCATAGAAACCTTAAAGAATATAAATAACTTTTCGAAGTTATTTTGAACTATTTAAAAATATTTTTCATAAAACCCCCTCCAGCTATATAAAACACTGTTAAGGACTTTTAGTAAATATAGGTTTAAGCGGGATCAATTATCTTGAGCCTCAGGGAGCCGGAGAAAGTGAGTGCTTGCCTATTTAAGGTAGAAAACTTAACGGTGTTATCAATGGTAATTGTCTTGGAAAAAGAGACAAATCCCGTCGTCCATGTACAGCAGTTACCGATAACTCCGAATCTAATTTAGAATCCAAATCAGTTCTAAGTGTCTGACTCAAGTCTGAGTCTAAATCAAGCTTGAATTCAATCCAACCCAGAATCCAATTCAAACATGAATCTAAACTCTAACATGTTATGCTTGAACCTGAACCTGAATATCAAACCTGAATACAAGACTTGAACTTGACTCCATCAAAACATGAATATTTGAACACTATGACTTGACTCGAACCATGAATACAACTTGACATGAATACATGAATACCTGACATGAATACTTAATATATACATGAACTCAATCTTTCAACTTGATATATATTCATGGATTCGAGCAAGACTGGTAATTTTAGCTGTAACTTAGTATATATGGGGTGCTGGGGTAGTTCATGTGTGAATCCAATGAAATCTCAGGAGTCTTACTAGATCATGAACCTATGTCTACTAATACAAGCAAGTTATCATGAGGGCCCGTGTTTCCTTGCTCCTAAATTACAGCCCGTTGAGTTTGGAATACTTCAACACTAGGTTGAATTCCTGTTACTAATACTTGATTCGGGCCCGTGGTTTCTTATCCCTGGATTACAGGCTGTTGGGTTCGAGAACACTCTTGAGATTGGTTTACATTCACCCTTGAAATCACGTTAGTTAATTTTACCTTTTAGAGACTTTTAGGATATTTACTTTCCCTTCATGTTCACTATACTTACACTCCACAGCCATGTTATACTTATTGCCACGATAATATAGTTGACATACACATTATCATGCAAACTACTTGTTTATATGTTCATGATTTATATCCATGGTATATCATTACACCTTGCATTTCATTTATATTCATCACACTCATTTCTTGGGGACTTACCGAGCGAAAGTTCGTTGCCGGACATTCCACCCACTTTTGTTTTCTTGGAATGTTCGTCAGATACCGCGGAGACTAAAAAGTAGATATCTCAAGGAGGAGCACAATCAGATTGAAACCCGGGCCTAAAACAGTTATCTCTTCTCAGTTTATGTATGCCACCTGTTTAGGCATTTTCATCCTTGTATTTTCTTTCAGTTGAAAGCATGTATTGTAAATGAATTAAGTTGAATATAAATAAAGTTGTTGAAGCTTTAATCTCATGTTTATTCTCTTGTCATTTTATATTGCTTATTTTACGCTTAGCGTATTTATTCCGGGAATGACTTCTCGAAATAAATACGTTGCGGCCTTTCCACGTCACCGTTTCCGTCTACTGGGAAGCAGAGCATGACAAGAACTGTGGGATTCTTCGTCTAGTATGTGGATGCCATTCTCTTAATAGGAAATGACATTCCTATACTACAATCAGTCAAAGGATCTTGTCACAGAGGTTCTCTATGAATGACCTGGGTGATGCCAACTACCATCTGGGGATCCAGATCTATCGTGATAGATCAAAGAGAATGGTGGGACTTTCATAGTCAAGGTACATCAACACCATACTAAAAAGATTTAATATGGAAGATTCAAATCGCGGTAGTCTACCGGCTTGTCACAGAATCACCCTCTCCAAAGAGATGTCTCCCAAGACTGATTTGGAAAGGGCTCACATGTCGATTATACCCTACACTTCTGCGGTAGGCTCTATAATGTATGCGATGTTGTGTACCAGACCAGATGTTGCTTACGTACTAAGCATGGTAAGCCGGTATCAGTCAAACCCAGGGAAGAAGTACTGGATAGCAGTAAAGAACATTCTCAGGTACCTGAGAAGGACTAAGAAGATATTCTTGGTGTATGGTGGAAAAGAGATCGAGACCTTTACTAACTCTAGCTTCCAGAGTGATAAGGATGACTCCATGTCCATGTCGGGTTATGTCTTTACCCTCAATGGAGGGGCGGTCTGTTGGAAGAGCTCTAACTAGGACACCGTTGCAGAAACAACGATGGAAACGGAGTATTTCGCTGCATGAGACGCCGCAAAAGAGGCAGTCTGGATGAGAAAGTTCTTAACTGAACTTCAGGCGGTTCCTTCCATTGTTGGTCCAATACTTATGTATAGTGACAATAACGGCGCTATAGCTTTAGGGAAGGAACCCAGGTCCCATCAGAGATCCAGACATATCTTGAGGCGGTACCACCTGATCAGGGAGAGTAGATACAGAGAACAACACTGCAGATCCACTCACCAAGGCCATCCCTCAGACACTGTTCGAGAGGATATTCGAGATCTTAGGTCTGCGATATGCCAATTCATGGCCTTAGTGCAAGTGGGAGATTGTTAGTGATATATGCCCTAAAGGCCATAATTGTATCATACTGATTTGTATATTACTTAATGGAAGCTTGGGATATACACGGATATAGTAACGGTCTTGCTCGAAATGGTAGTATGCTACATGGTTTGTTTCTACCATAATATGTGCATGTGTTTCTTTTAGCATATCGTTTATACATATTGGTAGAGCCCTTAAGATCTTTGCTTGATTACCAGCGTTGTGATGGAAGTCACACTAGTGGGGGCTGGGTAGTTTATAAGCACATCATTATATAGGTCCTTAGTCGTAGGATTATCGAGACGGGGCATCGATACTCCATAGTAGACTAGTGTATACGCTTCTCATCCCAGCAGGTAAGATGGTCTGTCCCACAGCCATTAGTACGTCATACTGGAGATAGTATACAGGTGCTCATTGTGTTATGAGTACATTGGGCAGGACTCGTTGGGAACTGCTGGTGGGTATTATACCTATCGTCGGGTAGCAGTTCCTAGGTGACATGAGTACAGCTTAGTCCGTCGACTTGACACTGCCACTTCGCCTCGAGAGTGTTCCTACTGTTCTTTGATTACTACCCTACCACAGCTCAAAGGAGTCGTGCAAACAGGTAGTAGTTAGGTGCAGTCCCGAAGCACTTGGAGGCAGTGGCGGTTAGATAGGATTCGTCTTTCCCGGTATTGGGGGTTGATATCGCGCTGTGTTCGGAAGGCCATTACACAAAGTCCTTGGCAAAGGTAAGCGAGATTTACTGGTAGGTACTCCAGTAGTTTCTCAGGATGTTTGGGCTACACTCCGACATGACTTAATGCGCTATTAGGGGTCAGACGACTACCGCTCCTAGGCCCGATATGCGATACTCTTAGACGAACAGACTGGACTGTACGGAGATTGTCACAGATAGGCTCAGTAGGAGTTCGGATGAGTTAGCTCATTGGCCTTCTTATCGACACATACCTGGGTATCCGTTATGTGCAGCTAGTACCGCTTGCGGCTTGTGGTTAAATCCACTGCCAGCGTAGTGTCGAGTCCTTAGAGTCCCATACATAGGGTTTCCCTGCACTGGGCAAAAGGTGTAGATGTCGTATGGTTTTATGTCAGGGTTCGAACACGTACGTATACTTGTGCACGTATGATGATTCGGACAGATAATACTAGTGGGATTTGGTTTAAGCCGGATCCTAGTTTTATACCGATGGATTACTTTCGTCTCATTGTATTCGTATTCTTCGGAAACTAGATATGGGTATGTATATACGGATGATGGGCATTCTCGTAATTTACTCAAGATTGTTTCTAGAAGGAGACACCTCATTAGGGTTATTTCTTTTTGGGATTAGAGATTAATGAGGTGGAGGAAATGGGGTGGAGATATTTGTTGTATGAGGCATGACTCATCATGTTGACAAAAAAGATATTTGTGAAGCATGCTTGATATTTTGTGATATTTTTTATCTCATCAATAATTAACATGCTTCATTTATTCATCACAAATGAGCCAAGCTTTATCCAAGTTCTATTCTACACTCTCATTTTTCTCAAGTCATCTTCTTCTTCCTCTTTCCTTTATGTCTCATGTGTTGAGAAATCTAGGGCAAAAAGAGACACTTCAATCCTTCTACACTCTTTACACCATCTATGACATCTAGTTTAGCGAACTAGATGCCGTAGTTACCTCAGATTTGAGGTAGAAGCTCGGATTATAGATTCTCGGGTGGATTGTCTTTGACCCGAGGAGGTCGTCGAGGTTCCCCGATCCGTTTCGATCCTTGGAGCTTATGACGAGGAGGAGGACAGCGACAAGAAGACCCGAAGGACTTGAATCTGTGAGGTATAACACTTCTATCCGAGTAGTTAACCTCATAGTAGTTATCTAGTTAGGATTTAGTATCGATCCTGGAGTTCAAGTCGGTGTTGCGAGCTTTGAAAAATCGTTTTTTAAATATTCCGCCTCCCCGCGAACCCGCGGGGTGCGAGACATCGACTTACAACCCCAACACCTAACTCTACAGAGGACCACCAAAAAATACTTTTTTGTACAATTTATGGCCTGTCTTGGGAGTTAGGTGCTTGTGTTTCTCCTCGGGTCTCCTACCGGTCTAAATAAGTCAAATCTATACTTCAAATATTTTGCAGAGATCCCAAACTACTCCAGATTTCGTTTCAATACTAAAACATCATCAAAACTCCTAGTTTTTGAAAACTTAGCTAATATTTGAAACTTTAAACACATGCAAAACTTGATATAAGAAGGATTTTTACTTATATATAAAGAGACGAAGGAGAAGATCAAGTTTATAGGATGCCACTTGAAAATATGATGAGGCTTCACTTGAAAGAGTTGTGCTTGGCATCAAGGTGAGGAACTTTAGAGTTGATTTTTGTTGAGCTTGAGTTTGTGATGAGTGGGAGGGTATGTGAGGGGGAGTGTCATGACTCGGAAACGGCACGTGACCGACACTTGAATCACGTGAACTCTATAGAACCCCACCGTAACCCAAATTAGCCGAAAACCAGGAATCTTAAGCTTTTTAAGTAAATAGTGGAGGTGAAGTGTTAGAAAATTGTTACCAATGAAATCAAGTTCCTTTTTAAAGTAGAAATACATGTTATTTGAAAACACAAGTGGATGTTAGACTAAGTTTTGAAAACATTTTCGTCATTTAAAATTTTGGCAGCACCTCCTTTGTAAATTTTGATAAAACCGATATATGAAAATAAATATAATATCGGCATCCCCAATTGGGATCTATTTCATTGCCCAATCGGCGGAAACATAACCACGCAGTAATATACGACGCTTAAGATGAAGATCAACATAAGAAAAAGTAAAAGAAATACCAAAAATATCATCAACTCAACTATATCCAAACTCGACATCTCAAAGAATAACATACAAATCCCGTCTCTAAGTCCACAAAAATATACAAGTTTGGTCGATGGGGTTTTTAACTAGATACCAAAATATGTACATATACAAGCGACGGTTACGATCTGAAATGTAACCTACCTACCAAAGCAATCATCTGAAGAAGAAGAAGCGTGTCAGCAAGCCGCTACTGATCCGAGTGGTCGGTTCTGCAAGAAACTATAGCATAATGGGATGAGTTGCCAACTTGTGAGTAGAAAAAATCATCCGGTAGAAATCGAATGCATAACTATCTACCTAGGTCATACTGTATAATACTATCATACTATGTGATAACGAATATGAATGTGTAAATACATAAATATCACGTCAGTATCAATGAGTGCGTCATATAGGATAGCGCATAACACACATGATCTTCATGATCAATCAATATGAGAAAATATGCCATCCATAATACGCATACACACACACACACACACATATCATCCAATGAGTATCCATCACCGACACTCGAAATCCTCATAAACACAACTGAGTATCCAGCATCGACACTCAAAATCCAAATAAATCCCATGGCCAGTATCTACACTCGAAATCCTCATATCTCAGGCGTCGTCTCTCGGATAGTCCCTCATATCCATCTGCAATATATAACTCCGGTCGGTATCCTCCGGATATCTGCTGAGTTTCTATATTATCACCGGTCAGTCTCATCTTCGCTATGCTCACCCGCCTTTCTATACGGGCTTTTTGCTCCTGGGTACCGTACCGGGTCCACCTTGTATCCACAATCCGTTCCTCCCCATGCTTCGATTCGGATAATACTCATATCATCAAAACACAGAAAATCATGGCGGACGCCTAATCATCATATTAAGAGAAAACCATATTTAAAACATTCGCAAGTTTTATAAAATCATATCCGCGGTTTCTCAAATCTCATAAAAACATGAATTCCATGAAAACATTATCGCATAAGAACATAATAATAATGGAACAAATAAAAAGTACAGAACAATGATGTAATACATGTAGATATGTAATGAGCAGTGATTTTAGGTTTTGGCAAGAATATGGCATGATGCGAAATAATATGATAAGTCCTATATTTGTACGTGGCATGGTAATTACCGATGATGTGTGCGTGAACATACGAGTATGTGTACGTGCAATATGTAAATCATCGGTAATGATATAGTGTTCTACAAGTATTTTCATATAAGCAATGTAAGAGAGTATAATGTACGGAATAGTTCGCGATGCTGGATAACAAGCAGTGATTTACAATACTAACAGGGTATAATGTGATACAAGTTACATGGTATGTTCTATATGTGTACATGGTATGGCAATTACCGATGATGTGTAGGTGTAGATGCGAGTATGTGTAAGTGCAACATAAAATGATCGGTAATAGTGCGAGTGTCCTATCAAACGAAGTTAAGTAGAGCTAAGGTATAAACGTAGTATATATCATAAGTAATTGAAGATCGAGCGTATACAAAAATAAGGAAATCGTAATGTGAGTGAGGGTTAAAATATCTAACTGCGTATGACGCATATAGTTATAGTTTAAAATAGCATGAAACGTTGTTTTGGAAATAAGGGATTACGATATTTTTGAAATAGATATCATTTGAAAATTCATAGCGCATCCTTGACGTTATCATTAAAAGTACGTAATGAATCATTAGTTTTCAAAATAAGTATGGCTCTAAACAACTCATAAATTCCCAATTTGGGATTAAGCAATACTTCTCGAGTCAAATGAATGTCGGCCGCATTCGGCAATCCATCCTCATCATATCATGTACGGAATCTTCCTTGCATGATATCAACCTGTCACGCTTCGCTTCCCAGTAAACGGAAACGGGCATGTGACAAGCCCGCGACGTATTTATTTCGAGAAGTTCATTTCCCGGAATAAATACGCTTAGCGTAAATGGGCAATATAAAATGACAAGAAATTAACATGAGATTTAAACTTCAACAACTTTATTTACATTCAAATTTGATATATTTACAATACATGAGTTCAACAGAAAAGAAAATACAAGAAAAGAAATGCCTAAACAGGTGGCATATATAAACTGAAAGAAAAGGATAACCAGTCTAGGGCTGAGTCACGATCTGATCATGATCCTCTTCTGTGGTGTACACTTCTTCAGTCTTCATAGTATCTGACGAACATTCTAAGAAACAAAAGTAGGTGGAATGCCTGTCTGCGGATTTTCGCTCGGTAAGTCCCCAAGAAAAAGACTGTAAAGTATAAAAGTATAACGACAAAGAAATATGGATATCATGAAGCAATGGACTATGAGATATGGGGTTTAAATATGTCATTTAATGTAAGATGGAAATTCCATTTAACATGCAGTTCTATATATCATGGAAAAGTAACATGAGCATAGTATAGCATGGCCGTGTAGTATAAGTATAGTGAACATGAAGTGCATGTAAGTGTCCTAAAAGGTCTCTATATGGGTTAAATAATTTAACGTAAATTCAAGGGTGAATGTCAACCAAGCTCAAGAGTGTTCTCGAAACCAACAGGCTGTAATCCAGGAGTAAGGAACCACGGGCCCGAATTAAGTGTTAGTAACGAGACTTCAATCTAATATTGAAGTATTCCAAACTCAACAGACCATAATTTAGAAGTAAGGAAACACGGGCCCTCATGATTGTTCCCTCATGGGAACTGAATAAAATACAAATAAAGCAGCAAGGAAAACCCCCAAATAGGGCATCAAGTGCTCACACGTGACCGGGCCTCACATGCAAAAGCGTGACCTTTTATGGGCAGATTCTATCTACGCCTGAATGCCTAATTGGTAAGGTCACGTGCCCACACGTGATGGGCTCGTGAACCCACTGAATTAATAAAATTAAATTCTAACTAAAAGAATTAAAAGTATTTGTTCCCTCATGGAAACTAAATAAAATACAAATAAAGCAGTGAGGAAAACCCCCAAAAGGGGCATCACGTGCCCACACGTGATCGGGCCTCACGTGAGGACATGCGACCTTTTATGGGCAAAGCCTATAGGCGCTGAAATAAACAATTAAATGCTTGATCAGTGGGGTCACGTGCCATCACGTGATGAGTTCCTGAACCCTCTGAACTAATAGAATTAAATTCTAATTAAAATCAGTGGAGTCGCGTGCCAACACGTGATAGATTCTTGAACCCTCTGAACAAATAGAATTAAATTATAATTTAAAGGAATCAAAAACCCTAATTGGAAAAATATTTCCCTAAATCTTTCCAAACAAAAAGGATTGCCCTCTGTAAAATGGAGCACCGTTGGATTAAAAATCCAATAGTGATTAAAAATCACCAATTTTTAGAAAGATTCTATACAAGGAAATATTTTCCTAAAATTTGCCGGGAACAACAAATAAAATATCTTTTGGATTAAAAATCCAATGGTGAATAAAATTCACCGAGTGATCTAAAAGATCATGTTGGTTATAAAATCAATCAAAATCTCTCAATAAGAGATTGACTGAACAAACTGATTCTTTTTCTTTCTCTTATAAATAGGAGCCAAGAAGAAGAGAAAAAAAACCTCTCCCTGAAAACAAAAAGAAAAACAGAATTTAATTCTCCAGAAAGAAGAAGATCTCTTTAGAGAAGAAAGAAACTCTAGGTAAGAGAAGGAAGGAGATCATCCCATAAAACAAAAGAGAATTTAATTCTCAAAACCAAGAGTTTAACTCTGCTAAATAAGAACTTAGTTCTTCCTCTGGTTGAAGATCTGCCGAAGCAGATCTCCGCATAAGTTGAGAATTTAATTCTCATCGTGGAGATTCTGCCATGCAGATCTAAAACCTAAGGGAAGACCTAAATTCAGAGAATTCTTTTCTCCCACAAAAACATATGGGAATTTAATTCCTCCAACAATGATAGAGTTTAACCCCTAATATAAGAATATAGTTCTTCCTCATGGTGATAGATCTGTAGAAGCATATCTCACCATAAAATTGAAAAGTTAATTCCCATTGAGGAGATTCTACCATGGAAATTTCCGAGGAATTAAATTCCTATAAAAAAAGAGAAAGAAGAAGAAAAGAGAAGATAGTAAGGGACTTGAAACTCATAATCATATGCATGTTGGTAATCACGTGGTAACACATGACCCCTTTCTTTGAACCGGAAAAAGAGATTTCCCCAAAGTGTTTAACACTTATTTAAAAGGGGAAAAGGGAAAACAATAAAGACAGTTTCTCTATTAGGGGTATCACGTGCTCCCATGTGACCCTTAAAACGCTCCTCAAAATAAAAGAGAGTAAAAGCCAAGACAGTTTCTCTTTAGGGTGTATCACATGCTCCCACGTGACCCTTGACAAATACTTTTAGTATCCAACGCATGGATACCCATCACGTGCCCACACGTGATGGTCATAAAGTCAAGTGTTTAACACTTATATGCATATTCTGAGAATAAAATAAAAGAAGCAAGGCCCAATTTTCAGGCGCCTCACGTGACCCCACGTGAGCGTTTCAGTTTTAATGTTTAACACTATTTTAAGCCCCTCACGTGGGAGCACGTGAGCGCCGAATGTACTCTAGTGTTTAACACTATATTTGAGCTAATCTTAGCCCAAATCAGCTAAGTCTTCAAGAGGCAAGATCCCCTGAAACTGAACCCCAACTATACTCTTGTCTTCCAAAATTGATCATCCCATATGACCTTCAAAGTAATTCCCAGAGCCTTTTAATCAATAATCGTTCAAGGGTACATCTCTTCACTCCTCTGATATTTGTCGTTGTAATCCTTCAACGTCTTCAGAGAGGTGACGGGTCCCGAAAACCAGACATTCCATGGACTGTGGGGTCCTTAAACTCATGGACTATGATGTCCTTAAACTTTACAGACTATGATGTCTCTAAACTACCATAGACTGTGAGGTCCTTAAACTCATGGACTACGATGTTCTTAAACTTTACAGACAATGATGTCTCTAAATTACCATGGACTGTGAGGTCCTTAAACTCATAGATTATGATGTCTTTAAACTTTACAGACTATGACGTCTTTAAACTATGGACTATGACGTCCTTAAACTCTATGGACTATGATATCCTTAAACTTCTGGACCGCAATGTCTCTAAACTAAAACAATAGAGCGCAAATGCTCTTTTGTTGGATCTAAATGATCCTGTTAAGTAGATCTTAGTCTAAAATTAGACTAACGTATCCTTAACAAACGTTTAAGTTGATCTTTGTCTCAAATAAGATTAACGATCGTTAAACCCAACCCAAACCCAAATCTAAGAAAATACGGATTTGGACTAATCCCCGCCCTATGGGTGATAACATAAATTAGTCTCCGTATAAAATCCACGGGCAACCAAAAACAAAACAAACACCCACGACACGAAGTGACCATCTGGAGAAGATGAAAGTGGTTACCGTGATGCGGTAGCGTAATTAACTGTAGGGGCTTGCGCCTGCAGGGATGAGCGTCCCCACAATCAAAAACCCCTCAATGAGGGGGAATCTGACAAAGTCTGCTACATCGGCCGTATCCGTTTAAACCTTCGATACATGGTGCCATAAATCAACTTGGTATCTTCGGAGAGGTGGACGGATAGCACCAAATAGCATCTGCCCCCAAAATTCAGGCCGGACGTCCCAACGTCCCGGTCGCGTCTTTCGGCGGAGAACAGATTCTGGCACGCCCGGTGGGACCTTTTCCTCTTTCCACTCCACACTTCATGCATCGTGTTTCGCGAACGAATCGCGGTTTGACATGGTTGCCTCGGGATGTGAAGTTCTAAGATTTGGTATCTTGCTCCGTGCAGAAAACAAAAGATCAATGGCTTTCAACTGCACAAACTGCAACGACTGCAACAACTCCCACTCCGTCCCTGTCGAAGGAGTGACCTATGGGCCTCAAGCGGCCTCCCTTTTTACAATGCCAGTGGAACAGGTGACGCAAGTCACCACTGGGCTATTCTTTGGGACCATGATCCCACCAGCAAGCTTCAGCGCTCCAATGCCGTCGCACGAAGTTCCAAAGAAGTCGGTTTTTGATCGGCTTACCACTACCACGGCCCCTCTCAACGGGTCGTCCAAATCCAACACCTCAGTCTTTAATAGGCTGATCCAAATATCAGATGGGCCCGTCAAGATGCCCACCATACCTGAAGGGGTTATCCCGAAGCAGATAGCCATTCCTGCTCCTGAAGTCGTCAAGGCGGCTTCTCCTGCTAAGGGGTCGGTCTTCACAAGACTGACCGTTTCAACTCCTAATCCATGCGAAGTCATGAAGGCTGCTTCCCCTGTTCGAAAATCGGTCTTCGCAAGACCGACTATCCCCTCTCAACGGACATCATTCTTCGACAGGCTAGCGCCAATAATAGCTTCTCCTCAAAGAAGGGGCATGAAGAAGCTCATCCGACAGTAGAGATTGTCCCATCTGCTCGACACGCTCGACGTCGCCACTGGCGCCGAGTTAGAAAGGCTGGGGGACACTCTCCTTCTGGACTGACTCCGCCAGCTCCGATGGTGGAAATTGATGCTGCTGTTCCAACTGGGAACAACTTTGAACCACTTAGGAGGGTACGCAAGAACTCTCCGAAGGCCGTGCTAAAAAGATCTTCTCCACTTATGAAGAATGCTACAAAGGTGAAGCCAGAGCAGCCCCCTCAGTGGCTGTCCTATAAAATTCATAAAGTTTGGCGACAGGTCCAAGACTCGGTGATCAATCAAGACTACTCCCTCCAACCGAAGAAGATGAAAGTTCGACGAGAGAAGGACCACCCTGTTATGCCACAGGAGATGTCATCTATTTGGGTGCCTGCTGCAACAACTCCCTCAACTTCGACCGCCTACAAAAGAAGGAGGCCGGAGAAAATCTCCATGTCCGCGACGAATCTTAAGAACACTGAATCTAAATGCCCTAAGTCTAGGGGCCTGGTGGTGCACACTATTTATATTGCATCCGGGAAAGAGGATAGCCGTATCTCTACGGGTCATCGACCACTTACCAGATCCATAACAAAGGCCCAGGAGCAGCAACAGAATTTTCAGAAAATGTTAACACAGATAGCCGCACTCACTGGGTCAAAAGAAAGTTCGGAGACGTCATCAAAGCAGCGTCATGAACAAGAAACCGATGTTGAGTTCCTCTGCAGAATCCTCGAGAAGAAGGACAAAGAGGCAGCGGAACAAGCTGCCAACATAAAATGAATGGCGCTTTTATTCCAAGACATGGTCGGGATGATATTACAGCTGGATCCTCCAGCTGAAGACTCTCCAATTATCCTTGAAGACGATAGGGGAGAGACATCGAACCCTCTTCCGGCTTGTTCAGCAGCCAAAGAGGAGACCATTTCTAAAGGACTATATCGCTCAATAGATACAAGCTCATCAGGCGAACGAAGTGGCCGGCCAAATTGTTAAGACTGGACGACCCTATCCAGGCTGGTATGATCAAATCAAGTATCCGCCGGGATATACGATCCCTAAATTCCATGTATATAAGGGGAAGGGGAATTCATACAAACACGTGGCTCAATTCAGGGCTCTGTGCGGCAATACTGGAGGTGACGACAAACTGCTGCTTCGCCAGTTTGTTGGCAGCTTGTCGGAGACAGCGTTTGAATGGTACTCTGAGCTCCCGAATGACTCCGTTAAGACATTCGCAGAAATGGAGTTACTGTTCATGCAAAGGTTCGCAAGCGCTAGCGAGCGCACCCCGATCACCGCATTAATTAATACTAGAGTAAAGCTAGGCGAAACATGGGTGCAGTACGCAATACGGTGGCGGAATCTATGGTTGAAGTGCGAGCATCGCATCGAAGAAGCGCCTGTGGTGGGCATGTTTGTGGGAACCCTCGATCCGCAGGCGACCATATCACAATTCATGATGTTCTTCAAGCCGACCACTTTTCAAACCTTGATCGACAAACTGGCCCAAATGGACTAGATGGGTCATAAGCCTTCCTTTTCAAAGACGGAACCGCGGAATGAAAAGGGAAAAGGGAAAGCGACCTTTGTCGCCAATACTCAACAACGGCCGAGCAACTTAAAGCCGGTTGTTCGCCAAAGCAACGTGCGTCCCCGCCAATCTCTCGAGGAGAGTCTGGGACGTCCTTACTCGTTTCCCCGGGATAAAACGAGAAGACTGTTCGAGCTGGCAGTGCGCAACAGACTCATCAATCTACCAGACTCAAGACGTCCGCTGCAACCAGGCGATATCAACAATCCTAATTACTACCCTTACCACCAAGCAGTAAGCCATCCAATCGAAGATTGCTTCGTCTTCAAAGGCTGTATTGAGGACCAATACCAACAGGGCAAATTCGCACTGTCCGAGAATTGGAAAGTAAGCCCGCCTCAGCCACACGCTCTTAAAAGGGGGGACACACCGGGGGCATCATTCTCTTTTATAGAAGAAGCTCTATGGGAGGTCGCACTTTCAGCCAAGACGAAAAGAATGCTGAAGGATCACCAAACATGCCCGGCGATCAGGTAGAAAAATCCGCTGGAACCCAAGGTCATTGAGGGAATGCTGAAGCCGCGCCCTACGCCAAGAATTGGCAGTGATAGGCAAAACACCCAGGCCCAGCCATCAAAGTCTTCGAAGAAAAAGAAGAAGACCAAAAAGCCCGTGAAGCATGGTGACAAGCGTACGGACCTGCAAAAACATATTGACACGCTGGAGGAATATAACCAGAAGGCGCGAACCCCGGTCACACTCTAAGAGTTTCTCAACCATATCCTTGAGGGCGGAAATGGTGACAATGATGAGGGAGAAGACTCGTCAGATGAACCTGAGAACTATGTGGCGAGCTGCCGCATGATCTCTCATTCATTAATCGGTGGTGAAGAAGCTCCTGATGCAGAGAAACTGGGGGCAGATCCCGAACCGGAACTCCTAGAACCATCAAACGAGATGATTGACGTATTCCTGAATGAAGCTCTTCAGAAAAGCAAAGCTGACCGAGAGCGTGAAATCGCCATATAAGAAAAAGCTAAACGTCGTCGACTAAACGAAAGGATTGAAATACCCCAACCAGATAGGGGCACGTCGGCCGCCAGCAAAAGCAGGTTCAAGACAAGGAAAAGTTTCACCAAAGCCATATCGATGGGAATGAAGCAACCACCTTCCGAAGGAAACACTCCTGATAGGATACACCTTAACGAAGAGGATGCACGCCCAAACTACTGCTTGTACCATCGGAGGACCACACGCCCTACTGAAGAATGCAACGCCTTTAAAAGTTGGTGGCAGGGATACGTTGCTCACCGGCAGCATTTCAAACGAATGAAGCGCAAAACTCGTCGGGAACAAAGAAGCACGACAGATGAGTATAAAAGAACTACCGGTGAATGTCAGATGGTTAATTCCGGGAGATCGCAAATTCTCACCTTCGGGAGTGATTCTGATGAAGAAACGGCCCTGGGCCCCCTCTTCAAGGAATCCATCTCTGAAATAGAAGAGATGAAGACCTGCGAGAACATTCAGCTACGCAATCGCACGCTACCTGAAAAGAATCTCTGACCCACAAACAAGGGATCGTACACAAAGGATAAGGGGAAAGAAAAGGTCCCTGAGGATATCACCCTCGATGGACGAGTCGTCGAAGAGCTGGCAGCCAAGGACCCGCCCAAGAAAAACAAGGTGGATTACAACGTTCTGGCACACCTGATGAAAATACCCTCGCAGCTAAGCATTCTCGACGCCCTTCTGCTATCCAAAGAGGCGAGAGATTCTCTGATCAAGGCATTACAAGAGCCTGACCAGTTTCAATCTTTCCTCGCCGAAGAAAAGATGAAGGACGAGATGGAAGAAATTCACACAGCTGACATCACTTTCAGCGATGAAGATCTCCTCCTCGGAACATGCGAGCACAACCGTCCACTATATGTCTCCAGGTATTGCCATGACATTAAGATAGGGAAAATCCTGGTTGACAATGGGTCCCCTGTCAATCTCCTAAATGTGAGGGTGCTAAAAGAAATCTGCATGAGCGTTCAACACCTCGCTCGAGATAAAATCACTATCTCCGGGTTCGACTCCTAGTCATCACGGATGCTCGGCTCTATGATACCGACGTTACGCTTTGGGCTGCTCATCACTGATATCAAGTTCCACGTCATTGACGCCAAGACTTGCTACAATGCTTTGCTCGGCCGGCCTTGGTTACACGAGTATGACATTATCCCTTCTACACAGCATCAGTGTATGAAGTACTTCAAAGATGGGCTTGAATACATTGTGGCAGGGGAGCTAAACCCAGTCTCCGTAAACGAAGTCCGAAAGTACGAAGATGCAAAGTACTTCTTACAAGACTTTGAAGACACAGAAAGATGCCATAAACTTGAGGATAAGCAAAAAGCTATCACCACCATTCCGGTCTTCGGAAGCGATACCGAGGAGGAAGAAGAGATAGTCTATTCGGGACCTCCCCGATACAACAAACCGGGACCGTCTACCCCTATTCATGTCTTTAGCAGTGACTCTGAAAACAAAGTCAACGCAGTATTCTCGGCTCCTCCATCAGTGCAAGCCTTCATTGGAGATGATCAGAGTTTGCAGATCGCCCTGGTTCCACAAGAGCATTACAAAGAGCTCGACGCACTTGATACGTACAATGTGCAAGAACTGCTGACGTTCTACATCCCTCTCAGGAGAAAAGATGAAAAGGCGATCCTCTTTTATCGATCCGCGGAAACCAAACCGGAGAAAGAAATCTGGCATGGCGCTGATTCTACTCTTGACAAGCTCCAGCCCATCCGTCTGCCTAGATACTACACAGAAGGATTAAAAGGCGCCAAGGCATACCCTTCAAACTGACTGCTCGAAAAGCTCAGTTCTACAACAGGATTTGGAACGTCTCCGGAACTCAGCGAAAATTGCCCAACAGGAGAATGGAAATGATCGGGCTTAGATATGTTCAATCCAAGAAATGGGAGCGATTCCGTAGCTGCTACGTTATACATGATTTCGATGAAGAAGGAGATGCTCTATTAGAAGACGCTAACCCTGAACCAAAATGAGGTCCCGCCGTGAAAATGCCAAGTCCGTCATTCGAAGAACAGATGGACAAGCTAATAAGGGAAGTGGGTCAAAAGGTCCGGGATGACTATAGCCGCGAAATGGCCATTTACGAGAAAGCCAGGGCGCAGCGCCTCCTTTAGCAGGCTGCGGAGAATGATGATGCTCTTCGTCGCCAGCCTGTCATACAAAAGACCCGACGCAGAGGTAGAAACAAGCTAAAGAACGGAATAAACGTTCGACGGCGGCAAAGCGGGTCCAAGAAGCTATGCGATCGAGAATTGAGCAGCCAGGATTCGTCTCTTATAAAGAAGATGGGTCGAGCATATTCTTTTCCCCAAGACAAGACAAGGAAGACATCTGGTCTTGTTATGAAACATCAGATGATTACCCTCCCGGAGTCCAAACACTCCGAACAAGCAAGTGAGGTTCATCACCCAGACTATTGCTCCTATCACCGAGCAATAGAACATCCACTAGAAGACTGCATTACCTTCAAAGACTGGGTAGAAGACCAGTATCAGTAAGGCAGGTTCGCTTTATCCAACAGTTGGAGGGTAACCGCGCCACAGAAGCATGAACCGAAAGCCACGTATGCAGCGAGAGTAAAGCCGGATCAACATCGGTCTTGGAACCGATCTCGTACCTGTCACGCGATAATTCTGTCAGGAGAAGGAGTACGCGAGGATATGGCTGACCTCTCCTGGTGCTTTGAAAACGATGATGATGAAGTGATCTCAGAGTTTCCACCAGCACCAAAAGAGCTGGAAGATGGGATACATACTACTGCAGATAACCTCAGAAAAATTGACTTGGGGACGACAAACGACCCACGGTCGACGTTCGTTGGTGAGCTGTTGTCTGAAGAAAAGGTGGCTACGCTCAAAGACGTGCTCATGCGGTATAAAGACTGTTTCGCATGGAGCTATTCCGAGATGCCCGGATTAGATCCAGAAATAGCCGTCCATAAATTGGCGATTTCTCCGATGTCAAGCCAATCAAACAAGCACCGAGAAGAATGCGGCTCGAACTTGAAATGAGCATCAACGCCGAGGTCAAGAAGCTAATCGACTCTGGCTTAATCTAAGAGGTTCAGTACCCTGACTGGATTGCCAATATCGTCCCAGTGATGAAGAAAAATGGGACAGTGCGCATTTGCGTGGACTTTCGAGACCTCAACAATGCTTGCCCAAAGGATGATTTTCCTGTACCGGTTACTGAGCTGATGATAGACACCACGTCCACTCACAAAGTTTTCTCCTTCATGGACGGCTCATCATGGTACAATCAAATAAAGATGCATCCCTAAGATCAGAAGCATACTGCTTTCCGGACCCCTTTGGGCATATTCTGCTACAAAGTGATGCCCTTCGGTCTGAAGAACGCGGGCGCCACCTATCAGTGGGCCATGAAGAAGATTTTCGATGACCTCATACATGAAATCATCGAATGCTATATCGACGACCTCGTGGTAAAAAGCAAATCACACGAGGAGCATTGGGAGCATCTGAAGGTAGTGTTCCAACGCCTATGAAAATACAATATGAAGATGAACCCTCTCAAATACGCATTCGGAGTTTCCTCAGGCAAATTCCTAGGATTCATCGTGTGGCATCGGGGCATCGAAATAGACCCGTCGAAGATCAAGGCAATTATGGAAATGCCTCCGCCGAGAACTCTCAAACAACTGCGGTCTCTCCAAGGAAAGCTCGCTTACATCCGACGGTTCATAGCTAATCTCTTCGACAAATGCCGCTCTTACAGTCACCTAATGAAGAAGGGGAACCCGTTCGTCTGGGATCGAAAATGCTAGAGTGCACTCGACGAAGTCAAGCAATACCTGCAGAATCCTCCAGTACTGACTACTCTGGTCAAGGGAAAGCCTCTCATCCTATATACAACAACCCTCGAAGGTTCTTTAGACGCACTGTGGGCACATGAGAACGACCAAGGGAAAGAGAGAGCCCTCTACTATTTGAGTCGAGTTCTCCTGGGGGCAGAAAACAACTACTCCCCTATCGAAAAACACTGCCTGGAGTTAATCTTCACGATAACAAAGCTCCGGCACTATGCATTGGCGCATGAGGTCCATCTCATATCAAAAGTGGATCCTCTCAAATATTTAATGTCAAGAGCCATACTAACAGGAAGACTCGCTAAATGGGCCCTGCTCTTGATGGAGTTCTCGATAACTTATCGTCCGCTCAGGGCAGTGAAAGGCCAGGTCATTGCCGACTTCCTTGCTGAGCATCCGACACCTGTCGATTCACCCCTAAATTGCGAATTGCCAGACGAGCACGCATTTGACACGATCGATGGGGAGAAAGGAGAGAGTGACACCCGATGGGAACTCTACTTCGACGGGGCATCTTCCTTGAAGAAGCGACAGCACAGCACCCCCATAATCAAATCTGGGGTAGGCCTCATCTTTGTGACTTCACAAGGAGGGATAATGCGCTTAGCCTTTTCTTTGATAGAGCCGAGGACAAACAATGAAGCCGAATATGAAGCTTTGATAGCAGGTCTTGAGATCGCTGTCGACATGGGAATCGAAAACCTCCTCATATACGGAGACTCCCAACTGGTCGTTAGTCAAGTAAATGATGACTATCAAACGTACAAACTTGAGTTGGTAAAGTACGGTGAGAGAGTGCGACAACTGTTGACCCGAATCCCTTCCTATGCCCTGGAAACCATACCGCGAGCGGAGAATAGCAAAGCGGATGTGTTAGCTAAACTCGCTAAAGAACTGGCTGAGAAAACCTCGATGACGTAAGGATCGTGGTACAGAGCCGTCGGGTTCTTGCACCGGCAGAAATATTTCCGGAGTCGTTTGAAGAAAAGGCAACGACCAAGCAAATGGCCCTACAAACAAAAGACTAGGAAAAGGCTAAGGATTGGAGAGAAGTTTTTATAGACTACTTCAAATTCCGTCGAACACCTGAAGATACGTCTTCAAGACATCAGCTCATGAAACGAACCCTGTCTTTCGCCTTCGTCAATGACACTCTATATAAGAGATCATTTGATTCTCTATGGCTAAGATGCCTGGGACCTGAAGAAGCAAGGAGAGTCGTCTAAGAAACTCACGACGGACTCTGCGGTTCTCACCAAGCCGGGTCGAAGATAAAACTGAAGATCAAAAGGATGGGCTACTATTGGCCCACAATGATCCAAGTCTACCTCGAATACGCGAAGCAGTGCCACTCGTGCCAGATTCACGGGGACTTTATCCACCAGCATCCAAATCCATTACACCCAACAGTGGCTAGCTGGCCGACCTACAGAAGTCACAAAATCAGCCGCTTCGCGCAGCAACATAATATAGACTGGAGATACTCTTCGGTCTACAATCCCTGAGCTAACGGTCTGGCTGAGGCTTTCAACAAGACCTTGAAGAAGATCGTGACCAAAAATAAAAATGAATGGCACGAGAGACTGCATGAAGCTCTCTGGGCGTGTCGAACCACGTTCAAAACGGCCACCAACACAACGCTGTATGCATTGGTATTCGGCGCTGAAGCAGTGCTCCCCTTGGAGATAGAGCTACCCTCTCTACGAGTGGCGGTCTATTACGAGCTAATAGACGAAGAGAATGCTTATCTTCTCCTGGAAGAGCTCAATTCCCTCGATGAAACTCGGCTCATGGCGCAACAAAACTTGGAAGCTTACAAAGCAAAGATGACGCGCTCATACGAGAGACTGACTAGGCCAAGAACGTTCTGCCAAGGCGAACTCATGCTCGTGGTCAAGAGACCTATCATCCCCAATTGTGCCAAACGGGGGAAATTCGAGCCGAATTATGAAGCCCCGTACATCATAGACAAAGTCTACCAAGGTGGAGCTTACTTGCTCATGGATATGCATGGTGAGAGACCTTTCAGGCCAATAAACGGCCGATTCCTGAAAAAATACTATGCCTGACGAGTTACGGCCTAGGTCAATGATAGACGACGACGCCTATGTCCGCTCGCTATCTTCCTGAGTCCAAACTCTATAAGTAGTGCCCAGCGAAACCTCGCCTCCAAGGCTATGGACCATAATGTCTTTAAACTAACAACGGACCGAGATGTCCTAAAACCAACAATGGACCGAAATGTCCTAAACTAAAGACTGATCGAAATGTCGTTAAACTACTACAAACCGCAGCATCCTAAGGCTGATGCAAAAAAGGGGGGTACGTCCAGAAGCGAAATGGGCACGGATGAAAACCCGAAAGGGCTTTGTGAGTAAAAACAGCAGGACTACCGGCGAGTTTGTGAAAACCCGAAAGGGCGCAATCTCGTTAAAGGACACTTACAAGGTCCTCACGACCTTACAAGGAGAAAATGCCTGCGTGAGATCCTTACGACTCACAAGGGAATAACACACTTAGGGATCCTTACGATTCCTAAGGAGAAATTACACTTACGAGATCCTCACGACTCGTAAGGAGAATTCCTCTTTGAGACCCTCACGGCTCATAGGATTCAAAAGTCTTAAGTTACAGGGATTTGAAACTGTTCTTAAGCCATCACAACCCACAGTATGCCCCACAGGTGGTCCAATACTGGCCCTTGTATACAATCCACGGGCACGAATAAACATTTCCCCAACAAATTCCTATCATTGACGAGGGATATCTTCATATGGCGAACGACACTTGTATGTCCTCTCGACTTATAAGGAGAATACACTCTTGTAAGATCCTTACGACTTATAAGAGAACACACACTTTGGAATCCTCACGATTCTTAAGGAGAAAACGCACCTACGAGATCCTCACGACTCGCAGGGAGAAATATCTTTATGAGACCCTAATGTCTCGTAAAGTCAAAAAGCCTTAGTTGGCAGGATCTTAACCCTGTTTGCTAAGCCACCTTTGTTCGACATCAACAGAGGCAAATGATGATTCGCTCCTGGCAATGTCCCAGTGGTAGCGATACTGATGCCTAAATCGGTATCAAATTCCAAGCCCTTTCACGGCAAATGATGATTCGCACCTGGCAATATTCTAGTCGTAGCGATGCTGATACTGAGATTGGCACCAGATTCCAAGTTCCACACTCGCGATAAAAATCAGCGAGCCAAAAATGCATATGAAATAGCCGAAATGATGGGGCAACTTGCAACAAAATCAGCACGTAAAAATATATGCATACAAAATAGCCGAAATGGTTGGGCAACTCGCAATAAAAAGCAGCGAGTAAAAAAAGAAAAATAGCCGAAATGATTGGGTACTGCGAAAAATAGCCGAAATGATTGGGCAATCACAACTTTCGCGATACAGAAAGCTGAAATGATAGAATATCGCGGAAAGAAAACAAAAAAAGAATATGAAATGAAACTTTTGCCTTACAGGTGAGATCACATCGATCCCTGTATACAATCCAGGAGCACAAACAAAGAGGGAACCATATCATCCCACCAGGCACCATCGGAAAGAGAGCCAAGTCTCGATGGCAACATCTACATCATGGAGACCCACAACAGCATTCCTCCTCATTCCAGCAGGATTCGGACGCGACAATCAATCTCGAGGCCACGGCAGAGTCCCTAGTTCCAAGTCTCGACGGCAACATCTATAGCCTGGAGACCAACAACAACGTTTCTTCTCACTATAACAGGATGCAGACGCGACACAAAAAAATGGAGCCACGGCAGAGTCCCTAGTTCCAAGTCTCGATGGCATCATCTACAGCCTGGAGACCAACAACAGCGTTTCTTTTCACTACAACAGGATGCAGACGCGACACATAACAACGGAGCCACGACAGAGTCCTTAGTTCCTGGTCCCGACGGTTCACCAACAACTTAAAGACCACCTCGACGTTCGTCTCGATACAGCAGACGCGATGTCACCCCAGCGTTCTTCCCCCAACAGGATACAGACGCGACACCAACAACGGAGCCACGGCAAAGTCCCTAGTTCTAGGTCCCGACGGTTCACCAACAACCTAGAGACCACCTCGATGTTCATCTCGATATAGCAGACGTGACGTCACCCCAGCATTCTTCCTCCAACAGGATGCAGACGCAACACCAACAACGGAGCCATGGCAAAGTCCCTAGTTCCAAACCTCGACGGTTCACCAAAAACCAACAGACAACCGTGACATTTGTCTCGATACAGCAGACGCAATACCAGCAAACGAAGCGAAGGCAATATTCCTAGCTTCAGGGTCTTGACGGCAACGCATATAAAATCTGAAAGACTATCGGAGATCATCCCACACCAGCGCGGAGTGGTTATGACTCATCGGGGCTCCCAAACTGAGCATAACCTTAAGTAAAAAGCGGCATGGAAAAATTCCTATCGCTTGCTCTTCCGACGGTCAAATTACCAAAGAAGATTACTTGAAGTGCTCTTGTCCAGCCCCCGAAGGGATCAGAGACACGACAGTCGCAAGGCTACTCGAACTTCAAGATTGCCTATCGAGGAATACACCAGCCAACGCGACGGTACGGCGGACAAAACCCTAGTACCACAGACCCTAACGGACCTCTATCGTAAAGAGCAGAGGTTAACTGTAACGTTAGGACATCCTTGCGAGAACTTCTCGATTCATCTCGACTCATAAGGAAATTAGTGTCCTTGCGGGAACTTTTCGATTCGTCTCGACTCATAGGGAAAAGCCTTAGGCAATGGGGATAAGGATCTGTTAGCTAAGCACTAGGGCCCTGCAAGTCGGTCCAAGATGGACTCTTGCATACTATTCATGGGCCACACTCTCTGAAGTTGAATCTCGACAAGGAGGGAAACAAATGCTTACGAGTCCTCTCGACTTATAAGCCGGAAAATTCTCTTGTGGGATCCTTACGACTCTCAAGAGAAAAACACACTTAGGAATCCTCACGATTCCTAAGGAGAAAATACACCTACGAGATCCTCTCGACTCGTAGGGAGAAAAATCCTTATGAGACCCTTACGGCTCATAAAGTTGGAAAGCCTTAGGAGGCAGATCTGAACCTGACTCCTAAGCCATCGCCGTCCTACAAAGACATCGAGATAGATTATCCACAAAATGCATTTGCTAAAAGGGACACATTACCATGAAACAAAATATGTCTTTTATTCATGAATCAAAATGAATGCAAAGTACAATCTATAAAGGAATCAAAAAATACTCCCATTCAGGAGTAAGTACAAAAGGAGAATAAAAAGAAACATATACATTTGTTTAAGACGGCGGACGGTTCAATAGATTCATCAGTTCATCCTTCTTCCACTGGGTCTCGGCTTCATAATTTTTTATTGCTATGAGACGGGCCTCCGCTTGAGACTGTTAGGCCTGGTACGAGGCGAGCCGACTTTCAAGCTCCTTTTCGGTAACTTTGTGAGCTTCAACCATCTCGCGAGTAAAAATAACGGCTTTATCAATAGCTACCACCTCCATGATAGCTTCATGAAGCACCTGCCAAAGTTCATACGCACGAGTGGTCTTGGCCATGAGTTCAGCTTGAAGTTCCCCAGCACATTGGAAGCCAGCTCCCTCTCCGAAAATTTTCGGTTGAGCCTCTTCTCACATGACTGCAGATTTGCGACGCACCGTTCAATCAGCCCCCACAAGCTTGCCTTTGCAGCCACGACCTCTAAAGGAAGGCGCATACACTCAAGACTATGTAAGCAAGCCTCTACCCGATGACAAAACTCGACCTAAATATGCACCAATATTTCATCATGGTAAGCAGCAAGAAAGGAGAGAGAAATGTTGGCTTCAGCAGCAAATTCTTCAGCTGTGATCGAGCTACCAGTACGAAGATCTTCGATGAGAGCCGACAAAGAGTGAAGGTTTTGCTTCGCCATCCGTTCAGATGCGCGTAGGGCATAAGGGCCAGGTGGCATAAGGATGCGAGATTCCAGCGGGGTAAGAACGGGCAAAGCTATCAAGATTCATAAATAATCAGAGAGATTTACAAACAAAGAGCGGATGGAACAACGTCAAAACTTTACTTACCCACAGTCATGCAAGAAGGGTTTAAAAGATCTCCAGGCCCGTCGAGGATCTCAACTTCGTCGTCAGGTTCCAGAACTGCAGAAGGCATTAGCATCGTTATACGAAATAATGATAATGCAATGAGGGGGTCAAATAACACTAACCTTTCCCCGAAGAGAGGATGATGTGTTGCGGGGATATTGCCTATGGAGCGGCCATCTCAAGCAGACGTTGAAAGGACTTTCTAAGGGATAGATCCACGATAGACGCCGCCAATCCGCGTAATTCTGAAAAGAAGGAAGGATTCAGATAATGAAGAGATCATTAAAACAAAAAATAGAAGAATACCTTTGATACTCCTCCCACTTTGAATAGGAGGAATAGCAGCTTCGGCAACCTCCTCCATACCCTCAGGCACATCATCGGAGACATTTGCTGGTGTGACAGCTTCAAGTTGAGGGCAACGGCCGCTATTTTAGGGACGGCGATCTCAATTACCTGTTCCACAATTTCCAGGCCATCGCTGGAAAGGTCAAATAAATCTACGGCCAGTAAGGGCACCTCTTCCGGGTGAACGGGCACATGGGGAACAGAGACCGCCAAAGGAAGCTCTGCAGTAGGAATAGCAACTGTAACGACCCCCTCCACACCTACTGGTGTCTCATTGGGGATACTTACGGAGTCCACGGTCAGGACGCTACTCGAGCTCAGATTCTCCGCCATGGCCGAAGTTCCTGCAAAGTTTTATGAAGATAAGAAGACATAAAAAGCAAAACAAACTACTTGCTGAAGGAAAAATACAGAAAACATGCATACCGATAAGCCAAGATGCCTCTAGTATGGCTTTTTCAAGCCGACGTTCCTTCCTGATAAGGTATGTTCGCCGGGGTTCAAGTGTAGATTAATGGCCGCCGGTCCACAACGACAACTTATCTTCAGAAGCGACTGAGATAGGTTGTTTGAGGGCTATCCCGCCTCCCTCTTCCAGAGGACTTATAAATATTCGCCGTATTGTTGGAGGATCTTCGTAGAATATAACGGCAGGATAGGGACTCTTCGGGATGCACACGTTCTCGATCTCATCCTGGGAACGCCTTATAGCCTCAGCCAATTATGCGGCTTCCTCGGCAGATGAACCTGGAAAGAGAAGGCCATCGTCCGGCTCTTACATCGATATTGGTTCGTCTTGAAAAGTAGGCTCGGATTCCACTAAAAAGTCATGCAGACCGGTAACCGTCTTCTTTCTCCTCTTCGACCCAGAACTAATGCTGGAAGATGATCGCTTCCTTCCCTTCGGCGCTTTGGCGCGACGTTGACCCACTTCACCTCCACTGTTCCCTTTTGGCGATACCCTTGCTGATAACATTGCCACTAATGGAGGGGCCACTGGCACTTCGGCGGAAGCCTTTGCTCCAGCTCTAGTACGCATCGGCATCCCTGAAGTAGGAGGAATCGATCCGGTTTCGGCGGCCTGCGAGATGAAGACCGCACCACTATCCCTTAAAAGAGGGCGAACGACTGACCGCGTTCGTAATGGATTGCTAGAGGCTAGGGTTGGAACAGGAGTTTTATATTCGAAGAGCAACCGCCTTTCCTCGGCAATGATAGGACCAACCCGGTGGCGATACCAGTCCACAAAGGAGCCCACAGACCAGGGGAGACAGTCAGGTTCTGGGATCTTGAACATGGAGCCAGTATTCATTCGCATAAAATGATGAATAACGCCGCGAATAACTCCCAACGATGAAGTAGGCTCAATTAAGAACGCTTCGAAGGGGACGCCCTGATCGTAGCCCAGTTGCCGGGCAAAGCGGTGCGGATTATACCGCATAAGGAGAGCCGTATCATTCTGGCGGAACACCAAGTAGCCCGGCCTGATTGAGTATAGATGCATGATCTCCCTAGGCTTTAAAGAGGGTGCTCCACTATTCGACAAGTCGAATAGCTTCTGGACAAGCCCCGCTGGGCAGAAAGAACGCGATCAATAAACACCATTCCTCCCTCATGGGTATATGTATTGAGCAGAACACTGAGGGCCCCTAATTGAGTCGGATCGGGAGCGGAGGCATCCACCAATCTCACGAGGGAAGGTATAGGAGTCATAGAATTTCGGCCGTTGATGTGCCGCGAATGCCCCAGCACATGCATTTCGATCCAAGATGTGAAGTAATGAAGGATGAGATTCACAACATCTATACCTAGAGTCGAAGTGTTGGCCGCAACACTTAACCCGTGATAAAGATGTGATAGTCTCGCGATGCCGACGGCCAATTTCGCCCCTTCAGCTACACGATGGGCGGGATAGAAGACGGAAGCTCTCATAAAGCGTCGGTGTGACGGTATCACAAACCAGCTGAGCCAAATGCTGATAAAACCGACAAAGAAGGTCTCTTCATCCATGCCGGGAGCCGCAATCGAATCAAAAGAAACGACTGACAAGATCGGGATGTAAAACTGTGGTAAATCTTCTTCTTTGACCGGCTGTTTATCCAAACCAAACCCAGAAGGGTCATCAATGCTCGCAAACTTCGGGGCCTCTTTAGATAAAATATCCCCCCGAATGAAACAGGCGATAAAGCTCTCAAAAGTGACACCCTGCCCTTCTGACTTCACAAAAATCTGTCGAAAATACCCAGGGCCTTGATCAGACTGGGATACTTATGACGGACGGTGGTTTCGGCTGTCAAACCATCGAGCATAGCCAGCATGGTGAAGAAAACATATTCATCAGGAGGCAGCAGTTCCTCGTAATGCTCCCCCCTAATGGGCAATCCTGAAATATCATGGAATTCATCCAATGAGATAGACACCTCTTGATCCCCTAGCAGGAAGGTGTTGGTGGGCAGATTCCACTGGTTCAAGAAGGCTTTGATCCACCAGACGTGAGGAGCATGGTAATGAAAGAGCGATGCATATACCGCTTGATATAGTCCAACCTTCTGCAGTCTTGCGCGGTGGGCAGAAAGAATATAGCGAGCCCAAATAAGGTAACCCACCGGATGCCGAGGGGTGATACCCACTTTATAAACCTGCCCCCAAGGTCGAACTTTACCTTGGAAAATCCGACGCCCCAAGATATCTATAGCTGGTAGGGGCTGGTTAGGTATCCCAAAGGTAGAGGGCTCTAGCCGGCCTGAAAGAGTCCAATTGGTCACTTCCACTGCGTAAGCAGTCTGTGGGCGTTCCATCGGCAATATAGGACGAAGAGGATCCATCGGCTCCCCGCAAATAAAACTTCGGCAACCACGGATGATATGACCATACCAGGTTCCCCACAAAAGCAGATTGGTGCAGTCCGGGTCATAGGCCCTAACATTGCCATCACTTCTTCGTCAGACGGTGACTGAGGAAAGGCAGCCGCCGAGCGGGTAAAAGGAAAGTATGGAAGAAAGGCCATTGTTCCTGAAATAAAGGAAGGGAAAACTGTTAATGAAACCCATACGTGCATATATATATATATATATATACAATGGAAGAAAACGACAAGCGGCTTATTCCATGGGACCATTGGTTGCAAAATACATGGGCCCCACAAAATCAATATGGCGGCTTACTAATGATGAGGCAGGGTAATCATTATAAGAACAAAAGAAAGATTCTCAATAAATGAATAGTGGAGTTCAAACATCTCTGCGCATTCCCCCAAGAAAAAACCCCCCATCATGAACTCTGTGCAAATTAAACAGAATCTCTCCTAAGATTTTTTGTCAAGAACAATTGAGGATAAAAAATCCTAAGAGGTTTTTTTAGAACTAAGTTCTCTGAGGGAATTAAATTCTTTTTGAAAAGAGGAATTAAATTCCAAGAAAATTTTCAGAGCTGAGCTCTTTGGAACGGAATTAAATTCCAGAAGAAAACAAGTACCATCATTAATCCCCTAAGAGCAGAAAAAACGCCTAACATTGGGGGCTTGCTACCTAAACATTGTGCATTCTTAGAATTTGGAAAGATGAGTCTTTATTTAAGGGAAAAGCCCTTGGTGCGGATTTAAAGTCCAAAGAGAATTTTATAAAAAGTTCCTCGGCCGTTCAAGATCCTTACCTGAAAATGATTCTTTTTGTTGACAGAGTTAAACTCTGGAATTTTTTGAACAGAGAACTGAGCTCTGAGAAAGAGAATTAAATTCTCAAAGAAAATGAAAAAGGAAGAAGATGAAGGAATGGAGGTGCTGCTGAAGAGACCCTTGCATTTATAAGACAAGATAGGAAACGGTTCATCTTCCCCGTTCCCTAGGAAAATCCAACGGCCACAAAGGTGACAGCATTGCACTCACGTGTAAACACGTGAGAACAACGCTGTGGGGGCATTTGTTCCCTCATGGAAACTGAATAAAATACAAATGAAGCAGCAAGGAAAACCCCCAAATAGGGCATCACATGCTCACACATGACCGGGCCTCACGTGCAAACGCGTGACCTTTTATGGGCAGATTCTATCTACGCCTGAATGCCTAATTGGTAAGGTCACGTGCCCATACGTGATGGGCTCTTGAACCCATTGAATTAATAAAATTAAATTCTAATTAAAAGAACTAAAATAATTTGTTCCCTCATGGAACCAAATAAAATACAAATAAAGAAGTGAGGAAAACCCCCAAAGGGGGCATCACGTGCCCACACGTGATCGGGCCTCACGTGAGAACACGTGACCTTTTATGGGCAAAGCCTATCGGCGCTGAAATAAACAATTAAATGCTTAATCAGTAGGGTCACGCGCCAACGCGTGATGGGTTCCGGAACCCTCTGAACTAATAGAATTAAATTCTAATTAAAATCAGTGAGGTCACGTGCTAACACGTGATAGATTCTTGAACCCACTGAACTAATAGAATTAAATTCTAATTTAAAGTAATCAAAAACCCTAATTGGAAAAATATTTCCCTAAATCTTTCAAAACAGAAAGGATTGCCCTCTGTAAAAGGGAGCACCGTTGGATTAAAAATCCAATGGTGATTAAAAATCATCAATTTATAAAAAGATTCTATACAAGGAAATATTTTCCTAAAATTTGCCGGGAACAACAAATAAAATATCTTTTTGATTAAAAATCCAATGGTGAATAAAATTCACCGAGTGATCTAAAAGATCATGTTGGTTATAAAATCAATCAAAATCTCTCAATGAGAGATTGACTGAACAAATTGATTCTTTTTCTTTCTCCTATAAATAGGAGCCAAGAAGAAGAGAAAAAAACCTCTCCCTGAAAACAAAATGAAAAAGAGAATTTAATTCTCCAGAAAGAAGAAGATCTCTTCAGAGAAGAAATAAACTCTAGGTAAGAGAAGGAAGGAGATCATCCCATAAAACAAAAGAGAATTTAATTCTCAAAACCAAGAGTTTAACTCTGCTAAATAAGAACTTAGTTCTTCCTCAGGTTGAAAATCTGCAGAAGCAGATCTCCCCACAAGTTGAGAATTTATTTCTCATCGGGAACATTCTGTCATGCAGATCTAAAACCTAAGGGAAGACCTAAGTTCAGAGAATTCTGTTCTCCCACAAAAACATATGGGAATTTAATTCCTTCAACAAAGATAGGGTTAACCCCTAATATAAGAACTTAGTTCTTCCTCATGGTGATAGATCTGCAGAAGCAGATCTCCTCATAAAATTGAAAAGTTAATTCCCATTGAGGAGATTCTGCCATGCAAATTTCCGAGGAATTAAATTCCAATAAAAAAAAGAGAAAGAAGAAGAAAAGAGAAGATAGGAAGGGACTTGAAACTCATAATCATATGCATGCTGTAATCACGTGGTAACACGTGACCCCCTTTCTTTGAACCAGAAAAAGAGATTTCGCCAAAGTGTTTAACACTTATTTAAAAGGGAAAAAGGGAAAACAATAAAGGCAGTTTCTCTGTTAGGGGTATCACGTGCTCCCACGTGACCCTTAAAAAGCTCCTCAAAACAAAAGGGAGTAAAAGCCAAGACAGTTTCTCTTTAGGGTGTATCACGTGCTCCCACGTGACCCCTGACAAATACTTTTAATATCCAACGCATGGATACCCATCACGTGCCCACACGTAATGGTCATAAAAGTCAAGTGTTTAACACTTATATGCATATTCTGAGAATAAAATAAAAGAAGCAAGGCCCAATCTTCAGACACCTCACGTGACCCCATGTGAGCGTTTCAGTTTTAGTGTTAACACTATTTTAAGCGCCTTACGTGGGAGCACGTGAGCACCGAATGTACTCTTGTGTTTAACACTATATTCGAGCCAATCTTAGCCCAAATCAGCTAAGTCTTCAAGAGGCAAGATCCCTTGAAACTGAACCTCGACTATACTCTTGTCTTCCAAAATTGATCATCCCATATGACATTCAAAGTAATTCCCAGAGCCTTTTAATCAACATTGGTTCAAGGGTACATCTCTTCACTCCTCTGATATTTGTCGTTGTAATCCTTCAACGTCTTCAAAGAGGTGACGGGTCCCGACAACCAGACATTCTATGGACTGTGGGGTCCTTAAACTCATGGACTGTGATGTCCTTAAACTTTACAGATTATGATGTCTCTAAACTATCATGGACTGTGAGGTCTTAAAACTCATGGACTACGATGTCCTTAAACTTTACAGACTATGATGTCTCTAAACTACCATGGACTGTGAGGTCCTTAAACTCATAGACTATGATTTCTTTGAACTTTACCGACTATGACGTCTTTAAACTATGGACTATGACGTCCTTAAACTCTATGGACTATGATGTCCTTAAACTTCTGGACCGCAATGTCTCTAAACTAAAACAATAGAGCCCAAATATTCTTTTGTTGGATCTAAATGATCCTGTTAAGTAGATCTTAGTCTAAAAATTAGACTAACGTATCCTTAACAAACGATTAAGTCGATCTTAGTCTTAAATGAGATTAACGATCCTTAAATCCAACCCAAACCCAAATCTAAGAAAATACGGATTTGGACTAATCCCCGCCCTACGGGCGACAACATAAATTAGTCTCCGTATACAATCCACGGGCAACCAAAAACAAAACAAACACCCACGACACGAAGTGACCATCTGGAGAAGGAGAAAGTGGTTACCGCGATGCGGTAGCGTAATTAACTGCATGCGCTTGCACCTGCAGGGAAGAGCGTCCCCACAATCAAAAACCTCTCAATGAGGGGGAATCTGACGAAGTATACTACATCGGCCGCATCCGTTTAAACCTTCGATACATGGTGCCATAAATCAACTTGGCATCTTCGGAGAGGTGGACGGATAGCACCAAATAGCATCTGCCCCCAAAATTCTTGCCGGACATCTCAACGTCCCGGTCGCGTCTTTCGGCGGAGAAGAATTATAGCTTGGTTGTGTTAGTAGACATGGATTCATGATCTAGGGGGATTCCAAAGATTTCATTGGATACACACTTGAACTACCCCAACATTCCGTGTATTCTAAATTACAGTCAAAATTACCTGCCTTGCTCGAATCTATGAATACACCAAGTTGTAAAATTGAGTTCATGTCAATGTCAAGTATTCGGGTCAAGTGTTGATGTATTCATGGTTCGAGTCAAGTCAGTTTCAATAGCAACCATTGTGTTATGGTATTCATATTAAGTTCATGTCAAGTCATACTATTCTAGTATTCAAGTTTTAGGATATTCAAGTCCAAGTGTTCTGGTTCATGATCAAGGGTTCAAGTTTATGTTAAAATTTGGATCCTGGTTGAGTTTGTATTCAGATTAGAGTAAAAATATCTTATGAAAAGATTTAGTTCTTAAATTTCTTAAGTTCTGGAGTAATCGGGCAACTACTGCACATGGACGGCAGGATTTGTGTTTTTTTTCAAGACAATTGCCATTGATAATTCTGTTAAACTTGTCTAACCTGAATATGTAAGCACTCACTTTCTCCGGCTCCCTGGGGCTCAAGAGAAATGATATCGTTTAAACTTATATTAATGTAGAGTCCTTAAATATTTAATATTGTTTGTTTACATCATTTTTATATTGTTTCCATCTCTCGAGGGGGTTTTATGAAAAATACTTTAATATTATTTAAAAATAAACTTCGAGGGTTATTTATAATATTTAGAGTTTTCATGAACATGTATTTTAATTTTAGTGGTATTTTGGTGATAACCTAGCTTTTAAAAGTGTATGGTATTTTTATGAAAACTACTCATTTTGAAAACTTGTTGGTATTTTATTAAACTTTTAATCTTTCATTTTAAAAATATTTTTTCATAAGTTGTTTTTATTTAAAATACGGATTGGTGGTTTTATATAATTTTTTTCAAAGATTGTTTTGTTTAGAAAAGTCATATTTCTTAAAAATAGTATTTTTATTTCCTTCGAGACCGAATACTCCGTGAGGAGTTCTGCATCTCGCTCTACTATCGCAAGAATGTGCGATAATCCGCACCATCCATTAGCGGATCCCCTAATGAGGGTTATAGAGGCACAATTACCAAGAATTTAAAAATATCGATAAAAACATATTTTATAAAAGTGATAGTATTTATTTGAAAAACGTATTCTCTTAAATTAACCATACATCTAAATCTCGTGCTATGAAACCATAGTGTTGTGAGTGGGGTAGGTTGTTACTCCGTGAATTTTCTATAGGTATAAATTCTAGATATCGATAAAAGAGTAGTTTTTAAAGTTCATGGTATTTAGGCGTTAGGTGTATTCTAGGTTAGTTTTAACAATAACAAACTTTCATTTTAAATTCTTATTATATGTAGGTGAAACCTGACATGTAATTGATGGTACGATGATAAGTGATAATTTCTTATTAACACTAATATGAAACTATAATGGATATGTCAAAAGTTTACAACAATTAAATTAAAAGTGATGTTATCCACTAAAAGTCGTATTCTGATGGTGATGTAAGAAGGGGAAAAAAGAGATGTTAAGAGGGTTGAGACTTACAAATTTGAATGTAGGATAGAAATAAAAAAAAGGGAGATAAGGATGTAGACTTACAAATTTCCACTTGTACTCGTACAAGTGAGAAAAAGAAGAGAAGAAATCTCGGTTGAGGAACCATGACCTATGGTGCATGGAGACTTGTGCTTGGGTCCGATTACATGCACAAGAACGGACTTTAGATAGCTAACGTGCGGAGGAATGAACTTGAGAGATGGAGTTGGTTTAGACTTATGCACTTAACTTCCTTTGCTAGAGTGAGGCTTGAGAGAGAGAATTTTGAGTGGTATTTTCAGAATAATCTAGGAGAAAAACTAAGGAGAAAGGTTGTGTACTTATAGGGGCAAATATTGGTGTAGAGAAATTAAAATAGATAACAAAATATATTAAAAGTGTGGGTAAAGGGGTAGATGAAGGGTCTGGGGTTCTCTGGTTTATTGTAGAAAAATCAAATAGAAAAAGGAGTAGTGGGGAGCTGAATGGATGCACAGGAAAAAAAATGAGGGGATTTGGTGCCATATCAACCGCCGGTGGTTATCAAAATGAAGAAACCGGTGGTCCAAAAAGAGAGTGGGGTCTTGGGGTTCATGCAGTGTATTCATCCGGGTATTTATTTCTTGTTTTTATTATTTGATTTATTTACAACCCTTCATTTCTCCATGTAATACACGTGAAACTCTTGGGCTTCCGAAAAATTAAAAAAAAATATTAAAAATAATTGGAACTAATGGGATTAGATCTTGCAGGATATGAGACAACAGTGTAGGGGCTTAACCGGTGAGTTTTAAGTAGTTTCTTATATATAAGTTATCAAAAATAACTTATAACTCAAAATCAGGACAAAAATACACTCTTTTATTAACATTGGATTAATAAAAGTGTATAGAACTTTTAGGGTCGTTACATCCTACCCACATTAGAAAAATTTCGTCATCGAAATTTATACAAGGGGATGTTAAAACAGATTCAAGAAATTTTTTGGTTAAATCAGTGGTGAAGGAACTATTAATTTTATACCGAAAGTGCGTGAAAAAGTTTAGGTAGATAAAAAAACAAAAGGATGCAAGAATTTGAAAAGGCTAAAAGAGATAGGAGGAGATTTACCGGCGTTGTCTTGACTTATAGCTTCGGCCTCTACGGCCGAAAGTGAAAGCCTGACGTCTCGGCACATTTCTCTGTGCATGCTGGTACATCAATGGCTGACGAGATAAAGGTGGTCCGCACGGGGTTGTTGCAGGAAGGGCTAAACGAGTGTGGAGCTTGAATAGCTGGTCTAGCTACGGCGGCCGGGCCAGTTCAGTTGTATGGGTATGTTCCTACAGTGTGTGAGGGTGATCCACATATCAAACAAAGACCATTTGCTTGACGGAAATTCTTGACCTGGTGTTAGGTCCTCTTACAATAGATACAAAATTTTAGTTCAGTCTCGGAAAATGATCCTCCTGGCCTCATTGATGGCGTTGGGAGAGTTGGCATAGAAGACGTCCTCCAGTAATCTGGTTGGCGGGACGTTTCATACTGACTGACTGTGGCCTATCCTTCTTCTTAATGACAGCTTCATAGCGACGGGCTGACTTCAAAGCTGTTTCATGTGTTAGGTATTCTCCCGTTGTTAGGACAGTCTGGATCTTAGGGTCTAATTCTTGCTGGAAACGCTTGTCTCTGATTTCGGCAGTAGGAATTAGATGGGCAGCGAATCTGCCGAGCATGGTGAATTCGGCATTATACTCATCCACCGAGTTATCCTACATGGATCTTTGTTGTAGGTGAATGAACTTGTGTTCCATCTCAAAGTGTGAGGTTTCCAGAATATACTTGGCATCGAAGAGATCACGAAAAATCTTCCACTCGATCGGCTGTTCAAGACGGCTCTTTTCGGCTTTCCACCAGACTCTGGCAATGTCAATAAGTTGGAGTTTTGCTATTCTGACCCACGCCGCTTCTGGAACTTGGGCTGCTGCTAGGTCATCTTCTATGGTTTGAGCCCAATCCTCGGCTTCAAGCGGTTTCTCTTTCCCTGAGAAGTTTTTCGAGTGTAATGCTTGAAATTATTTCACTCCCGGTGCTTCTGCTTCAGAGCGGGTGAAACTCTATTGAAGGAAAGCAATCTGCTCCTGCAAAATCGTGCTTTGATCCTGCTGACCTTCAAGTAGTCTTTTGATAGCCTCCAGAAACATTATCTGTTCTGTGGGTGGAGCGGCTGCGGTAGGGGGAAATGGTAGAGCGGTAAGGGTAGGTGGTGGTGGTGTACTTCCATTGACATTGGTGCTAGCGTCGTTGGAAGAATCCATCACCTTAGAGAAGAAAGATTATGATAGATTTAACGGAAATTGAAATGCAAAAAATATGTAAAGTCGTTGAATTTCATCTTTCTTGTATATATTGCTTACGACTTCATTCAGAAAGGACCTGCATGGGCCACCAACAAAACCTGTCATGCCCCGCTTCCGAGTAGACGGAAACGGGAATGTGACAAGCCTGCGATATATTTATTTCGAGAAGGTCATTTCCCGGAATAAGTACGCTAAGTGTAAATGAGCAATATAAAATGACAAGAAATTAATATGAGATTTAAACTTCAACAACTTTATTTACAAACTTGAGACATTTACAATACATGAGTTCAACTAAAAAGGAAATACAAGAAACGAAATGCCTAAACGGGTGGTATACATAAACTGAAAGAAAATGATAAGGAGTTTAGGCCTGAATCATGATCTGATTGTACTCCTCCTCTGTAGTGTACAACTCCTCAGTCTCCACAATATCTTATGAACATTCCAAGAAACAAAGGTGGGTGGAATATCCGTCAGCGAACTTTCGCTCGGTAAGTCCCCATGAAAAAGAGTGTGAAGTATAAAAGTATAATGACAAAGAAAAATGGATATCATGAAGCAATGGATTATGAGATATGGTGTTTAAACATGTCATTTAATGTAAGCATGATAATTCTATTTAACATGCAGTTCTATATATCATGGCAAAGTAACATGAGCATAGTATAGTATGGCCGTGTAGTGTAGGTATAGTGAACATGAAGTGCATGTAAGTATCCTAAAAGGCCTCTATATGGGTAAACTAATTAAACGTAAATTTAAGGGTGAATGTCAACCAACCTCAAGAGTATTCTCGAACACAATCAGCTGTAATCCAGGGGTAAGGAACCACGGGCCTGAATAAAATATTAGTAACGGGACTTCAACTTAATGTTGAAGTATTCCAAACTGAACAGACTATAATCCAGGAGAAAGAAAACACGGACCCTCATGATAGCTTGCTTTGTGTTAGTAGACATGGATTCATGATCTAGGGGGACTCCTGAGATTTCGTTGGATTCGCACTTGAACTACCCCAACACCTCGTGTATTCTAGATTACAGTCAAAATTACCTGCCTTGCTCGAATCTATGAATACATCAAGTTGCAAGATTGAGTTTATGTAAATGTCAAGTATTCGTGTCAAGTGTTCATGTATTCATGGTTCGAGTCAAGTCAGTTTCAATAGCAGCCATTGTGTTACGGTATTCATGTTAAGTTCATGTCAAATCATAGTATTCTTGTATTCAAGTTTTGGGATATTTAAGTTCAAGTGTTCTGGTTCATGATCAAGAGTTCAAGTTTATGTTAAAGTTTGGATCCTGTTTGAGTTTGTATTCAGGTTAGAGTAAATATCTTATGAAAAGATTTAGCTCTCGAATTTCTTAAGTTCGGGAGTAATCGGGTAACTGCTGCACATGGACTACAGGATTTGTGTTTTTTTCCAAGACAATTGCTATTGATAACTCCGTTAAACTTGTCTAACCTGAATAGGTAAGCACTCACTTTCTCCGGCTCCCTGGGGCTCAAGAGAAATGATACCGCTTAAACCTATATTAATCTAAAGTCCTTAAATATTTAGTATTGTTTGTTTACATCATTTTTATATTGTTTGCATCTCTCGATGGGGTTTTATGAAAAATACTTTAATATTGTTTATAAATAATCCTCGAGGGTTATTTATAATATTTAGAATTTTCATGAACATTTATTTTAATTTTAGTGATATTTTGGTGATAAAACTTAGATTTTAAAAGTTTATGGTATTTTTATGAAAACTACTCCTTTTAGAAACTTATTGGTATTTTATTAAACTTTTAATCTTTCATTTTAAAAATATATTTTCACAAGTTCTTTTTATTGAAAATACGGATTGGTAGTTTTATATAATTTTTTTCAAAGATTGTTTTGTTTAGAAAAGTCATATTTATTAAAAATCGTATTTTTATTTCTTTCGAGGCCAAATACTCCGTACAGAGTTCTGCATCTCACTCTACTATCGCAAAGATGTGCGATAATCTGCACCATCTATTAACGGGTCCCCTTACGAGAGTTGTAGAGGCGCAATTACCAATGATTTAAAAATATCGATAAAAACTTATTTTTATAAAAGTGATGGTATTTATTTGAAAAACGTATTCTCTTAAATTAATCATATATCTAAATCTCGTGCTATGAAACCATAGAGTTGTGAGTGGGGTAGATCGTTACCCTGTGAATTTTCTATAGGTATAAATTCTAGATATCGATAAAAGGGTAGTGTTTAAAGTTCATGGTATTTAGGCGTTACATGCATTCAAGAGTAATTTTAACAATAACAAACTTTCATTTTAAATTCATATGATATGTAGGTGAAACATGACATGTAATTGGTTGTATGATGGTAAATGATAATTTCTTGTTAATACTAATATGAAACTATAATGGATATGTCAAAACTTTACAACAATTAAATTAAAAGTGATGTTAGCCACTAAAAGTCGTATTTTGATGGTAATGTAAGAAAGGGAAAAAAAGAGAAGTCAAGAGGGTTGAGACTTATAAATTTGATTGTAGGATATAAATAAAAAAAAGGGAGATAGGGATGGAGACTTATAAATTTCCCCTTGTACTCATACAAGTGAGAAAAAGAAGAGAAGAAGTCTTGGTTGAGAAATCGAGACCTATGGTGTGTGGAGACTTGAGCTTGAGCCCGATTACGCACACAAGAATGGACTCTAGGTAGCTAACGCGCGGAGGAACGAACTTAAGCTATGGATTTGATTTAGACTTGTGCGCTTAACTTCCTTTGGTAGAGTGAGGCTTGAGAGAGAGAATTTTGAGTGGTATTTTCAGAATAATCTAGGAGAAGAACTAAGGAGAAAGGCTAGGTATTGATAGGGGCAAATATAGGTGTAGAGAAAATTAAAAAAGATAATAAAATGTATTAAAAGTGAGGGTAAAGAGGTAGTTGAAAGGTTTAGGGTTCTCTGGTTTATTGTAGGAAAATCAAATAGGAAAAAAGAGTAGTGGAGAGCTGAAGGGATGCACAGGCAGAAAATGAGAGTATTTGGGGCCAGGTCAAAATGAAGAAACCAGTGGTCCAAAAGTAGAGTGGGGTCTCGGGATTTGTGCAGTGCATTCATTTAAGTATTTATGTCTCATTTTTATTGTTTGATTTATTTTCAACTCTTCGTTTCTCTGTATAATACACGTGCAACTCTTGGACTTCCGAAAAATTAAAAGAAAAATATTAAAAATAATTGGAACTGATGGGATTCGATCTTATACGTTATGGGACAGCAGTGAAGAGGCTTAACCGGGGAGCTACATGTAGTTTCTTGTATATAAGTTATCAAAAATAACTTATAACTCGAAACCAGGACAGAAATACACTCTTTTATTAATATTGGATTAATAAAAATGTATAGGACTTTTAGGGTTGTTACACATCCAATGAAACAGTACGGATCTATAGTCACGTACGCCAACTCATATCATATAATATAAAGTACGGACATCTAGTCGCGTACAATACAAAACCATAATCATATATATACCTATATCATATATACCTATATACCTGTATGTATAAATATATAGCCTAATACATAGGAAATAGACCCTACATAAATAATTATCTACTAAATATATGAATATACACATTTAGTGTTCTAGCAAACCCTATAGGCTAGGTATACATTTATAATATATATAGTATTCTAATTACTATGGTTGTGAGGGTGCTATACGCCATCCACCTGACTTCCCCCGTAGATATATATTTACTCACCGATACACGCCTCGCTCTAGTCGAAGCCGAGGAACGTCTTGCTCTTCTTCGTCGTCTCAGAAGTCTTCGCGATTGTATGTACAATAGAAATCGTAACAAAATCACATAAAAACCCATATCAAAATCGAAACGGTGAGCGAAGCATACATATGATAGAACTTATGGCCAACGCGTGCAAAATACAATAAAATATCCCCGGCATCGACGTACGAACGTCGAACGACCAAGTCAAGACTTAAAAAATCCAAAAACCAACTTTAAAACCGTAAGACATTGTCAAAAAGCTAAGTAAAACAACTACAGATTTTTACTCAGGGAATCTTGGACAATTTAGCATATAAAATAGACTTGTATATCATGTAAAACATCTACCGGACAAACCCCAACTCCTAATTCAACAAAGGGGCTGCTAAAATAATCGTTTGGACCGCAATTTATGGCCCAACCAGGAAATTAGGGTCTCGTTTTCGTGGTGGGGTCTCCTCGTGATCTAAATAGATTGAATCTATATGCAAAATATTTTTCAGAGATCCCATACTACTCCAGATTTAAATTGAACTTCGAAACAAAATAAAAACCAGCATTTGAAAATCTTAACTCATGTTTTTACAACTTAACACTTTGAAACCAATGCTCCCGCTAAATATTTTGGCTCAAAACTTGCTGTTCTTTTTATAAAAAAAATAGAAAGCGGTCTCTACGTGTTAAACACGTGATCACTCATATGCAAAGCATGTGAGTAGAGACTTCAGATAGAAATCCTATGACAGCCCCAATGTGCAAAGCACGTGAGCACTCACGTGCAAAGCATGCGAGTTCCAGCTATAGTTAGGATTAAATCGTATAGCAGTGTCTACATGTTAAACACATGAGCACTCACATGCAAAGCATATGAGTGCTGAAAATAAATAAACAATGGCCGAAAAGACCCTACACATTAAACACTTGAGCACTCATCTGCAAAGTATATGAGTGCTAAAAGTAAGTAACCAAAGGCCAAATAGACTTCACGTGTTAAACACGTGAGCGCTCATAAGCAAAACATATGAGCGCTGAATATAGAAAGGCTAAAACCCATACTGGGGTCCCATGTTAAACACGCGAGCATAAAATTTTGAAGCGATAGCTTCATATAGAATTAAATTCTATATAAAATTAAATTTTATTTGGGAAAATATTCCCCACAACTTTTCAAAATGAGAATTTTTTTCTTTGTTAAAAAGAGAACCTTTGGATTCAAAATACAATAGTGATTATAATATCACTGACCAAATTAGAAAATGAAATCAATTTCTTTGTTGGAAAAATATTTTTCTAATCTTGCTAAAACTAATAGAAAATATATTCTGTTAAATAGAAATTCACTGGATTAAAGATCCATCGGTGGATAAAATTCCTCAAATAATTTTTGAGACCAATTAAATCAATTTTTATTTCTCAATCAGATATTTTCTCAAAATTAATCAACAGTTTGCAATTCCTATATTAAGGACTTGAGACTTCAAGTCTCATGTGACACATATATATAGAGAAACCCCCCATAAGTTTTGGCAGCTACAACCGAGAATTCAATTCTCTTGTTGAAGAAAGTTCCTTCTCCTCTCAAAATCCTAGGTAAAGAAAACAGAGATCAAAATATCTCTTTTACCTAACACATAAAAATACAAGGATGTAACCTTGCAAAAAGAACTTAGTTCTTTCTTTATGATCTGAGATCCGCAAGGCAAATCTCCCATAAAATTAAGAATTTAATTCTCATCGGGATGATTTTGTTTTTCATACTCAAGATCTAGGGGAAAGAACGGGTATAAAAAAAATGGAAATTATATTTCAGGAATTTAATTTCTCTGAAAACAGGGTTTAACTCTATATGAAGAACTTAGTTCTTATAAAAAAAAGAACAGAAGAACTTAGTTCTCAAAAAAGAAAATCTGATCACCAGATCCTCAAGGGTGATCATTAATGGTCAAAACGCCATTAATAGAATTTTAACTTCTTTTCATAAAATATCCAGAGAGTAAATCGCTAAAGGGCTCAGCGCCTCACGTGTTTCACATGTGAGCGCCTAAAAAGAAAACTCAGTGTCTCACGTGAAATACACGTGAGCGTTAAGAAACTCAAAGTCGCACGTGATAGTACATGAGCGTTAAGAAACTCAGTGTCTCATGTAAAACACACGTGAACGTCAAGAAACTCGGCTCCTCACGTGGCAACACATGAATGCTAAACAAAAGTGCTTAGCACTATATATATAGTCAAAAGACTAAGTGCTTAGCACTGCTGAATGACTGAAAAGCTTAAGACTGAGCCCAAATTGGCTAAGTATCTGAAATTTCTTTACAGCCGAGCCCATATGCTCTGTTAATGGATCTTAACAAAATTTAATGATTCCCAAATATATTTCTATATTGATCTTAGACTCATTCAAGACCAACATATCCTTAGTTAAAATATATTGAACCCAAATGCTTATATATTTGAGTCGATCTTAATCTGAAATCAAATTAACGGTCTTAAATAAAATAAAATATTATTTGAGCTGACGGAAAATAAAACCTAGGTTCAAATCCCAAAACTAATATATAAGGATTTGGACTAATCCGTGCCCTATGGACGACGACATAAATTAGTCTCCGCATACAATCCACGGGCAACCAAAATAAATAAAATATATCACGACATGAATTGAAATACCGGAGCAGGAGAAAGTTGTTACCGTAATGCGATAATGTAATTAACTAGTGGGGCTTGTGCCTGCAGGGAAGAGCGTCTGCACAATCAAATACCCTTCACAAATGAGGGGGAGTTTGATAAAATCTGCTACATCGGTTGCATCTATCCAAACCTCCGATATACGGTGCTATAAATCAACTTGGTATCTTCGGAGAGGCGGATGGATATGTTCCAAATGGTATCTGCCCCCAAATTAAGGCAAGATGATCAATCCCAGTTTGTCTTTGTTTTCGGCAGTAAGCAGATTCTGGCATGCCCGGTGAGACTCTTCTTCTTTCTACTCTATACTTCGTGTGTCGTGTTTCATGAACAAAATCATGGTTCTCTATATTCATGGTTTCCCATGGGCTCTTGATACTAAAACTTAGTATTTCTCTTCTGTGTATAATCAATGGCTCTATACTGCACTGCCTGCAACAACTCCCTTTCCACCCCAGCTGGAGGAGTGGCATACGGGCCTAACGTGGCTTCCATTTTCTCAATGCTGGTGGGGCATGTCACACAGGCCACTACTGGACTATTCTTTGGGACCATGCTCCCACATGCGAACTTTGGTGCTTCAGCTCCACAAGAAAAAGCTCCCAAATGGTCAGTCTTTCATCGGCTGACTACCGTCATGGCTCCTATCAGCAAGATGCCCAACGCTAGAGTTCCGATCTTCAACAGGCTAGAGAAGAACTCAAATGGGCCTGTAAAGAAGCCCATGATACCAGAGGGAGCTTCCCCAAAACGTCTAGCCCTACCCGCTCATCCTACTTGTGAAGCCGACAAAAGTGGTTCCCCTCCCAGATGGGCAGTTTTCGATAGATTGGCCAAATCCGCTCCAGCTCTAACAGGGACGTCGGTCATCAACAGACTAGCGCCAAGCGAACCTCTTCGGCAACGCCGGGAGCATGATGAAGACGCCTAAAAAATGGAGGCCGTTCCTAGTGCAAGACATGCTCGACGTCACCACTGGCGCCGAGTGAGACGAGCTGGGGAAACCCCCCCTCTGGGTTGACCCCACCAGCTTTTGTGGACACTGTTGTTCCAACTGGAAATAGTTTCGACCCGCTTAGAATGGTGCGCAATAACTCCCCGATGGCGGTACTGACAAAATCACCTCCGCTGGCAGAAGCCCCAGTACGAAAGCAGCCGGAGCAGTCTCTGTAGGGTTCCTAGGCACGCTAAGGAGGTCTCACAAGACATCGAACATGCCAATATAAAATTTTACGGTGCCGAGAAACCCTAAACTACAGATCGTTTGCTAGAAAACTAGGCGAAAACAAAACTAGTTAACAATTAACTAATGGGATATCGGAAATACAACCTTTGTAGATCTGGTGCTCCACCTCCATAGCTCCGTAACGAAGTCGTCTCCGCTGTGCAAAACAAATCCGGGCTCTAGAGTCGGCTTCGTCGGAGAAAAAGTGAGCTAGGTCGTCGATGTCCATGCCGAAGATGATCTACGTCGAGACATCGCTAAATCCAGCTCCACCTTCACCAAGCCCTAAAACTTGTGAAGGAAACACACTCTACTACTTGGAAAGAGGTAGAGGATGAAGAAATAGGAAGTGGGTAGACTTTAGAATTGGATTTCTCACTTGTTTGCTCAATTCACCATTGATGAAGAAAGCTTTTTCTCCTTGAGTTCAAGGAAGAAGAAGAAGAAATGTTATGATAAGTTAATTCAAAAAGAAAAGAATTATCCATTCTTATCATAACAAACCATAGTTAGGTGTAGAGAATTAACAAGGGTTAGTGAATGGTTGGGTTAAGACATGAAGACAAAATGGTGACTTAGGTCAAACCTTCATGAAGGTTCATAAACAAACAAAGAAAGCCACCATTATCTCTTCATTATTTTCTTTTGCTAAAATAAACAAAATGGATAAATAAATGAATAAATGAAGCAAAAGAAACCCTAACCATTGACCAACCATGGTTTAATCCATAGACTAAACTATCATGTATCATCAAACATGATACAATCAAATGTACAAATGTATATCACATATACAATGTGCACAATCCAAGTGAGAAAATCCATTTAAAATGAACCAATACTAGTTAATGCAAAGTAATATATCAAATATATAATTATGCATTAAATCATTAAATCAACACTTGATTCAATGATCCGGTCATGTCGCACACAACCGACTAGTATCAACAGTAACAACTTATCGAATCAACACTTGATCCGATAACCCGGCTATATCACATATAACCGATCAATGTCACATATCGCGAGAATCGAATACAGTATCACATACTGGTATTATTCTCGGTCCCGCACATATCTCATATGCGCTCCTATTTCGTTTCGCTTGAGCCAGGAAACCTCTGTGTAGGACTCTAAAGACTCGTCAATACGCCAGCAGCAGATGATGATCATATCAAACACCCACAAGCCGCAAGCGGTCTGCTAAACGTAACGGCCACCCGGGTATTGAGCGATCTGAAGATCGACGAGCAAGCCCGCTCACACTCCAGTGAATCCGACCAGTAACACTACTGTACAGTCCGGTCTGATCGTCTGATATGTCGCATATCTCGCCTAGGGGTGGTAAACGTCAGACCCCAATAGCTCGATAAGTCGTGTCGATATGAGGTCTATAACTGTTCGAGAAACTACTGGTAACACTTACCAGTAAATCTCAGTAACCCTGGCCAGGGATTTCCTGTTATAGCCAATCGAACACAGCGCAACATCAACCCCCTATACCGGGAGAGACGAATCCCCTCCTATCGCTCATTGCCTCCATGTGACTCGGGACTGTACCCAAAAACCACCGTTTTGCACGCCTTCTTGGACGTGGTAAGATGGAAATCAAAGCACAGTGGGAACCACACAAGACTCTATGACGATCTCGGGTCAACAGACTACTCTGTACCAGTGTCACCAGAGAACTGCCATCTGACGTGAGGTATAATACCATCTGGGAGTTCTCGGCGAGTCCGTCCAGTGTACCCAGTCTCTACTGAGCACCCGTATATCATCTCTGATGTCAAACACCAATGGATATGGGATCATCCATCGCCCATCTGTATGGGTCGAGAAGGTACACGCTAGTCTACTCTGGTATATCGATGCCCCGTCTAGATACACCCACGACTAGGGACTTCGAAGGATGTACTTATGGACTACCATGTCCCTACTAGTATGATCCGCATCATAGTCCAGGTAGTCAAGCACACATCCTAAGGGCTTCACCAACATGTAACAGAGAGACAATCAGTATACACGTTAAGGTAAAGTGTAACCAGATAGCATACTATCATGTCGAGCAAGAAAGTCCTCCCTATATACGTCCCAGCATCCACTACAATATACATCCTATGTACAGTAATGGCCTCTAGGGCATACATATAACTAACAATCTCCCACTTGCACTAGGGCCATCTGATAGCAGTGGTTGTAGTATCTCATACTCAACCATCCTATAAAAGTCTCTCTCTGGGAACAGGCCTTTGTGAGTGGATCCGCTGTGTTGTCCTCTGAGTCTACTCTCCAAACCTCGATCACCCTGGAGATCAACCATCTCCATGATCAAGTGATACTGCCTTAGAATATGTCTGGATCACTGATGGGACGGACGTTCCTTGGCAAAAGCCACAACTCCATTGTCACACATTGGGAGGAACATAGTTCATCTCATGAACCATTATACATCCAAACAGCCTCTTTGGTAGCATCTTAAGTAGCGATGTATCCTGCCTTTATCGTCTAGTATGTCACGGTATCTAGCTTGGAACTCTTCCAACATACCGTCCCTTTACTGAGGGTAAAGACAATGCCTGCGACTGACATTCAGTCGTCTTTATCACCCTGGAACCCTTCCAGTGATTCTCCCCAGGATCGATTGATACCACCTCACTACAACTAGTGAGAGTTCTAACATCCAATTAGATCTATCTCATAGATCCAAAAACCCAGGATTTAGGAGGTATCACTTTGATCCTATGTGGAGAATCATTTTGATAAGCGGAGATTGATCGAGCGTAGCATAGGAAACTCTTTCCCTATCAAGAGTATGTCATCCACGTACTCTACGAGGATCATCACCATACTCCCTACTACCTTTTTGTTTATACAAGGTTCATCTACCATTTTGATGATGTCAAACTCTTTGACTAATTCATCAAAACAGATGTTCCAACTCCGCGATGCCTGCTTTATCCTATAAAGCATCTTGCACACGTTTCCGCTGCTCCCACTGTCTACGAAGCCCTCTGGCTGTGTACTTATAGACGCTCTCTTCCAAAATATCATTTAGAAAAGCAGTCATGACACCCAACCACCAGATATCGTAGTCATGGTATGTAGCCGTGGTAAGTAGGATCTGAATGGACTTAAGCATAGATACTTGAAAAGGTTTCATCATTATCCACGCCTGGTTGATGACGAAAACCTTTAACAAGTCTAGCTTTGAAAGTCTCAACTTTTCCATGTACACCAAGTAATCTTCTCAAGATATACTTGCTCCTGATGGGGATTTAACCCTTCAGATATAGCGACCAAAGTCCATACTTTGTTGGTGTATAAGGATTCCATCTCAGATCACTAAGCATCCAGCCATTCTTACAGAGTCTTACTCCTGATGGCCAGCTCGAAACTAGTTGGGTCATCATCTCATGATCCAATCCTCGCTCCTACTGTCATAGAGAAACCGAAGTATCTCTCAGGTGGGTGAGGAACCCTACTAGATCGGCGGAGAGGCTGAGGTTCGTTGGTATCTATTGAATCCTTTGGTTCTGTCAAATCATCTTCTGTAGTTTGCATAGCTGGAACCTTTCCAGTTCTACATAACTAACCTTGCCTCGAGTTTGTCCGGATTTTGCTTTTAGACATAGGCCGGACAACCCAAAATCTTAACTAACTTAAGACATGGGCTCTTCCCTTTCCATATCACATATGAAGTGGTAGGCATTGATTTGATTTGAACCCTATTCAATAGGTATGCAACTTCTCAAGTGCATAACACCCAAAAGGAAAAAGGTAACTCAGTATTACTCATCATAGAGCACACCATATCAAATAGGGTGTATCTGCTCCGCCCCGATATACCATCGTGCTATGGTGTATACAGAGGAGTAATGCTGAGAGAGAATCTCATTCTCCTTTAAAATATTCCAGGAATTCCATGCACAAGTATTCTCCTCCCTGATCTCATCATAGGACATAATACTTATACCCGTATTTTGGTTCTCTACTTCTCGCTTATATTCTGTGAATATCTCAAAAGGCTCGGACTCATGTTTCACCAGGAACATATGTCTGAATCTTGAGAGATTATCAGAGAATGTAATGAAGTACGAAGAACCGGTCCTGGCATGTGTAGACAGGGGACCTACATACATCAACATGTATCATCCCAAGAGTTCACTAACTCTTTCTCTGTTTCCAATAAACAGAGCTGTGGTCATCTTATCTTTGTGACATGACTGGCGAGTTTCACAAGATGTAAATTCAAACTGATTTAAATATGCATCTAAATGTAACTCAGCCAGTCGGGTCACATTGATATGACCTAGTCTACAATACCTCAAGAAGGATTTGTTCATTTCTGAACTCTTCCTCTTGTGTGTGATCCGTATACTAAGAACTGTAGTTTGATTTAGAACATCAATGCTTTTAGATAACGTGCCTGAACCGATCAACTTTTGATATAGGAAATGTTCAAAACATTATCCATCAATACAAAATTTTATCGTTTCTTTACTAATAAAGAGACAGATATGATTTTCTATATCAGGTTTGGTATCTAATAACATTCGTTCAGAATCAATGTATCGGTAATACAGGGTGACAGTGACCGACAGACTTGGCTGCAACTCTTGTCCCGTTTTCTGCCTCATGAAACTTATCACCCGTTCTCAGTTCTCTACCTATCTGTAGCCCTATGTAACATTTTACATATCTGGGATCCTGATCTGGTATCACATACCCAGGACGTAGAGGATACTGAGAAACAGTTCTGTATAATGAACACACCCGAAGATGATGCATCAGCATGGACTCTCTTCGTTTGGGCGGCACGGGAAATCTGGTATTCCCCAGTTTCCTGCTCTGTCTTATAACAATTATAAGTTGGAGCGGGACCAACGTTCCCCAGCTCAGTATAACAAGCGGGTTCGGTCAATAATCCGTATTATTATCTTGATTAAGGCGTGATATGGTCGCTACCTGGAGAGAGAGAGAAGAAAACACTCAGCGTGCGCTCTTACAAGAATAGATTGGTTATTATTTTATCTAATCAGGATGGCTCCCACTGCTTTTTATCAAATCTTCCTTCAAACCCTAAAAGGAAAGACTAGCCGGGATTAATTACACACTACAAGTTCGCCAATCTTTCAGCCAGGCCAGTGTCGGCACTTTGAGGGAGGTCCCCCGTGCTTTCGCACGAACCTAATTACTGTAAACCTCGTTTTCCCAGAGGCGTAACCCCGTTGACACCTTTCTAGACACCTACTTGATCGGCTAATTGTAATGTATAAAACTCTCCCAGGAGTAACAATTACTCACAACGGGTATCGGGATCCAACTATCTCATAGAAGGTATGCAATCTCATTGCAAATTTGAACACTTGAAATTCCCGATAATATTTTGCCCCTAACGTGCTATGACCTTGACGAAAGCCAACAAACCATAGCCCGCTAGTCAAGTTCAACCCGTACATTTCTTGATCGAATTAAACCCACCCGCACGACCCTTGACAAAAGCCAACAAAGCCGCACGACTACCCTAATCCAATCGCATCGTATGCTAGCAGATAAGCAGCATATAGCTACCGCACACTGCACCTTGATGAAAGCCAACAAATGCAGCACGAATACTATATACTACTTATCTGAAATGACGGAGGGCTACGACAGGTTTTTCTGAAAACCTATTGCGTAATGAACTTGATATCGTTGTAGAATCAAATGATTTTGAAATGGAGTGCTTTTGAGGCTTTTCTAGTTTTGCTAAAGGAGTCACTCCCGGTGAAGGGATCGTCGGTCCTTTCCTCGTCGAATGAGGTGCGGGATATATCATATATATCACTGTGCAAAGCAAAAACTCTTAAAAGCAATCAAAAGACAAACCGAGTGTGTAGCATCTGCCAGTTATTGCTAAAGGAGTCACTCCCGGTGAAGGGATCTCGGTCCTTTCCTCATCGAATAAGGTGCAGGATATATCTCATATACCGCTGTGCAAAGCAACAACTGTAGCTACCTGTTTTATTTTGAAATTCGATTCTACAACATCTTAGGTTTCTTTTATTTCATTAATCACATTAATGAAGTCCCATCATTTAAATACCTAAACATCACAGATAGATATGACGTACACTTATGCCATCCGCATTCGCCTCGATGTCCCCTCGTGCACCGTTAGGTTAGGTAACTAACGGCAGAGCGGGGCAGGGCTAGCGCGGGTGTAAAACATAAGTAACGTCTATATAATATATCATATATACTGTATACTATATCTATCATAGAACATCTCATGATCACATCACAGATATCGCAGCAGAAGAACATATGAAATATTGGATATACTAGGACGTCCGTGTTTTCAATACGAGCCAGTATAAAACACGGATTCCACGGTCGCGATGAATAGCCAAACCCACACCCCTAGACCCCTACGAGAGCGGCAAGCAACCCTGCCAATTCTAGAATTAGGAGACCCGGACTCGACTCCTCGAGTTGGTCTCCCACTGGACTCCAGAACCCGGTTACTTGTGCTCCCCTCCTTGGGTCTATCCTAGTGCGGAAAAGTAAATAATATACAAACGGTGACATCTTCCGCAACCTGGAAGTGCCCTAATAAAAGAATATTACATACAAGTTTTTACATGAATGAAAATGAAAAACACTCATCTCACATAAAAACCCCCGGCTATTCAAACACGACGATCCAATATAACATATCCAGCAACACATAACATCACATGTCATCAACGTAAGTAAACATGCGCATCCCAATTGTCGTTGACATATAGCAACGAAACCGGCGATATCACATATTACACTTACGGTCACAGAAAAGAAAGTGTAAAACTACAACAGTTGGAATCCGCAATCTCTTCAGACATCGCATGCCTGACCAAATGAATTCTTTAGACATCGCATGCCTAACAATTATAAACCCCGCATTTTAGTCTCATTATCGAAAACACTTTTCAATATCGAGTCGGGCAATTCAACAAGATTCCCGACAGTCTGATCGAATACTCGTCGCAAACTTTAGTAGGCAGCCGCACCCCCGATACCGTCGACGAAGTGCACCAAGGCGGAACACCGCTGCCGCGAGCACCCGAACGGATGCTTTCGGCGACGGGGTTCTCCTACAGTCACTTGGTCGGGGCTATGGAGTGAGGCTGTCTATTAAGTTTACCCGGCGAGTATCCGCGTACGCTACGTGATTGCGACGGACTTTTGATCACATCAAAATTCCGTGGCAACCGATCAAGGGAGACTAAACTGCTATGTTTATAATATTCATTCCGTTATCTCATAACATCTTGTGAATTCCAATTATTGTATCCCATTCCAGATAAATAGAAAATGTTAAACTTTCCGATCGAACAATCGAACACCCAAGTTTTCCCGAAACATCAACACATGAAATAAGTTTAACAACATTCAGTTCGTGCCTCAGTACCAACGGTCCAGCCGTAGAAGGGTCAAGCCAACGCCTCACATGTGGCACGCCGTACTGCCCCAAACCCGAAGGTTCAAAGGGCAGTTCAAGACGGTCACATAATCGAGTTAAGGTTTGTTGTCTTCTAGAGGGACCATCGCGTTACTTGCACTACTTAGAACATCGTTAAACTACGGAAAATCCAACACTTGGAATTTTCCCGACAGGGGAAAAATTGGGTATTTATATCCGGTCGAACTTTTTAACATATTCTAAAATTTATCCGGAAAGCCAAATAGACAAAATTTGATACCCCGATCGAAACACCGAATCCCCAAAACAACTGCTGAAAATTCAACTCTTGAATAAATATTAAAAATTCCCAGAAAATCCAACTCCAGAAAATAGGAATTACTGTGCAAAGAAAAGTCAAAGAATCTACAGTCTCGCCGCGGAACCGCCGCGCCACGTGGGCTTAGGCCGCGGTTCCGCGCCGTCATGACGGAGTTACAGCTCCGTTTTGCACAGTATTTCATAATAAACCCTGCTTGATTTTCTGGATATTTTTAATCTTGAAAAATCCACATTTTTAAAAATTGGACAGAGAGCATGTTTGTTTTGGACTTTCGGGTTCGATCGGACTTCAAATGTCGTCTAGACATTGCCTAAGGCTCTAGCTAGGCTCTGATACCACTGTAGGGTTCCTAGGCACGCTAAGGAGGTCTCACAAGGCATCGAACATGCCAATATAAAATTTTACGGTGCCGAGAAACCCTAAACTACGGATCGTTTGCTAGAAAACTAGGCGAAAACAAAACTAGTTAACAATTAACTAATGGGATATCGGAAATACAACCTTTGTAGATCCGGTGCTCCACCTCCATAGCTCCGCAACGAAGTCGTCTCCGCTGTCCAAAACAAATCCGGGCTCTAGAGTCGGCTTCGTTGGAGAAAAAGTGAGCTAGGTCGTCGATGTCCATGCCGAAGATGATCTACGTCGAGGCATCGCTAAATCAAGCTCCACCTTCACCAAGCCCTAAAACTTGTGAAGGAAACACACTCTACTACTTGGCAAGAGGTAGAGGATGAAGAAATAGGAAGTGGGTAGACTTTAGAATTGGATTTCTCACTTGTTTTCTCAATTCACCATTGATGAAGAAAGCTTTTTCTCCTTGAGTTCAAGGAAGAAGAAGAAGAAATGTTATGATAAGTTAATTCAAAAAGAAAAGAATTATCCATTCTTATCATAACAAACCATAGTTAGGTGTAGAGAATTAACAAGGGTTAGTGAATGGTTGGGTTAAGACATGAAGACAAAATGGTGACTTAGGTCAAACCTTCATGAAGGTTCATAAACAAACAAAGAAAGCCACCATTATCTCTTCATTATTTTCTTTTGCTAAAATAAATAAAATGGATGAATAAATAAAGCAAAAGAAACCCTAACCATTGACCAACTATGGTTTAATCCATACACTAAACTATCATGTATCATCAAACATGATACAATCAAATGTACAAATGTATATCACATATACAATGTGCACAATCCAAGTGAGAAAATCCATTTAAAGTGAACCAATACTAGTTAATGCAAAGTAATATATCAAATATATAATTATGCATTAAATCATTAAATCAACACTTGATTCAATGATCCGGTCATGTCGCACACAACCGACTAGTATCAACAGTAACAACTTATCGAATCAACACTTGATCCGATAACCCGGCTATATCACATATAACTGATCAATGTCACATATCGCGAGAATCGAATACAGTATCACATACTGGTATTATTCTCGGTCCCGCACATATCTCATATGCGCTCCTATTTCGTTTCGCTTGAGCCAGGAAACCTCTGTGTAGGACTCTAAAGACTCGTCAATACGCCGGCAGCAGATGATGATCATATCAAACACCCACAAGCCGCAAGCGGTCTGCTAAACGTAACGGCCACCCGGGTATTGAGCGATCTGAAGATCGACGAGCAAGCCCGCTCACACTCCAGTGAATCCGACCAGTAACACTACCGTACAGTCCGGTCTGATCGTCTGATATGTCGCATATCTCGCCTAGGGATGGTAAACGTCAGACCCCAATAGCTCGATAAGTCGTGTCGATATGAGGTCTATAACTGTTCGAGAAACTACTGGTAACACTTACCAGTAAATCTCAGCAACCCTGGCCAGGGATTTCCTGTTATAGCCAATCGAACACAGCGCAACATCAACCCCCTATACCGGGAGAGACGAATCCCCTCCTATCGCTCATTGCCTCCATGTGACTCGGGACTGTACCCAAAAACCACCGTTTTGCACGCCCTCTTGGACGTGGTAAGATGGAAATCAAAGCACAGTGGGAACCACACAAGACTCTATGACGATCTCGGGTCAACAGACTACTCTGTACCAATGTCACCAGAGAACTGCCATCTGACGTGAGGTATAATACCATCTGGGAGTTCTCGGCGAGTCCGTCCAGTGTACCCAGTCTCTACTGGGCACCCGTATATCATCTCTGATGTCAAACACCAATGGATATGGGATCATCCATCGCCCATCTGTATGGGTCGAGAAGGTACACGCTAGTCTACTCTGGTATATCGATGCCCCGTCTCGATACACCCACGACTAGGGACTTTGAAGGATGTACTTATGGACTACCATGTCCCTACTAGTATGATCCGCATCATAGTCCAGGTAGTCAAGCACACATCCTAAGGGCTTCACCAACATGTAACAGAGAGACAATCAGTATACACGTTAAGGTAAAGTGTAACCAGATAGCATACTATCATGTCGAGCAAGAAAGTCCTCCCTATATACGTCCCAGCATCCACTACAATATACATCCTATGTACAGTAATGGCTTCTAGGGCATACATATAACTAACAGTCTCGCCAACGGCTCTGCTTGCTGATACATTGTGTCTGGCGAAAAGTCCAAGTCTCTGTGCTTGATGAAAGTTACTCTCATCGACCCAAGAAATCTAACGGCCGACAAGAAAAGGACCACTTCTCCACCATACAACGGGGGAATTCTCCTAGAAAGGCGTATATCATAATGGCTCCTTTAGCTCAAACCTCTAATAAAAGAACGAGGAGGGAGAAAACTCTACCACCAACGGCAAAATCTAAACGCCCCAGCTCTGGGAGCATAATGATTCATACAGTATGCATGGCTAATGGAAAAGAAGAAAGCCGTGCTTCGGTGAGTCATAGGCCGCATACTCGATCGTTCACAAAAGATTAGGAGCAACAGCAAAAGCTCAAAGAGATGCTGACCAAAATGGCAGCACTCACCGAGCCAAACGAAAGTCCAGACAAAGAAGCCGAACAACGCCAGGAGAAAGAAACCGATACAGAGTTCTTGCAAAGAGTGATAAAGAAGAAAGACAAAGAATCTACAGAGGAGGCTGCTAACATCAAGCAGATGGATCTTCTATTTCAGGATATGGTTGGAATGATGATCGAACCAGAACCACCGGCTAAAGATCCTCCGGTGCTTATCGAAGATGATAGAGGGAAAACATCAAATCCTCACCAGGCCTTATCAACGGTTAAGGAGGAAACAAACTCCAAGGCGGTTCTGGATGACTACATTGCTCAGCATATTAGAGCTCACCAGGCTAAAGAAGCCACGAACTAACTCGTTAAAACTGGGCGACCATATCTGGCCTGGTATGACCAAATAAAGTACCCACTGGGATATACGATCCCGAAGTTCACGTTTACAAAGGAATGGGTAATCCCCACAAGCACGTCGTACAATTCAGAGCTCTGTGCGGCAATACTGGAGGCGACGACAAATTATTGCTTCGTCAATTCGTCGGAAGCTTGTCAGAAACAACTTTCGAATGGTTCTCGGAGTTTCTAAATGACTCCGTGAAAACCTTCCCTGAAATGGAGCTGCTATTCACGCAGCGGCTCATCAGCGCGAGTGAACGCACTCCTATCATGACGCTAATCAATGTCAGGGTTAAGCGGGAGAAATATGGGTCCAATATGCGATCCGGTAGTGGAACCTATGGTCCAAATGCAAACAGCGCATTGAGGAGTCTCCAGATGTAGGAATGTTTATTGGGACGATAGATTCTCAATTGAACGTGTCCCAATTCATGATTTTCTTCAAGCCCACCATGTTCCAGTCGCTGATTGACAAGTTACCACAGATGGAACGGATGGGTCATGGTCTTTCCTCCTCGAATAAGGACCCTCGAAACAAAAATTAAGGCAAAGGGAAAGCGGCCTTTGTTGCTAACATGCAACAACAACCGGGCGGTCCGAAAGCACACGTCCGTCAAAACAACACTCGTTCGCGCCTATCCTTAGAAGAAAGGTTGGGACGTGCTTACTCATTCCTTCGCGATCAAACATGGAGGTTGTTTAAGCTGGCAATGTGAAATAATATGATCACATTGTCAGACCCACGACGCCCAACACAAGTCGGTGACATCACTAACCCCAACTACTGCTCCTATCATATGATAGTTAGCTATCTAATTGAGGATTGCTACATCTTCAAAAATTAGGTTAAGGACCAGTACCAGTAGGGGAAGTTCGCACTGTCCGATAGCTGGAGGGCATATCCATCCAAAAGCACGCTTCCAAAAAGGTAGACGCGTAGGGGTAACATACTCACTCATAGAAGAATCTCCATGGGAAATAGTCCTCTCAGAAAAGACTAAAAGAATGCTGAAGGATCTGCAAGCATGTCTGGCGATCAGGTGGAAGAGCCTACTTGAACCCGAAATTATAAAAGGGATGATGAAATCACGTCGCATACCAAAAGTTGCTGACAAGAGGAAAAGCCCCCAAGTCAATCCTTTAAAGTCTTCCAAGAAAAAGAAGAAGACCAAGAAACCTGTGCCGCCTGCCGAATATGACGAAAAGCGCACAGATCTCCAAAAATATATATACGCGCAGGAAGAATATAACTAGAAGACACATACATCGGTCACGCTTGAAAAATTCCTCAAGCATATTCTTGAGGGCAGAGATAGTGACAATGATGAGGAAAATGACTCATCAGAAGAAATGGAAGACCGTGTAGCAAGATGCCACATGTCTCTCATTCATCGTTATATGATGAAGAAGCTCTCCCGGTGTCAGAAAGTGACATGGAGGAGATGGGGGCAGAATCGGTACTGAAATCCCCGAAACTTCTAGAAGACGACCCGATTGAGAGGCTGCTAAACAAAGCCTTTCAACAGAGCAAAAATGATCGAGAACACAAAACGGACATATACGAAAAGGCTAAGCGATGGCGTCTAAATAAAGAAGCTGCGCCGAGGATGGGCCATGAAGATCTCCAGACAAATCAAAGCACCCCTGCGACAAATAAAAGGAGGACCAAAGCTGAGAAGCGGTTCACCAAAGCCTTGTCCATGGGGTTTAAACTACCACCACTCCTGATGTACACTCCCGGGGTCTTATACTTCGACAGAGGAGAATCACATCTAAAATACTGTCTATATCATTGAAGGGTCGCCCACCCCATCGAGGAATGCAGTGCCTTCAAAAAGTGGTGGCAATGCCATGTTGCCCATCGAAAACACTTCAAGAAGGAGAAGCACGAAGCTCATGCTCATCAACGTGAGGGTGATAAGAAGAACACGTATAAAGAAACAGCTGGCAATTGTCAATTAGTTGGTACCAGTTCGGAAGGGGAAAAACCTCAAGTTCTCACGTTCGGGAGAAATTCTGAGGACGAAACCCCCTCAACCCTCTCTTTGAAAACTCCCCTCGGGAAAAGAAGAGGAAGAGAAGAATTGCGAAAACATTCAGCTGCATAACCGTACGCTACCTGAGAAGAATCTTGAATCTACAAACAATGGTTCAAACAGAAAAGATAAAGGGAAAGTGAAGATGCCCGAGAAAATCGCCCTTGATGAAGAAGCAGTCAAAGAACTCGCCGCAAAAGACCTGCCTAAGAAAAACAAGGTGGACTACAATGCCCTTGCACATTTGAGGAAAATACCCTCACAACTGAGCATACTGGATGCTCTCTTCCTATCCAAAGAGGCATGAGATTCCCTGATCAAGACTTTACAAGAGACAGATCAGTTCCAATGTTTCCTCGCAAAAGAGAAGATGAAAGATGAACTGGCAAAGATCCACATGGCTAATATTATATTCATCGATCAAGATCTACTCCTCGATACGTACGAACAAAATCGACTGCTATACGTCACCGGGTATTGCCACGACATCAAGATAGAGAAAATTCGTGTCGATAACGGATCCTCCATTAATCTTTTCAACGCGAGAGTGCTGAAGGAAATATGCATAAATGTTCAACACCTTGCCCAAGATGAAATCACCATCTTTTGGTTTGACTCATGGTCGTCATGGACACTTGGGTTTGTAATACTCAAGCTACGCTTCAGGATGCTCGTCACTGACAACAAATTCCATGTCATTGACGCCAAAATATGCTACAATACCTTACACGGTAGGCTTTGGTTACAAGAGTACAATATCATCCCTTCTACACACCATCACTGTATGAAGTATTTCAAGGATGGCTCAGAGTACACCATCACGGGAGAACTCAATCTGTTCTCGGTGAATGAAGTGCGAAAGTATGAAGATGCGAAATACTCTCTGTCGGACTTCGAGGATACTGAAAGATTCCACAAGCCGAAGAATGAGCAAAAATCCATGGCCACCATCCCGATCTTTGGAAGCGATACTGAAGAAGATGAGCAAATAGTCTATTCAGGGCAATCTCAAAGGTAAAACAATAAAACCGGGCCATCGACCCTTATCTTGGTATTTGGCAGCGACTCCGAGGATGAGACCAATGCAGTGTTCTCCATACGCCCGTCGACACAGTCTCTTGTCGAAGTGGATCAGAGTCTACAAATTATGATGGCTCCGCCTCAACATTATATGGAACTTGATGTGCTCAATACATACTGCGTACAAGAACTGCAAGCTTTCTACGTGCCTCCTAGGTCAATGGGTGAAAAGGCGATCCTCTTCTACAAATCTATGGAGACACAGGTGGAAAAAGAAGTCTGGCATGGGGTCAACCCCACCCTTGACAAGTTCCAGCCCATCCGTATGCCAAGATATTATACGCAGGGATTAAAGAAATTGTTAAAGCGTCAAGGCATACCTCTCAAACAAACGGTTCGACAGATCCAATTCTACAAAAAGATTTAGCATATTTCCGGGACTTAACAAAAGAAGCCCAACTGGAAGATGGAAACAACTGGGCTCGGATATGTTCGGTCCAAGAAACGGGGGCAAATCTACAGCTGCCACGTTATAAATAGCTCGAGTGAAGAAGAAAACGCTCTTCCAAATAGCCGTGACGTAAAATTGGAGCAAGATCTCGCCTTGAGAACGTTAAGTATGTCGCTCGAAAAGAAAATTGACCAACTAATAAAAGAAGCTTGTCATGCAAGTCAAGAAAACTATAGCTTTGAAATGACCATATATGAAAAGGCCAAGAAGCAGCGTCTCAGTCGGCAATCAGTTGAAGAAGTAGACTGTAATGCTCTTCATACACAACCCGCTATCCACTTTCGCAAAAAGAGAAAATCCTGAAGCTGAAGTAAAAATAAGGTGAAGAACGCAAACAACGTTTAAGGAAAACAAAGCAGGTCCGAGACACCGTTTAATCGAGAAAAACTCAGTTGGAGACCGTTCTTTATGAAGAAGATGGGTCGGAAATACTCGTTCCCTCAAGACAAGTCGTGGAAAATATTCAATCTCGTCATGAAGTATCAAATGATGATGCTTCCGAAGTCTCGGCACCCCGAATAGGTAAATGAGGTTCATCATCCAAATTATTGCTCCTATCATCGAGAATTAAGCCATCCCCTTGAGAAATGTTTCATGTTTAAAGACTTGGTGGACGACCAACACCAGTAAGGCAGGTTTATATTATCCGATAGCTGGAGGGTAACACCGCTACAAAAGCATGAGTCAAAGAAGACCTCTATCGTCAGGATAGGACCAGCTCGACCGCAAAAATGGAAGTGGACTCATACCTGTCATATCGTAACTCTTTCAAAATAGGGAGAGAATGAGAATATGATTGACCTCTTCGGATACATCGTAAATAAAGAGGATGATTAGGAGATTTCAGAATTTCCACCAGCACCAAAGAGCTGGAGGATGGAATACATACCACGGCGGACAACCTAAAGAAAATCGACTTAGGAACAGACGATGATCCAAGGCCGACGTTTGTCGGTGAACTACTATCTGAAAAATAAGTAGCCAAACTGAAAAACGTGCTTATGCAGTACAAAGACTGCTTCGCGTGGAACTACTTTGAAATGCCTAGTTTAGATCCAGAAGTGACGGTACATAAACTGGCCATATCGCCAGACATAAAGCCAGTCAAATAGGCACCAAGAAGGATGCAGCTTGAACTGGAGATGAGTATCAAAGCCGAAGTCAAGAAATTAATTGACTCCGGCTTTATCCAAGAAATTCAATATTCCAAATGGATCACCAACATCGTTCCGGTGATGAAGAAAAACGAGACAGTTCGCATCTGCGTGGACTTTCGGGATCTCAACAAAGTGTTCCCGAAAGATGATTTCCCAGTACCTGTTACCGAGTTGATGATCGATAACACGTTCACCCATGAAGTCTCTCCTTCATAGAAGGATCTTTAGGATACAATCAGATAAAGATGGTCGAATGCTATATCGATGACCTTGTGGTCAAGAGCAATTCTCATGAAAAATATTGGGAACACCTAAAAATTGTGTTCCAACGTCTTCGGAAGTATAATCTGAAGATAAACCCTTTAAAGTGTGCATTTTGAGTCTCCTCAGGCAAATTCCTAGGCTTCATTACACGCCACCGAGATATCGAAATCGATCACTCAAAAATCAATGCGATTATATAAATGCCCTTGCCAAGAACCCTCAAACAACTGCGGTCTTTCTAAGGAAAGCTTGCGTATATCCGGCAGTTCATATCCAACCACTCCGGAAAATATCATCCCTATACCCATCTGATGAAGAAGGGGACCTTGTTTTTCTGGAATCAGAAGTGCCAAAATGCACAAGAAGAAATCAAAAAATACTTGCAAAATCTGCCGGTATTAGCCGCCCTAGTTAAGGGAAAACCCTTTATCTTATACACGATGGTCCTCGAAGGTTCTTTAGGTGCGCTATGGGCAAAAGAAAATGATCAAGGAAAGGAGAGAGCTCTCTACTATATAAGCCAAGTTCTCCTGAGGGCAGAAAACAACTATTCCCTTATCGAAAAGTATTATCTGGCGTTGATCTTCACAATAACGAAGCTCAAACATTACGCCTTGGTGCACAAGATCCCCCTTATATCAAAGGTGGATCTTCTCAAATATTTGATGTCAAAGGCCATTTTGATGGGGAGGCTCGCCAAATGGGCCCTCTTGCTGGTGGAATTCTCGATAACGTATCCACCCCTCAAAGCAGTGAAAGGATAAGTTATTGCCGACTTTCTCGCGGAACATCCGATACCAGCAGACTCTTCCCTAAATTGTGAGCTGCCGGATGAACACGCGTTCGACGCTGTCGGGGAAGAAAAAGAAGAAATTGAGTCTTAATGGGAACTTTACTTCGACGGAGAATCTTCTATGAAGAGGCAAAAGAAGAATACTCCCATAATCAAAACCAGGGTGGGTCTTATCTTTGTAACCCCGCAAGGTGGAATATTGTGTTATGCCCTCTCCTTGATGAAACCCAGGACCAATAACGAAGTGAAATATGAAGCTTTGATAGCCAGTCTTGATGTTCATCTCAGAAAATTGCATTTTAATACCCTCATTCATGATCTATTTTGTTATTTATCGGTACTTTTAACCAGTGTCTGCTCAGTAAATACAGATTACAGGTGTTCGTGATAAAATAATGGAAACACATGCAAGATCACGGATATAGCATTTGGGAGCCGACACTGCAAACAGAACAGGAAACCGACCGATATTCAAAGAGCTTTTGCAAAATAAATATGTGCACACAATTTTGGTCCAATACACACAAGTGTGCACATGACTCTTTGATGGCATGAGCCATGGTGGGGCTTCCCATGGCACACAAATGATGGCTAGTGCAACTAGTGGGCACATATAGTGTGATGGGCAATAAATGCATAAAGTTTGGATGTGATGTATTGCCTCATGTTTCCCTCCAATTCTATGCATGCAAACCAAGCTTCAACTGATAAAACTAGAAGCACCAGAGTGATGTTGGAGTAGACACTTAACCACACAACCAATACGAGCCTGAGTGCTCGGTTTTGGATAGGCCAAGCACCCCTTGGATCCGAGCTCGCCGGCCCCCTAGCTCAAAATGCCCCCATCTTTTCACTGTCCCTTCCTTGCAGTCGCATCACCTCATTCTTATTACTTGTTTAATCTTTTTTGGTGCCTATATAAGCCAGATCCGTAAGCAAGGAAGGGCTTTCTCATTCTCTCATACTTGTATACATTTTCTTAGTTTCTTTATTTTTGGTTTAGGCTTGAGTGTGAGTGGATTAAACTTGGTCTCTTCTTCTTCTTTCCTCTTGAAGCTTTCTCTTGAGAGCTTCATTATGGAGGTTGAACAAGTTACCAATATTTTGTAACTCCACATCAAGTGTTAATATATATTGCTTTGTTTATTTGCTTTCTTATTACTTGCTTTTCTCTTCTTTTCTATGATGCTTAACTAATTTCTTTGGTTGTGGTAATGGTGAGAATGAAATGCTTTTGCGTCCTCCACCTCTTGTTTATGTTTAATGTGCTTAACTACATGATTATAACTTAAAGATTGATTTATATATTGATGTGATATGGTATTTTGAAACCATGGTTACTTGTAACCTCTTCATATACCATATTCACTCCCCTTCCCTATTTAACAATGTTTAAGTTAAAATCAACTTAGTGTTAAGGTTGCTAGGTTTGGATATCGTATTTTATGATCAAGTGTTTGACAATATCTTGGTTTCATATACGATATACCATCACAAACACCTAGAAAACTCAACACTAAAATCATTTGCTCTCACTCACTAATTGTGTTTTTGATGTTGTGGTATGCTTGCTAACCCTTGTGTTTAATGTTGATGCCCCAAGTTTGGACATACAACGGTAAGTGAACAAAACGGACTAGTTTCGTATTTCGCGGAGAATATCGGAATTTGACGACTTGTGCCTTGCAACCACTTTGACAAGTCGTGCTTCATGCCGGGATCAACGTGAGGACGGACAACTCATGATCAAAGGAGCGTCGAAAGAATCGTCGCGATTCAACCTTCTGAACCAAAGCCACAGCCAACTTCTTTCTTAACTTGTTTTCCTTGTTTCTTGTTTACGTATTCTTTTTCTATTTTTGTGACAAAACCAACCATTCATTAATTTGTTGAACCTTAAAAGATAAGACCCAATACACAATTCCCTGCAGATCGACCCGTGCTTGCCAGCTCACTACAACGCGCCGTGCACTTACGGTTTATAAATAGTAAAACGAGAACGATCTCGCGTGCGCATTCCGTTAACTTCATTTCATATCCATTTCCAAAACATATGCATTTGCGCGCGCGGGTGAATTCCCAACACTTGAGATCGCTATCGATATGGGAATTTAAGACCTCCTCATATATGGAGACTCCCAGCAGATAGTTAGTCAAGTAAACAGTGACTATCAGATATGTAAGCCAGAACTAATAAGTTATGGCAAAAGAGTGCAGCAACTGCTGACCCAAATCCCTTTATATACCATAGAAAGCATACCACGAGCGGAAAATAGTAAAGCGGATGCACTAGCCAAGTTGGCTAAAGAATTGGCCGACGAAGACCTAGATGAAGTAAGGATCATTATACAAAGCCCCGGGATTCTCACGCCAGCAGATGCATCTTCGGATGAAGACCTGAAAGGGCCACCCGAAAGAAAAGAAATGACCGAACAAGAAGTCCTCCAAATAGAGGAAGAAGAAGAGATCAAGGACTGGAGGGAAGTCTTCATAGACTACTTTAAATCCTAACGGACGCCCGAAAATGTGTCGTCTAGATATCAGCTCATAAAACGAGCTTTATCATTCGCCTTCATCAATGATACTTTATCTAAGAGATCATTCGACCTCCTATGGATAAGGTGCCCAGGGCTGAAGGAAGCAAAGAAAGTCGTCCGAGAAGTATACGACGGACTTTGCAGCTCTCATCAAGCGGGTCCAAAGATGAAGCTGAAAATAAAATGGATTGGTTATTATTAGCCCATGATGATTCAGGACTATCTCGAATATGCGAAGCGGTGTCACTCATGCCAAATACACAGGGACTTCATACATCAACATCCAAATCCACTACATTCGACAGTAGCCAGCTGGCCATTAAAGATGTGGGGAACCGATATAATCGTCCCTATCAAACCAGCGTCATCCAGGGGACACCGGTTTATACTGGCAACAACCGACTAATTCTCTAAGTGGGCAGAAGATTTGCCACTAAGGAAAGTGAAGACGGAGAATATCCTCCGCTTCTTCAAAACCCATGCCATCTACCGGTTCGGGACTCCGCGACGGATAATCTTGGATAACAGACCAGCTTATAGAAACCATAAAATAAGTCACTTCGTACTGCAGCACAAGACAAACTGGAGATACTCCTTAGTCTATAATCCTCGGGCCAATGGTCTAACTGAAGCATTCAACATGACTTTGACCAAGATTATAAAAAAGACGGTGTCCAGGAACAAAAAAGACTGGCACGAAAGGCTGCATGAAGTTCTTTGGGCATACCGAACAATATTTAAGACGACCATAAATACAACACCATATGCATTGGTGTTTGGCACCGATGTAGTGCTCCTACTGGAGGTAGAACTCCCCTCATTACGAGTAGCATTTCAGTACGAGCTAACGGATGAGGAAAAATCTGGAGGTAGAAAATGCTCATCTTAGGCTCGACGAACTCGATACTCTCGACGAAACCGTCTTATAGCACAGCAAAACTTGGAGGCTTATAAGGTAAGGATGACACGGTCGTATGAAAGACTGACCACGGTGATAACATTCCGCCTCGTGCTAGTCGTCAAAAGACCAATGATCCCCAGTCGTTCAAAATAAGGGAAGTTCGAGCCGAACTATGAAGGCATGTACATTATAGATAAAGTCTACCAAGGTGGAGCATATCTACTTATTTACATGCATAGTGAAAGGCCATTTCGGCCTATAAACTGTCGGTTCCTCAAAAAGTACTACGTCTGAAGAGTCGTGACTTAGGTCTGTTAGGCGGTGTCACACACTCTACTGTGTTCGTAGAGTGGCAAAATTTTCAAAAAACAATTTTTAAGCGGGCAACACCTACTGATCCCAAGATCTACAGTAAGCCCTAGATAACAAAACTTGCAAAGGTACTAATCTAATATGAAAGTGATTATACCTATATAAACAAGACTTCGAGTCTTCTTTATCTCCTTCTTAGGCTCCTCATCCGCCAGGATCGAGCTTGGTCGTCGACCTCCTCACGTCGAAGACGATACACCCGAGAGTCTATAGTTCAAGCTCCAATCTCAAACTTGAGGTAACTAAAGTACCTAGTTTGCTAATCTAGGTAGCTTAGAAGATGTAGAGTGTTGATTGGATTAATATATCTCATAAACCCATGATTTCTCAACTCGTAAGTGGGTTAGGGTTTGAGGAAGAAGAAAAGAGCAAAGGAGGAAAGAGAAAGCTAAGTGTAGAATGAAACATCAAGTGAAAAATGGCTAAGTTTTTCAAACATATCAAGCATATTATTTCTAATAGAAATAATGCAACCATGCTTGAATAGTTAGGACAAATGAATAAATAAAAATAAGTAGCCATGCTTCACTATGCTTTAATACACCTCATCCCTTTACCTTATTATCTATCTAAACAAATAAATTTAAAACAAAATGAGGTTTCTTCTTCTTCTTGAAGCATTCTAGTCAAATTACTAGAATACCCCCACCGTATATACATACATGTATTCGTACTACAAAAAATATGAATACCAAGAGATAAAATAATCCAATAGTATAATACTAGAATGCGGCTTAATTCTAAGCCTGCTAGTATTATCCGTCCGAACAATAATCCGTGTAGCTAGTACAGGTATATGATCGAAACTCTGCACGTGAAACCATACGGCCTCTACATCGTTTCGCCTGAACCAGGAGAACCCTCTGTATGGGACTCTAAAAAAACTACAATACGCTGGCAGTGGGTTTAACCACAAGCACGTCAGCGGCTCTAGCTGTACGTAATGGCTACCCAGGTACCTGTCGAAAAGAAGGACGACGAGCAAACTCATCCGAACTCATACTGAGTCTATCCGTGACAATCTCCGTACAGTCTGGTCTGTTCGTTTGAGAGTATCGCATGCCGGGTCTAGGGGTGGAAAATGTCAGACCCCTAATAACTTGACAAGTCATACCGATGTGGTTCAACACCATCCGAGAATCTACTGATCTGCATATCAATAATTCTCAATCCGCCATGGCCTGGGACTTATGGTGTTGGCCAACCGAACACAGCGCGGCATCAACTCCCTATACCGAGAGAGACGAATCTCCGACAATCGCTCACTACCTCCATGTGGCTCGGGACTATACCCAACTAAAATCTATTTACAAGACTCAATAGAGTCGTGGTAAGATAGTAATCAAAGCACAGTGGGAATTCACACGAGAAAAATGACGACCTCAGGCCGACAGACTATCTGTACTCATGTCATCAGAGAACTGCTATCAGAAAATTTGTATAATACCATCTAGCCAGTTCTCGGTGAGTCCGTTCAGTGTACTCACCCCCAGCGAGCACCTGCATACGATCTTAGGTGCCAAAGACTAATGGCTGTGGGACCAACCATCGTCCCTCGTTGGGGTCTAAAAAAGTATACACCAGTCTATTTCAAAGTATCGATACCCTGTCTTGATACTCCCATGACTAAGGACATTTAAGGATGTGCTTATCGACTACCCAACTCCCACAAGTATGATTGCCATCATAACGCTGGTAGTCAAGCAATGATCCTACGGGTTTTATCAATATGTATTAACGATATGTAATAACAACTAATAACTATACACATTTTAAGATAAAGACAAACCAAATAGCATACTATCATATCGAGCAAGATTGTCCTGTACATACATATGTCTAAGCATCCACTTGTATATATATATAATAATGGTATCTAGGGCATACATATCCAACAAGGTCAATGATAGATGACAACGCTTGTGTCCACTAGCTATCTTTCTGAGTCAAAACTTCGAAAGTGGTGCCTAATAAAATTCGTCCCAGATACGGGAATGCTGGATCGAGAAGTCCTTAAACTAATATTGGACCGAAACATCCCTAAACTAAAGATAGACCAAAATGTTCTTAAACTAGTATTCGTACCAAACATGGGAATGTTGGACCGAAATGTCCTTAAACTAATATTCGCCCCAAAAATAGCGATAATGGACCGAAATGTTCTTAAACTAAAATTCGTCCTAAATACAGGAATAACGGACCGGAATATTCTTAAACTAATAATGGATCACTACGTTCTTAAATTAGTATTGGACCGAGAAGTCCCTAAGCTAATACTAGACCGAAACGTTCCTAAACTAAAAATGGACCGAAATGTCCTTAAACTAATATTCATCCCAAACATGGGAATATTGGACCGAAATATCCTTAAACTAATATTCGCCTTGGACCGAAATATCCTTAAACTAATATTCGCCCCAAATACAGCGATAATGAACCGAAATGTCCTTAAACTAAAATTCGTCCCAAATATGGGAATGACGGACCGAAATGTCCCTAAACTAACAATGGACCAAGAAGTCCCTAAACTAATACTGAACCGAAATGTCCCTAAACTAAAAATGAACCGAAATGTTCTTAAATTAATATTCTTCCCAAACATGGGAATGTTGGACCGAAATGTCCTTAAACAAATATTCATCCCAAATACGACGATAATGTACCGAAATGTCCTTAAACTAAAATTTATCCCAAATAAGGGAATGGCGGACCAAAACGTCCCTAAACTAAAAATGGACCACTACGTCATTAAACTGGTATTGGACCGAAATGTCCTTAAACTAATATTCGCCACAAAACAGGGCGATATTGGACCGAAACGTCTCTAAACTAAAAATGGACCACAACGTCCTTAAACTAGTATTGGACCGAAATGTCCATAAACTAATATTCGCGATAAAATACGGCGATAATGGACCACTATGTTCTTAAACTGGTGTTGGACCGTAATGTACTTAAACTAACATATTGCCCTGCGGCGGGTCTCCATATCGAGCACCGTATATAATCCACGGGCGTAAAACAAGTCACATCTTTCCCATGTCCTATATGATGTGGTCCTACGAAGAAAGTCGTGATCTACAATTGTTAATTTGTTACCTTACGGGCCGCCTAAAAAAGTTATGTCCACAAGCGGAATGGGCATGGATGAAAATCCGAAAGGGCGCCATGAGTAAAAACAGCAGGACTACAGGCGAACCTGTGAAAATCAGGAAGGACGCAAACTCGTTTAAAATAATAGTATGTTCACAAGCAAATGGGCACGGATGAAAACCCGAAAGGACGTCGTGAGTAAAATCAACAAGACAACCGGCGAGCTTGTGAAAACTCGAGAGGGCACAAACTCGTTAAAAGAAAGGAAAAGATTCACTTGCAAAGTCCTCACAATTTTGTAAGGAGAAAACACCTGCGTGGGATTTTTACGACTCAGAAAGGAGAAACACACTTAGGAATCTATACGATCCTTAAGGAGAAAATACACTTACGAGATCCTCATAACTCGTTAGGAGAATATATCCTCTATAAGACCCTCACGGCTTATAGAATTCAAAAGCCTTAAATTACAGGGATCTGAACTTGATCTTAAGCCACTATAACTTCACAAATTTATGCCTTATAAGTGGTCCCATAATGACTATTATATACAATCCATGGGCGTAAATAAATATATTCCCAACTAAGTCCTACTGAAATCGAGAAATATTGCTCAACAAGGTGAACGGCACCTGCGAGTCTTTATGACTTGCAAGAGAAAATAACACTTAAGAATCCTCATGATTCGTAAGGAGAAAATACACACACAAGATCTTCTTGACTTGTAGGGAAAAATACCTTTTTGAGACCCTTACGGCTCATAAAATCAAAAAGCCTTAGTCGACAGGATCCTAACTCTGTTTGCTAAGCCACTTTTTTTCAATCCAACAAAGGAAAATTATGATTCGCTCCTGACAATATTTCAGCTGTAGCGATACTGATGCCAAGATTGGTATTGGATTACAAATATCCAACTCGCAATAAAAAGCAGCGAATAAAAAAAAACAAAAAATGATATAGCCGAAATGATTGGGCACCGCAAATAAAATAGCCGAAATGATTGGGCAATCGCGACTTTAGCGATATAAAAACTGAAAAGATAGAGTATCACGAAAATATAAAAAATATATATAATAAAATAAAATAAAATTTTTCTACCCTGCAAGTAGGTCCATACTAACTCTTGTATATAATCCTTGGGCACAAATGAAAGAAAGGGAACCGTATTTTCCTACCATGCTTCATCAAAAGTAGTTCCAGATCTCGATGGCAACATCTACTGCATAGATATCAACTTGACGTTCTTCTCATTCCAGCAGGATGTAGACACGACGTCATCAAAGACCAAAGGGTCAAATAAAGGTAGAGTAATAGCACAATCCTAGCTCCAGCTCGACGTTCATTCTCGGTGCAGACGCGATATCATCAAAGACCAAAGGGTCAGATAAAAGAGGAGAAATGGAAAAATCCTAACTCCAGCTCGACATTTCTTCTCAGTGCAAACACGACGTCAACAAGGACCCAAAGGTCAAATAAAAGTGGAGTGATGGCAAAATCCTAGCTTCAGATCCCAATGGCAATATCTACAGCCTGAAGATCATCCCAACGTTCTTCTCATGCCGGTAGGGTGCAGACGTAACGCCAACAAAGATTAAAGGGTCAAATATATAAAAGTATGGCAATGGCAAAATCCTTGCTCAGCTCGACGTTCTTCTCATTCCTCCATGGTGCAGATGTAACGTCACCAAGGACCAAAGGGTCAAAACAAAGACGGAGAAAAGGCATATTCCTAACTCCAAGTCTCGATGGCAATATATGCGGCCTAAATACCAATTTGACGTATATCTTACTCCAGCAGGGTACAGACATGGTGTTGACAAGGCTCCAAGGAGCCAAATCCAAATGAGGTAATGGAAAAATTCTAGCTCCAGCTCAACGTTCCTTCTCGGTGCAGATGTGATGTCAACAAGGATCCAAGGGGTCAAATAAAAGTGGAGTGGCGGCATATTCCTAGTTCCAGATCTCGATGGAAATGTCTACAACCTAGAGATCAACTCTACGTTCTTCTCATTCTAGTAAGGTCAAATAAAAGAGGAGTAATGGAAAAATCCTTGCTCCATCTCGACGTTCCTTCTCAGTACAAACGCGACATCAATAAAGACCCAATGATCGAATAAAAGTGGAGTGATAGCAAAATCCTAGCTCCAAATCTCGATGGAAACATCCACAGCGTGGAGATCATCCCAATGTTCTTCTCATTCCAGTAAGGTGCAGACAACGGTCGAATAAAAATGGAGTGACGGCAAATCCTAACTTTAGATCTCGATGGAAACATTTACAGCTTAGAGATCATCTTGACGTTCCTCCTCATTCCAGCAGGGTGCGGACGCAACTATCAACTGAAATTGGAGCAATGGCATATACATACAGTATAGAGGTCATACGGATATTTACCCAATTGGATGTCATCTCATCCCAGAAAGGTGCAGTTATGACTCATCGGGGTTTCAAATTAAGCCTAACCTCAAGTAAAGCGCCATGACAATACCTAACATTTGATCTTCCGATGGTAATATGGATATTCCAATCTAAAAAGATTACTTGAAGACGTCTTGTCTATCCTCAGAAGGGATCAGAGACATGACAAACGTGGGGCTACTCAAGCAGCAACCTAAGGGACTCCATGTCGAGAATATATCAGCCAAAGCGACAGTACGATGGACTTAACCTAGTACCAAAAGCCTAACAGACCCCTATCACAAAAGAAAGGGGTTATCTATATTTCATGTTAGGATACACCTGTGAGATCCTCTCGACTCGTAGGAAAAAACTTTCTCGAGACCCTTACGACTCATGATGATGAAAAGCCTAAGGTGACGGGGATATCAATCTATTTCCTAAGCACTGTTGCCTTGCAATAAGGTCAAGACTGACTCTTGTATACTATCCATGGGCCACATTCTTCAAAATTGCATCCAATGAGGAGAAGAAGCCACTTACGGGTCCTCTCGACTCGTAAGAGGAAAATACTCTTATGAGATCCTTACGACTCACAAAAGAAAACACACTTAAGAGTCCTCACGACTTCTGAGGAGAAAATACACTTGCGTGATCCTTTCGACTCGTTGGGAGAAACATCTTTATGCAACCCTCACGGCTCATAAAATTGGAAAGCCTTAGATGACAGATCTAAACCTGTTTTCTAGGCCATTGCTGCCCTACAGTAAGGTCAAGACTGACTCTTGTATACTATCCACAGGCTATATTTGTCAAAGTTGCATGCCAATGAAGTGAAGAAGTCACTTACGGGTTTCATGACTCGTAAGGAAAAAATACCCGAATAAGATCCTTACAACTCACGGAGGCGATGGACACTTAGGAATTCTCATGATTTCTAAGGAGAATATACATCTATGAGATCCTCATGACTCATAGGAAGAAAAACCTTATTGAGATCCTTACGGCTGATGAAAATGGACAAAGCCTTAGGCGACAGAGACCTAAACTTGTCTGCCGAGCCATTGTCCACACCTGAATATTGCATTTAAAACCACCTATTCTTCTGCTCGTTTGTTTACAGGCAAGTGCTTTTAATCCATGTTTGCTATATATTTACAGGTTATAAGTTTCTAGTCCAAAATAACGCAAATCATACAAAATCTCCACAGTTACGCCAAAATCCAGAACATCTGCCACAGACAGATAAAAGCCGGGTTCTGGTCATCCGTATTCGTCCAGTGCCGCTTACCAATTCAAGAGATAAGACGAAAAACAGTAGTCATTCGTGTCCTGGTCAAGCACAGAGCACGAGAGGGGGCAGCACGAGAATCAAGTTGATAACGCGGAGCTCGAGGGAGATAAAATGTTAAATGGATTAAAAGTGAAGCCAATTTGGACCGTTGAAAATCTGAAGAAATATTGGAAGCATTTTACAATTTAGGACTTCTATAACAGAAGAATAAAGCAACGTGGAGTAGCCGTAGAAAAATCACCCAACAATTCCTCCAAACGGCTGCGGAACCACGGCCAAAACGGCGTTTTCGCGGCGGTTCCGCGGCGCAATCATGTCGACACTTTGTCGTATTTTGGGGTTATTTTGGTAATTGTGTATAGACTCAGAATATGGGTCTAGGGTTTCAGTTATTTTCCTATAAATACTCTAGTTTTGAGCCCAATGAGATTTCTTCTTCTTTGTTGGGATTTAGTGTAGATTGGTTTGTATTTCTTCTTCTTCTTCATCTATTCTCCATGAAAGTGTAGTGAGAGCTCTTGAATGAAAGATCAATGAAGATGACAGTTTTTATTATTATCTTGTATCTTTAATTTTCTTGTCTTATAATTTTAATTCATAGTGTAATTTTATTTTTTGTTGTAAAGTAGTTGTTTTTATTTCTTGTTCTTTTTCTTTTCTTCTTATCCATATTTTCAAGCCATGATACTCTATGGAGTTCCTTGCTTAGGTGAGGGCCCAAGTAGTTAGCTTGCTACCATTTGTAAAACCATATTTTCCTTTCTTTCTTTTCTTCTTTCTTGTTTTCTTTTCCTTTTAAATGTTTGAATAATTCCATACTTGTTAGGGGCTAAGGAATGTTAGTATGAGGGACGAAAAACTCTCTTGTGCTTCTCTTCGCCAAACATCCTAAAACGAACCTAGACCAAATAAACACAACCCTCTCATTTAGGCACGCGATACGTGACATATAGCCACGACCTAAGTCGAGAAGTCCTTTGGGCGTACTACAACGTGACATGTAGTTGTGACTTAATTGGATACATGGTTGTGGGTGTTTGGCCTAGAGTTGGAGATAAGCGCACGTAGCGGAAGGATAAGGGGCACTAGGAATGGATTTAGCGTTGGAATGCTTGCTTAAACTCGCAAATCTCATTTCTATGTCCTCCTAATCCGCACTACTTTCTATTATCCCAACATCATTTTAAAAATGGCAAAAGAAAAGCACAAGACTAATCCTAACTCTACCAACCAATCTTATCCCTAGCAAGTTTACTTGAACAAAAAATACGAACACTTAGGATAGATTCGAATATACACATATACATTCTTTAATTGACTCGTCTAAGATAAGAACATACATACAACTATCTCCCTGCTGAAGAACCGTGCTCAACTGGCTAGCTGCAAAGTGACACCGTCTTGATTGCGGTAAGTAGAACAAATAGAATAAGTAGAACGCAAAATTCTGCTTCAATCTGCCATCAATTCTATGGCGACGCATAACTTTACACTACTTAACCCACGCACATACCTACGTGGGCACAGTAATGGGGGCATTTGCTCCCGCAAAAATTTTTGATTCAAAACTTCTTGTTCCTTTTATAAAAAAAAAAGGGCGGCCTCTATGTGTTAAACACGTGATCACTCACATGCAAAGCATGTTAGTAGCGGCTTCAGATAGAAATCCTATAACATCCCCATGTGCAGAGCACATGAGCACTCACGTACAAAGCACGCGAGTACCTGCTGCAGTTAGGATTAAATTCTATAGCAGCGTACACATGTTAAACACGTGAACACTCACATGCAAAACATATGAGCGCCGCAAATAAATAACCAAGGGCCAAAAAGACCTCACGCGTTAAACATGTGAGCACTCATATGCAAAGCATATGAATGTTGAAAGTGAGTAACCAAAAGCCAAATAGGTTTCACGTGTTAAACACGTGAGTGCTCATATACAAAGTATATGAGCGCTGAATATAAACAGGCTAAAACCCATACTGGGGGTCACATGTTAAACACGTGAGTATAAAATTTTGAAGCAATTGTTAGTTATGTATATGCCCTAGAGGCCATTATTGTACATATGATGTATATTATAGTGGATGCTTGGATATATATAGAGAGGGGACTTTCTTGCTTGATATGATAGTATGCTATCTGGTTGCACTTTGTCTTAACATGTTGACATGTAGTGGTTTACTGTCTTACTCTCACATGTTGATAAAACCCTTAGGATATGTACTTGACTACTAGGACTATGATGAGATCATACTAGTGGGGACATGGTAGTCAACTAGTACATCCTATAACTGTTCCTAGTCGAGGGTGTATCAATACAGGGCATCGATACACCAGAGTAGACTAGCGTATACGCATCTTGACCCATATGATGGGCGATGGATGATCCCTTATCCATCGGTGTTTGACATCAAAGATGGTGTACGGATGCTCAGTGGAGACTGGGTACACTGAACGGACTCGCCGAGAACTCCTAGATGGTATTATACCCATCGTCAAATAGCAGTTCTCTGGTGATACTGGTACAGGTTAGTCTGTAGACCCGAGATCGTCATAGAGTCTTGTGTGATTCCTACTGTACTTTGATTTCCACCTTACCACGTCCAAGAGGGCGTGCAAAATGGTGGCTTTTTGGAACGGTCCCGAATCACATGGAGGCAATGAGCGATAGGAGGGGTTTCGTCTCTCCCGGTATAGGGAGTTGATGTTGTGCTGTGTTCGATTGGCTATAACTGGAAGTCCCTGGACAGGGCTATTTTAGAGTGCTACTGGTAAGAGTTATTAGTAGTTTCTTGACCTGTTATGAGCCTCACATCGACACGACTTATCGGTTACTGGGGTCTGACGTTTACCCCCCCTAGACTGGATATGCGACATATCAGACAAAGAGACCGGACTGTACGGGAGTTTTACGTATTGGATTCACAGGAGAATGTACAGGCTTGCTTGTTGATCTTCTGATCGCTCAATACCTGGGTGGCTGTTACGTTTAGCTGACCGCTTGCAGCTTGTGGGTGTTTGATATAATCATCACCTACTGCCGGCGTATTGACGATTCTTTAGAGTCCTACTCAGAGGTTTTCTGGCTCAGGCAAAATGGAGTAGGAGCACATATATGATATGTGCGGGACCGAGACTAATACGATATGAGACACCGTATTCTATTCTCGCGATATGTGATATCGGCCAGGTATATGTGATATAGCCGGGTTATCGGATCAAATGTTGATTCAATAAGATGGTACGTGTTATATTAGTCGGTTGTATGTTAATATAGCCGGGTTATCGGATCAAGTGTTGATTCGATAATTTAATGTATAATTATATATATGATATATTAAGTTACATTAACTAATATAAGCTCGCTTTATTGATTCTTTTTCTCACTTGGATAATACATTGATTTATATGCAATATATGTTAATTGTATTATTTTCCTTTGTTACATTATATATTATATATGTGATATATAATATTGTAACATTTTAGGGTTACAAATGCAATTAGGGTTTTGAGATTAAACCATGCTAGGGTTTCAATTAGGGTTAACATTCATTTTATGTTAACTCTAAATGGTGGATTTAAAATGAGATATTTTGGAAGTGTTGACTTAGTCCACCCTTTTGATAATATCTAGATATTTGTTAACCTAACTGTTGAACCCTAGCCTATGGTTTATTCTCTACATGGATTAAGCTTCTCATTCTTAACCTAGGTTGCATTTCTAACCACACATAACAATTCATTATTCATCACAAAAGGATTTCTTCTTCCTCTTGAAAAAGCTTTCTAGCTTTTTATTTGTGGTGATTTAAAAGTAAGATCAAGAAAACAAAAGAGAGCAAAATTTCTACCTCTTCATCCTCATCTATTCTAGCCACTTAGATTAGGGTGTTCACTTCACTAATACTTCATTAGAGAAGTGTAAGCTTGGGTTTGAGATTCTTCAAGATAGATCATCTTTGAAAAGGAAGATTTCAAGCAAGATGCCTCATTCACCTCATATAGCCTCTCTAGAGTCCGGGTTTATGATGACCGCAGCGAAGGGACCTTAACACGGAGCTTATGAAGCGAAGGAACGGACTACAAAGGTTGTAATCCCTAACTCTTAGAATTAATGTTGTTTGCTTCGATGGTTTGTTTGATTCTCTAATTAAAGATCTTGTGTTTGGGTTATCTAGAATTGCAAAAATTTAAACTTGGCATGTGTGATGCCTCCCGAAACCTTGCTGCCATTGTAGGTATCCCAACAATGGTAGCAGAGCCTAGCTAGAGAATTAAACGGATAAGTCTAGGATTACAAAACCGAAACAACTCCGAAACACCCAACGGAAAACCCTATTTTCTGTCGAATTTTTTCAGGTGTCAAAAAATTATTTTAACAGTTGCAGAATGGTGTATGAGATACATTATGAACACAGCGCAAAACCCACCCCCTGCTCGGAATTTAGACGGCGACCAAGTCTAGAATTCCGGCGACGCCGGTTAAAGAAGGGAGTTAAGGTTTTGGTATTGTGGTGTGCTCCAGGTTCTGGGGTTTGGTACTTGTGGTGTTGTTTATTTTTGCTAAAATTACATATGATGTTAATTTACTGCGTTATAAATTCGGAGTGTTTCGTATTCGAAATTCTAGTTTCTGTTTCGGTTATTTTAGACGTTATTAAAAAGTTCGATCGGATATCAAATACCGACATTTTCCCTTGCTGAAATTTTTCAAGAGTTGGATCTTTTCATAGTTATAGAACATTCAAATATCATGCAAGTTATGTGGTGAACCCTCTAGAAGAACAAAACCTTAACTCGATTTTCTGACCGTCAAAACCGTCACTGAACCCTAGGGTTTGTGGTGGTTTAGCGGTGCCACAAGTGAGGCGTTGGTTGACCCTTCTACGGCTGGTTCACTACTGCTGTGACATGTGATGGATACTTCTAAACCACGCTTAAGTGTTGAGCATTTGGGAAACTCTGGGTGTTTGTTGATTCGATCGGAATGTTTAACATCGTCTAGCTTTTTCTGTAATGTGATACAATATGTGGAATTCGTATAGTTAGGCATGAAATCCGTAATATGTGATATTTCGGGTTTACAATGTCTAAGGTGATTGTGGATTCCAAATGTTGTAGTTTTACATTTTCTTTTCTGCGACCGTAAGTGTAATATGTGGTGTATCGTCGGTTTCGTTGCTATACATCAACGACAATTGGGATACACATATTTACTTACGTTGATGACATGTGATGTTATGTGTTGCTGTGATATGTTATATTGGATCGTCGTGTTCTGAATAGCCGGGGGTTTTATATGAGATGAGAGTTTTTTATTTTCATTCATGTCAAATTCTTTGTATGTAATATTCTTTTATTGGGGCACTTTCGAGTTGAGGCCGTGTCACCATTGTATATTATTTACTTTTCCGCATTAGGATAGACCCAAGACGGAGAGCACAAGCAGCCAGGTTCTAGGGTCCAGTGGGAGGCCATCTCGAGGAGTCGAGACTAGGTCTCCTAACCCTAGAATTGGTAGGGTTGCTTGCCGCTCTCGTAGGGGTCTAGGGATGTGGGTTTGGCTATTCATCGCGACCGTGGAATACGTGTTTTATACAGGCTCAAAATAAAACACGGACCTCCTAGTATATCCAATATTTCATATGTTTCTTCTGCTGCAATGTTCTGTGATGAGATCATATTACTGCCTGAGACGAATGCTTATACTATATATCTATGATGATATATAAATATTACTGCTTTCGTTTCTTCTGTGATACTTAGGAAGCATAAATGATGGGATTCATTAATGTGATTAATGAAAAGAAAAGAAACCTAAAAGATGTTGTAGAATCAAATTTATAAAAAGGGTAGCTCTAGTTTTGCTTTGCATAGCGGTATTCCTTGTAGAATATCCAGCACCTTATTTGATAAGGAAAGAGCCGAGATCCCTTCACTGGGAGTGACCACTTTAGCGAAACTAGCAGATGCTATAAACTAACGGTTTAGTTTTTGATTGCTTTTATAGTTCTTGCTTTGCACAGCGGTATTTATGAAATATCTTGCACCTTATTCGATGAGGAAAGAGCCGAGATCCCTTCACCGGGAGTGACCTCTTTAGCGAAACTAGAAAAGCCCAAAAAACATTCCTTTTCAAAATCACTTGTTTCTACAAACGATATCAAGTTCATTACGCTCATTGTTTTCAGAAAAACCTGCGTAGCCCTCCGTCATTTCAGATAGATACCACTTAGTATTCGTGCTACGTTTGTTGGCCTGCGTCAAGGCGTAGTGTGTGGTAGCTAAGTAGTGCTTATCTGTAACATGAGATGTGATTGGATTAGGGTAGTCGTACAACTTTGTTAGCCTACGTCAAGGGTCGTGCGGGTAGGTTTAATTCAATCAAGAAATGTACGGGTTGAACTTGACTAGCAGACTGTGGTTTGTTGGCCTGCGTCAAGGTCACAGCATGCTAGGGGTAAAAGCATTATCGGGAATTTCAAGTATTGAATTTTGCAATGAGATTGCGTACCTCCTATGAGATAGTTGGATCCTGATACCCACAGCGAGTAAGAGTTACACCTGGGAGAGTTTTACACATGACAATTAGCCGATCAAGTAGGTGTCTAGAAAGGTGTTAACGGGGTTATACCTCTGGGAAAACGAGGTTTATTCTAATTAGGTCCGTGCGAAAGTACGAGGAACCTCCCTCAAAGTACCAACACTGGCCTGGCTGAAAGGTTGGCGAGCTTGTAAGGTGTAATTAATCCCGGCTAATCTTACCTTTTAGGGTTTTGAGGAAGATTTGATAAAAACCAGTGGGAGCCATCCTGATTAGATAAGATGATAACCAATCTAATCTTGCAAGAGCATACGCTAAAGTGTTTTCTTCTTTCACTCTTCAGGTAGAGACCATGTCAGGCCTTAATCAAGATAATAATATGGATGTATTGACCGAACCCGCTTATTATACTGAGCAGGGGAATGTTGGTCCCGTTTTTTCTTATAAATGTTACAAGACTGAATAGGGAATAGGAGAATATCTGGATTCTCACGCCATCTAAACAAAGAATAAACATGTTGATGCATCTTCTTCGGGTGTGTTAGTTATCGAGAACTGTTTCTCAGTTCACTTTACGTCCTGGGTATTATATACCGGATTAGGATCCCACATATGTAATATATTACATGGGCTGAGGAAAGGTAGGGAACTGGAAGAGGGTGATCATTCCGTAAGAGTAGGGAATGGTGCAGATGTTGCAGCGAAAGCAGTTGGCGAATATCACCTTGTATTACCAAATGGTAATACATTGATTCTGAACGAATGCTATTATATTCCGACCCTGATATGCAATCTTATATCAGTTTCTTTATTAAGTAAAGAGGGATATAGTTTTTTTAGTACATGATTATGTTATGAACATCTTCCAAAATCAAAAGTTGATTGGATCAGGCTCGTTAAATAATGGCATATACATTTTGAATCAAAATACAATCCTTAATGTACAAAACATACACAAGAGGAAGAGTTCAGAAATGAACGAATCCTTCTTGTGGCATTGTAGATTAGGTCATATCAATGCGACACGGCTAGCTAAGTTGCATAAGGATGGATATTTGAATCCGTTTAAATTTTCATCTTATGATACTTGCCAGTCATGTCTCAAAGGGAAGATGACTAAAACTCCATTTAGTGGACACGGAGAAAGAGTTACAGAACTCTTGGGACTGATACATAGTGATGTATATGGTCCCATGTCTACACATGCCAGGAACGGTTCTTCCTACTTCATTACATTCACTGACGATCTCTCAAGATACGGATATGTGTTCCTGATGAAACACAAGTCTGAATCTTTTGAGAAATCCAGAGAATATAAGAACGAAGTAGAGAACCAAACGGGCAAATGTATTAAGATCTTTTGATCTGATCGAGGAGGAGAATACTTGAGCAATGAGTTCCTGAATTATCTAAAAGAGAATGGGATTCTCTCTCAGCTTACTCCTCTATATACACCACAGCACAACGGTGTATCGGAGCGGAGAAATCACACCCTATTAGATATGGTGCACTACTGAGTTGCCTATTTCCTTTTGGGGATATGCACTGGAGACAGCTGCTGGCCTATTGAATATGGTTCCCACTAAATATGTGGCATCCAGTCCATATGAGATATGGAAAGGAAAGAGACCATACTTTAATTAAGTTAAGATATGGGGTTGTCCGGCATATGTGAAAACACAGAATCCGGACAAGCTCGGGGCAAGGTATTTTCTGTGTAAGTTTATTGGATATCCCAAACATTCGCGCGGGTATATCTTCTACCACACCGAGGAACAAAAAGTGTTTGTTTCTCGGCATGCCACTTTTTTAGAAAAGGAATTTCTTGAAAAAGAAATTAGTGGCAAGGAAGTAGAACTGGAAGAGGTTCCAGCTATACAAAGTACGACAGAAGATTTGGTTGAACCAGAGAATTCAGTAGTTCCCGACGAACCTCAGCCGCTCCACCGATCTAGTAGGGTTCCTCAATCACCTAAGAGATACTACGGTTTTCTCGTAGATGGTGGGAGCGAGGATTACATCATAGAAGATGATGACCCGACTAGCTTCGAACTGGCCATCACGAGTGGTGACTCTGTGAAGTGGCTGGATGCAATACGATCTGAGATGGAATCCATGTACACCAACAAACTATGGACTTTGGAAGTTGCTCCTGAAGGGGTAAAACCCATTGGGAGCAAATGGATCTTTAAGAAGAAACTTGGTGTAGATGGAAAAGTTGAGACTTTCAAAACTAGACTTGTTGCAAAGGGTTTTCGTCAACGACCAGGTGTGGATTATGACGAAACCTTCTCTCCAGTGGCTATGCTTAAGTCCATCCGGATCCTACTTGCCATTGCTGCATACCATGACTACGAAATCTGGCAAATGGAAGTGAAGACCGCCTTTCTAAATGGTGATTTAGAAGTGTGCGTGTACACGACTCAGCCAGAGGGCTTCGTAGACAGTGGGAGCAGCGGAAAGGTGTGCAAGCTGCGTAAATCCATCTACGGGTTAAAGCAGGCATCGCGGAGTTGGAACATCTGTTTTGATGTTGTAGTCAAAGAGTTTGACTTCATCAAGAACATAGATGAACCTTATATATGCAAGAAGGTGGCAGAGAGTAAGGTTTTCTTCCTCGTATTGTACGTGGATGACATATTCTTGATAGGAAATGATGTTCCTATACTGCACTCGGTCAAGCTCTTCTTATCACATAGATTCTCAATAAAAGATCTAGGTGATGCCTTCTGCATTTTGGGAATTAAGATCTATAGAGATAGATCAAAAAGGATACTGGGATTGTCCCAATCCTGGTATATTGACACCATACTAAAGAGGTTTAGTATGGAAGAATCCAAGCGTGGGAACCAACCCACGATCTCTGGACTCACCCTCTCCAAAGAGATGTCTCCCAAGACTGATTCGGAAAGAGCTCGCATTCAAGGGATACCTTATGCTTCGGCAGTAGGCTCTATCATGTACGCGATGCTATGTACCAGACCCGATGTAGCATACTCACTAAGTGTAGTGAGTCGGTATCAAGCAGATCCTGGAGAGAATCACTGGAAAGCTGTGAAGAACATTCTCAAGTACTTGAGAAGGACTAAAGAGATGTTCTTGGTGTATGGTAATAGAGAATACCATGTGGAGTCCTTTACCGATTCGAGCTTCCAGAGTGATAAGGATGATTCTAAGTCGCACTCGGGTTTTGTCTTTACCCTTAACGGAGGGCCGGTGTGTTGGAAGAGTTCCAAACAGGAAACCGTTGCAGACTCAACGATGGAGGCTGAATACATCGCTGCCAACGATACTGCCAAAGAGGCTGTCTGGATGAAGAAGTTCATCACTGAACTTGGTGTGGTTCCATCCATTGAGCATCCAATACCTTTGTATTGTGATAACAATGGAGCTGTGGCTTTGGCCAAGGAACCCAGGTCCCATCAGAAGTCCAGACATATTCTGAGGCGGTATCACTTGATCCGGAAGATAGTTGATCGCTGCGAGATCAAGGTCAGGAGAGTTGACACGAAGGACAACATTGCGGACCCACTCACGAAGGCCATACCCCAGATACAATTTGAGAGACTCTTCGGGATATTGGGTATGAGATACTACAACAGCTGGCCTCAGTGCAAGTGGGAGATTGTTAGTTATGTATATGCCCTAGAGGACATTATTGTATATATGATATATATTATAGTGGATGCTTGGATATATATAGAGAGAGGACTTTCTTGCTCGATATGATAGTATGCTATCTGGTTGCACTTTGTCTTAACATGTTGACTTGTAGTGGTTTACTGTCATACTCTCACATGTTGATAAAACCCTTAGGATATGTACATGACTACTAGGACTATGATGAGATCATACTAGTGGGGCCAGGGTAGTCAACTAGTACATCTTATAACTGTTCCTAGTCGAGGGTGTATCAAGACAGGGTATCGATACACCAGAGTAGACTAGCGTATACGCATCTTGACCCATATGATGGGCGATGGATGATCTTATATCCATCGGTGTTTGACATCAAAGATGGTGTACGGATGCTCAGTGGAGACTGGGTACACTGAACGGACTCGCCGAGAACTCCTAGATGGTATTATACCCATCGTCAAATAGCAGTTCTCTGGTGATACTGGTACAGGTTAGTCTGTAGACCCGAGATCGTCATAGAGTCTTGTGTGATTCCTACTGTACTTTGATTTCCACCTTACCACGTCCAAGAGGGCGTGCAAAATGGTGGCTTTTTGGAACGGTCCCGAATCACATGGAGGCAATGAGCGATAGGAGGGGTTTCGTCTCTCCCGGTATAGGGAGTTGATGTTGTGCTGTGTTCGATTGGCTATAACTGGAAGTCCCAGGCCAGGGCTATTTTGGAGTGTTACTGGTAAGAGTTATCAGTAGTTTCTTGACCTGTTATGAGCCTCACATTGACACGACTTATCGGTTACTGGGGTCTGATGTTTACCACCCCTAGACTGGATATGCGACATATCAGACGAAGAGACCGGACTGTACGGGGGTGTTGCTGATTGGATTCACAGGAGAATGTATAGGCTTTCTTGTTGATCTTCTAATCGCTCAATACCTGGGTGGGTCTTATGTTTAGCTGACCGCTTACAGCTTCTGGGTGTTTGATATGATCATCACCTACTGCCGGCGTATTGACGATTCTTTAGAGTCCTACACAGAGGTTTCCTGGCTCCGGCAAAACGGAGTAGGAGCACATATATGATATGTGCAGGACCAAGACTAATACGATATGAGATACCGTATTCTATTCTCACGATATCTTATATCGGCCGGGTATATGTGATATAGCCGGGTTATCGGATCTAGTGTTGATTCGATAAGATGGTACGCGTTATATTAGTCAGTTGTATGTTAATATAGCCGGGTTATCAGATCAAGTGTTGATTCGATTATTTAATGTATAATTATATATATGATATATTAAGTTACATTAACTAATATAAGCTCGCTTTATTGATTCTTTTTCTCACTTGGATACTACATTGATGTATATGCGATATATGTTAATTGTATTATTTTCCTTTGTTACATTATATATTATATATGTGATATATAATATTGTAACATATTATGGTTACAAATACAATTAGGCTTTTGAGATTAAACCATGCTAGGGTTTCAATTAGGGTTAACATTCATTTTAGATTAATTCTAAATGGTTGATTTAAAATGAAATATTTTGGAAGTGTTGACTTAGTCCACCCTTTAGATAATATCTAGATATTTGTTAAGCTAACCATTGAACCCTAGCCTATGGTTTATTCTCTACATGGGTTAAGCTTCTCATTCTTAACCTTGGTTGCATTTCTAACGTCACATAACAATTCATTATTCATCACAAAAGGATTTCTTCTTCATCCTCCTCTTGAAAAAGCTTTCTAGCTTTTTATTTGTGGTGATTTAAAAGTGAGATCAAGAAAACAAAAGAGAGCAAAATTCCTACTTCTTCATCCTCATCTATTCTAGCTACTTAGAATAGGGTGTTCACTTCACTAATACTTCATTAGAGAAGTGTAAACTTGGGTTTGAGATTCTTGAAGGTGGATCATCTTTGAAAAGGAAGACTTCAAGCAAGATGCCTCATTCACCTCTTGGAGCCTCTCTAGAGTCCGGGTTCATGATGATCGCAGCGAAGGGACCTCAACACGGAGTTTATCACTACTACAAATAGGGGTTGCCCCTACGGATTTATCCGTAGGAGCAAACCACTGCCCCTACGGATATATCCGTAGGGGCAAGAAATTACCCTGTAGGTGAAAACGCCATAGATGTAAGTCTTAGCCTTGAACATGCCCCTACGGTCAAAAACTTGCCCATACGGCATAATGTATAGGTCCATTTGTCCCTACGGATTAGTCTGTAGGAACAAAAAACTTATTTAATTTATCGGTTTATAAAATAAAATAGTTGTCCCTACGGAGTTCTCCGTAGGGCCAAATAGTTGCCCCTACGGATGCATGCGTAGATCCCGATGTGTAGGGAAAAAATATCAGGTATCCTGATATTTTGTCCCTACGGATACCTGTGTAGGGGCATGTTTTTTCCCCTACGGATTTATCCGTAGGGACAAGTATAACCCCTCTTACTGAGATCATAGGAGCAAAATATCAGGTATCCTGATATTTTGCCCCTACGGATAAATCAGTAGGGACAAAGTAGGACCGTACGGATTAATCCGTAGGGGCAAAGGTGGGCCATATGGATTAATCTGTAGGGACATCTTATCAGGTTTTTTTCTAAAAACGGGCTGCCTGTTTTTTTCTCGCCCTATGCACAATAATAAATACATCATATATAAAATTAATCAACACGCAGAATATATATCGCAATATTCATAATCACATCTCACGCATAATATACAAAAGAAATCAACAAGCAGAATATGATATCGATATAAACACGCAAACACCACCAATATCAATATCGTCCAAAATATATACAATATGTATCATATAAATAAATACATATTTAAAATATAAGAATCAAAAAGCTACCCTAGCTTGGTCCAGCTCCACCTCTGATAAACGCCGTAATCTGGCGCGCCTGCTCCTCGGATATACCCTGAGTCAATAAATCATGCAATGCGGAGTGTGCGGGGGTCTGAGCGGGCTGTGGAGCTGTAGGAGTGGTCTGCGCAACCGCCGCCGAGGTAGTGGCTTGCGAAGCCGCAGCTGCGGGAGTCTGAGCGGGCAGTGGAGCTATAGGAGTTGTCTGCGGAACCGCAGCCGAGGTAGTGGCTTACGGAGCCGCAGCCGAAGGAGATGCATGTGGACGCTCGGCCGATGTACCCTGTCGCGTATGGACCTACGTGTGTAATAAACGAGTAAGAACTGTGTATTAGTCGAATTCGTATCATTATCAAGTTATTGCGAAACTCCAATCTATGTATACTTAGGGACTTAGGCCTCTTTTGGATATCTAGTTTGGAAAACCATAGTTTATTTTAATTAGATATATATGTATGATTATTCAAAGCTAAGTCTACAACCAAATAAGCTCAGGCTGCATACTAATATTGGATATGTTGCTATCTATAATATGACATAATATTTTACTATTAAGTAGTATACATACCAACATCTCCTTTAACTCCCGAACAGTGGCCTTCAAGCTGTCCAGTTCTTGCTGGAAACGTCGCTCACTAGAGACGGAAGAAATAATCGCCGGAGTGGAGTCCAACCTCATATGGGCCCTGCTAGGACCCAGTACCCGGCCTCTCTCCCAACCTCCATGGTGCCCTCCGTGTGCGGCGTCTAGGACTAGGGTCAGCAGCATCAGATCGTTCTGTCCAATAAAATCGATCCTCGATGCCTCCGCCTGCTCAACCACCCGCTCCTACACCCACATTAACCAGTAAAATATAAGTATATAATTTTAATTTGAACCTTTCAAAACAAAAATTTCAAATAGGGGTTGAATAAACATTAACACTTATGCAATACTCCTGGGTAGCGGCGTCGGGGTATCGAAGCTCGCCCGTGGCGGGATCTGTCGAGGTGCCATGAACGGAAAGATACGCGGACAGCACGCTCGGTGTACCACCCTGCGCCAGGGACTGAGCTCTCTGCATTATTAGAAAGTAACTCTTAATATTAGATATATTAGAAAATAACTCTTAAAATTACATTATATCACAAAGGACGGTTTATTGTAATTTACCGATAACTCCATGGCACAAGTAATATTTCTCGAGCCACCTGTATAAGTGGGGCGACCCCTCTTCGCCGACTTCCTATTCCCTTTATTTTGATCGGCCTGTTTCTGCACAACACATTCACATTTAGTTTTCTAATTAAGCAACACAAAAAAATAAATTATATACTAAACAATGAATTATATTTAAAATACACACCTGTTTGCGATGAGAGTCGAAATTTTGGCACAATAGAGGCCATGTATCTACGTCGACTCTCGCAAAGGCCGGAGTAGATAGGAGGGCCGCTCTCTCTGCCTCAGGGGTCGCCATCCACAGAGAATAGCAGTCGGTCTTCAGCTTATTCCTATTATATCGGACCTTCGTCTGCATGTTCTTCATCAGGCCATTGTACAGAGCGTGAAGATCGAGCGCCCTCCCAGGGTGATCAGGGTCAGGTACAGGCTGAAAATCGTAATCCAACTGAAAATACAAAAAAAAAACATTGTTATTAGATTGCAAGGGTTAATAATAAATATATTGGATAAATCAAATGAAAATAAATTTTAATACCCGAGCCTGATCCCAGAAGAGGGCGAATGAGCGCCGGTGCAGGTCGCCCCACTCAACGTGAAGTGGATAGTTCTTCACGAGCCGGCTCTCATCCCCTATATACCGGCCGAAGCTCTCAGCATGATCGCCGGTATAGCGATAATCAGGGGTAAAAAAGAGGGGGAATGCTGCCTCCCCCCTAGCTCTGTCGGGTCTCAGCCTGTGGGACTGATTCGGGCCTCGAGTCCCCCTCTCGGGATAGGGAGACCCTGCGTCCGTAAGAAATATCAAGACAATCAATATTAAGACAAAGTTGTATTAAGAAATCAATGTTTAACGAAAATTGAAGTGTGATATATACCTCCGGCGACTAAAGCATGAGCCCGGACCTGGGCAGCAGCACGAGCGGGACGATAGTTCCTCCGGTGAGGAACAGCCGGTGACCTGGATGTGGACGCATCTCCAACTAGAAAATAAACATCGATAAAATTACATGAAGTTCATCTGTATTCTTAAAGGATATGTAAACTGAATAAATATTTTATATTTATTCATACAAACCTGCAGACTAAGCGGAGGGTATGGAAGTGACGGGAGTGGTCCCTGCACCAGACGAGGACGCACCACCTATAATTAGACAATCAAGTATCAGCTATATATGTAATTGCAAAAAGAATGCGTATATCAATAATATAACATTCTAAATCAACATGTATACACTATAGGATATATAAACGTACCCGCAGGTATATGATATATAAACATACCTGGAGGTGCGGGAGTGGCCTCTGTCCCTGATGTAAGTACGTAAGAGCAAAAAGAATGTATGTATATTTATGATATAGCATTCTAAATCAATATACATGCACTATATGAAGTATAAACATAACCTGGAGGTGCGGGAGTGGCCTCTGTCCCTGATGTGGACGCATCACCAACAGCTAGACAATCAAACATTGACAATATAAGTAATTTTAACATGAACATGCATATATATCTATAATATTACATTCAAAATGAATATGCGTGTAATATAGCGGGAGGTGTGGCAAATTCCACACGGAAGGAGGCATCCGAAGGGGTCTCCAATCGGGGTACAAGACCGGCCCTCTGAAGCTCCTTACCCAGCTCTCTTGGCGGCAGAACCGCTCTGCCTCTGCCTCTGCCGATGCTGCAGCTGGAGCTCCTAACGCCCCTCGCTGCTCCCGTCATCGTCATCAAATCTAGATAAACGGTTCGTTGACGCATTAGACAATCATTACAAGTATTGACTATATATGTATAGATCGTAAAATGTGAAGTAATAATATAATATTACTGATAACCTTTTTCGTTTCGTGGGAGCATTAGACATATCTACATGGATTTCATCATCGATATCATTTCTAACCCACGTAACTTCATGATCAGCCGAAGACAACCCGTCTTTCGAAACAGACGGTCGGAGCACTCTAAGTCTTCTCTCTTCTTCATCCTCATCGCTGTCCTCGAATTCTTGGACATCGTAGACATCCCTGGGTTTGCAACGGCATACAACACTCCATCCCGGATGCTTCAAACACTGTAACTAGTATACTTGGAACGCTTGGTTCAGAAAGATAAACGGATCTTCCTGACCGTGAAATCGAAGTGTGTTCACACTGGTCAATCCATATTCATCTTCCCAAGTCCCAAGATTGCTTCTCCACTTATCCGTATCGGTTCGCATATCGTACCAAGTATACTGAAATATATAAAAGGGTTCTGATCGTCCGGGATAGTTGATGCGGAGCATACAATTTTAGTATCCATAATAAATCACCCCATCCGATCCTACCGTCGCAATCCCACTATTCTGAGTGGTTCTAGATGTTTCTATGTCCTTAACTTCGAATTTGTATCTAAGGACACCGAATCCTTTATAATATGCAACCTCCATACTAGGAAATTTAGCTAAACATCTTGAGTCACTCTCAAATGATACAGACAAGTTCGGATCGTGGATCTAACAAAACAAATTTTACGACAAATACATAACGATATAAGTTTAGATTAAAACTGATAGAAATAACATGTTATTCGAATAACTTACATGATCTGCAACCCAATCGCAAAAATTATCCTGATGATATTTTTCCTATCGTTCATCGTTCCAATCAGGATGCCCCTCACGTACCTCGTTAAAATAAATTCTGTTTTTGACAATAAATTATGACATTATAGTATATCATTTCATACACACACAAACACAAATATAACAATTAATCCAATAAAACTAACTCTCTAATTTTTTCAAGACATACGCAATTAAGCAAGATAAACCGGTATATCTTGTTAATAAACATAGTGTCTACCCTCTTATAATCGGCTTTACCATATGGCTCGTCTTGAATTCTTCGAGGCCGGTTAAGTCTCGGCTCAATGTTCTCGTCCAGATAGCGGGAACAAAATGTGGTTGCTTTATCAAGAAGATAACCTTGCATGATAGAACCCTCTGGTCGATTTCTATTGCGTATATATTTTTTAAGAGTGTAGAGATACCTAAAGAAAATATGTTGAATAAATAAATACGAGCATACATGACAACAATAATTTTAAAAATTGCGCAAAACGAAAAATTCCACGTACCTCTCGACGGGATACATCCATCGATATTATACCGGTCTGGCCAACTTAAACTCAGTTGCAAGATGAACCGTCAGGTGTATTATGATATCGAAGAATGACGGTGGGAAAATACGCTCAAACTTGCAAAGTATCAACGCAATAGAATTTTCTAGTTTATCCAGCGTCACAACATCCAGTGTTTTAGCGCATAACTCTCTGAAAAAACAACATATGTCGTTGATTACTAGACCAACCGATTCGGGGAGAGAAGTCCTGAGGGCTAATGGAAGAAGGTGCTCCACGATAACATGGTGATCATGACTTTTCAGCCCATCGATCTTGCCTTTCACAATTTTTATGTTCTTGCTGAATGATCCTAAGAAACCTATGGGAACTTTCAAATCATGCAACACCTGCAGGAATCTTTTCTTCTCCGGTTGTGACATATGATAAGCGGCATTGGGAAGTACAAACTTGCCTGGTTTACCCGCTATCGGTTTAGGATGTAATTCACTTCTTATTTCCCAGTCCTGAAGAATTATCGAGTATCATATATTGGTTTTAACTTGAACATCTTGAATCACTCTCTAATGATGCGTTTGTTGTGTATTTTTGTTGTATGTATGTGTTTTGGCTGTCGGGGGTTAGGCTTCTATCCCATTTAGAATGTATAGAGCGAAGAAAAATTCGCTTGTGCTTTCAACCGTTTCGAGTAAATTTCGGCAGCATCTTCCCGCTGTTCTCCGAGTATACTGTAATAGAATAGATAATCATTTCAAAGCTGTGAAATAACGTTGAAATGAACATCTAATCTATCTTTGTACACGGATAACCAGCGGAAAGGTACCGAGGAAATATCTCGAAACGGATGAAAACACAAGTGAATGAAGGTGTTTGCTTTATACATTCCTAACTTGTCCACACGGGACAAATCTATCGGTTATCATACGATTAAATCTTCTCGTCACATAGACTACACGACGGTTGTTAGTATCGAGCTATACCGTACGATATTTAACAACCTTCGTATAGTTCTATGTCACGACGAACATCGAATGAATGTTAACCAATAGACGGGGACTAAGTGGCGCTTTGAGTTTCATATATGAGTATCGATGAGAATATGAAAGTTTCATATTATCATCGAATATCATATATTGGTTTTAACTTGAAAAACGTGCCATTGAAACAAATTATTGTTCTCCACCTTGCACTCTCTTAATAATAGTACATGCATTAAACAACATGTAAGAGCTATCTATAACAACTCTAAACTTTCATCTGTCGGGTTCAACAAAAAGGTTTTTGATATAACAAACACAATCTTCCTCAATTTTTTTGGAGACATAAATCAAGGATAAAATAGATTTCAGATGGTGATAAAAATACCAAATTCTTTCATTGTTGGGTTAATGTCAGAAGATGTCAAAACAGAATTATAAAGTTGCAAAATGTAGATGGAATTTGTTTTGAGGAGCATAAACTGATTGTTCATATGGCAGCTTCTCATTTTGAAAAAGCTTTTACTTCACAAAATTTAAATGCAGAATTTGATTGCAGACATATCATTTCTAATATGATTTCAGTTGTTGAAAATAAAATACTTAATGATATTCCTTTTATTGAAGAGCTACACAGTTGTATTAAGAATATTGATCCAAATAGTGCTCCTGGTCCTGATGGGTTCTCTGACAAGTTCTATTTGGCTGCATGGCAGATTATTAGTGAAGATCTTTTGGAAGCTGGGAAATATTTTTTCAAACATAAAGAGGTGCCCAAGGCTGTTAATTCTACTCTCGTTTGTCTTATTCCCAAAAAGGCAAACTGTCGCTCCATCATCGATTATAGGTCTATAAACCTTTGTAATTTTCTATACAAAATTTTCATTATCCCCAACCCTAGCCCCAGCCCTAGCCCCAGCCGAACCCCAACCCTAACCCTAACCCCAGCCCCAGCCCCAGCCGAACCCCAACCCTAACCCTAACCCCAACCCCAACCCTAACCCCAACCCCAGCCGAACCCCAACCCCAACATCAAACCCCAACCGAACCCTAACCCTAACCCTAACCCCAACCGATGCCTAACCCTAATCCTCATCGGTACCCAAACGCTGAACCCTAGCCCTAAAATCATCAAAATTATGTTTAATTGGAGATTTACTAATCTGTAGGCGGTGGAGGAGACGATGGAGACGCTCGATTGGTAGTCGACAACGCGCGCAATCAGCGACGAGGAAGAACGAGGGCGGTGGTGACGATGAGAACAGAGGGCGGTGGCGACGACGAGAACGGCGACGAGAAAACTGCAGACGCGGGAACGAGAATTTTGGGGATTTTGGGAACGCGCGAGGGAGAACGAGGCGTAGGGCATTTCTGTGCCTTTTTAATTAAATTCCCATTTAGATGCCCCTACGGATTAGTCCGTAGGTCATTGGTTTGCGGCTTCGTTGGGCCAAACAGCAAATTACGATTTAATATTTTTAAATTAAAACGTCGGGCACCGTAGGGACAACCTTTGGGCCCTACGGATTAGTCCGTAGGGGCAACAAACATCTGCCCCTACGGATTCCATTATCCGTAGGGGCAACCCTATATTGTAGTAGTGTATGAAGAGAAGGAACGGACTACAAAGGTTGTAATCCCTAACTCTTAGAAGTAAATTTGTTTGCTTCGATATTTTGTTTGATTCTCTAGTTAAAGATCTTGTGTTTGAGTTATCTAAAATGGCAAAAATTTAAACTTGGCATACGTGATGCCTCTCGAAACCTTGCTGCCGTTGTAGGTATCCCAACAGCAATAGCTTCAGATAGAATTAAATTCTATATAGAATTAAATATTATATAGAATTAAATTCTATTTAGGAAAATATCCCCCAGATTTTTCCAAAACGAGAAAGATTTTTCTTTGTTAAAAGAGAACCTTTGGATTTAAAATCCAACGGTGATTATAATATCACCGACCAAATCAGAAAATTAAATCAATTTCTTTGTTAGGAAAATATTTTTCTAATCTTGTTAAAACAAACAGAAAATATATTCTGTTAAATAAAAATCCACTGGATTAAAGATCCAAAGGTGGATAAAATTCCCCGAATAATTTTTAAGACTAATTAAATCAATTGGTATCTCTTAATCAGAGATTTTCTCAATATTGATCAGCAGCTTGCAATCCCTATATAAAGGACTTAAGACTACAAGTTGTAGGGTTCCTAGGCACACTAATGGAGTCTTACAAGTGATCAAACATGCAAATTTCTAAAAATTACGGTGCCGAGAAACCCTAATACGGATCGTTAACTAGATAAATAGGCGAAGCAAGCATGTAATCGAATTAAATGCTAAGGGAAAGTGACTACAACCTTTGTAGATCCGGTCCACCACCTCCTAGGCTCCGTGAAGAAGTCCTCTCCGCTGTACAAATCTGATCTTGGACCCTCGCATTAGCTTCATCGGAGAATGGGCGGGCTTGATCGTCGGTTCGATGCCGAAGATGATCTACGTCGAGGCATCGCAAGAACAAGCTCCAACATCACCAAGCTTTGAAAACTTGTGAAGTAAACACCCTATACAACTTGGCAAGAGGTAGAGGATGAAGAAATAGGAAGTGGGTAGACTTTAGATTTGGATTTCTCACACTTTTTCATCAAACACCATTGATGTAGCAAGCTTTTTCTTTTGTTGAAGAAGAAGAAGATGATGAAAAGGAATATGATAAGTGTTATGAAAATGATAAATAAATCAATACTTATCATTTACTAACCCTTGGTTAGTTGTAGAGAATGGACCATGGTTAACTTGAATGGTTAGGGTTAAGGATGAGATAAGAATGGTAACTAAGTCAAAGTTTCAAGAAACTTCAACTACAAACAAAACTAGCAACCATTCTTTTTCTCTTTACCTTTTTCTTTTTCCAAAATAAACAAAAGAATAAATAAATGAATAAGTAAATAAAAAGAAAACCCTAATCATAAACCTAACCATGGTCTAATTCTTTACACTAACCCTAGCTTGCATGTATCATCAAACATGATACAATCATGTGCACAAAATATATCACATATACAATGTGCACAAACCAAGTGAGTAAATCCATTTAAAGTGAACCAATACTAGTTAATGCAAAGTAATATATCAAATATATAATTATATATTCAATCATTAAATCAACACTTGATCCAATGATCCGGTCATATCGCATATAACCGGCTAGTATCCAATGTATCGGCTTATCGAATCAATCCTTGATTCGATAACTAGGTTATATCGCATACAACCATTCGACACACATTCATCGCGAGAATGAAATACGGTATCACATACACGCATTATTCTCGGTCCCGCACATATCTCATATGCGCTCCTATTTCGTTTCGCTTGAGCCAGGAAACCTCTGTGTAGGACTCTAAAGACTCGTCAATACGCCGGCAGCGGATGATGATCATATCAAACACCCACAAGCCGCAAGCGGTCTGCTAAACGTAACGGCCACCCGGGTATTGAGCGATCAGAAGATCGACGAGCAAGCCCGCTCACACTCCTGCGAATCCAACCAGTAACACTTACCGTACAGTCCGGTCTGTTCGTCTGATATGTCGCATATCTCGCCTAGGGGTGGTAAACGTCAGACCCCAATAGCTCGATAAGTCATGCCGACTTGAGGTCCATAACATTCGTGAAACTACTGATAACTCTTACCAGTATATCACTGCAACCCTGGCCAGGGATTTCCTGTTATGGCCAGTCGAGCATAGCACAAGATCAACCCCCAATACCGGGAGAGACGAATCCCCTCCTATCGCTCATTGCCTCCATGTGAATCGGGACTGTACCCAAAAACCACCTGTTTGCACGACTCAGTAGAGCCGTGGTAGGGTGGAAATCAAAGCACAGTGGGAGACACACAAGACTCTATGACGATCTCGGGTCAACAGACTAAGCTGTACCAGTGTCACCAGAGAACTGCCATCTGACGTGAGGTATAATACCATCTGGGAGTTCTCGGCGAGTCCGTTCAGTGTACCCAGTCTCCACCACTACTACAAATAAGGGTTGCCCCTACGGATTTATCGGTAGGGGCAACCCACTGCCCCTACGGATATATACGTAGGGGCGAAAAAAGACCCCGTAGGTGCAAAGGCCGCAGGTGCAAGTTGAGGCCCTGAACTTGCCCCTACGGATAAATTCATGCCCCTACGGATATCTCGGTAGGTGTTATGGCCCCTACGGAGTACCCCGTAGGGGTAATAAAATCATATATGTAATTTTTTTTTTGAATATATTGTATATACCTACGGATGTATCCGTAGGACCTTTTTCTACCCCTACGGATACCTCCGTAGGGGATATAAAGTAGCCCCTACGGATAAGTCCGTAAGGGCCACTCCCAACACCCTGCACTGAGATCGGGGTGAAAAATATCAGGAAACCTGATATTTTGCCCCTACGAATTTATCCGTAGGGGATAAACAGTGGCCCCTACGGACATATCCGTAGGGGCACCCCCAACACCCTGCACTGATATCAGGTGGGAAAATATCAGGTTTCCTGATAGTTTGCCCCTACGGATATTGTCTGTGTTTTTTTTTTAAAAATGGGCTGCTTGATTTTTTCCCGCCCTGTGCACAATACTATATACATCAATCAAATCATATATTGCAGTATTCATAATCACATCTCACGCATATATATAATATACAAAAGAAACCCAAAAACTGAATATGATATAAATACAAACCAATATCAATATCGTTTCAAAATGTAGTACAATGTGATATAAATACATGTTTCAAAAAATAAGAACCAAAAAGCTACCCTAGTTCGGTCCAGCTCCACCTCCGAATAACGTTAGAATAACGCGCGCCTGCTCCTCGGTCAATACACTCTGCAATGCTACATATAAGGGAGTCTGAGCGGCATGTGGAGCTGGCGATGTGGTCTGCGCAGCCGCCGTCGAGGTAGTCGCTTGCGGAGCCGCGGCTGCGGGAGTCTGAGTGGGCGGTGGAGCTACAGGAGCTGTCTGCGGAACCGCAGCCGATGTAGTAGCTTGCGGAGCCGCGGCCGAAGGAGATGCATGTGGAGGCTCGGCCGATCTACCCTGTCGCGTCTGGACATAACGTGTGTAAGAAGCGTGTAAGAACTGTGTATTATTCGAATTCGTTTCATTATTAAGTTATTTCGAAACCCTGTTTGGATATCTAGTTTGGAAAAGCGTTGTTTATTTTAATTACATATGTATGTATGATTAATCAAACTTAAGTCTAAAACCAAATAAGCTCAAGCTACGTACTAATTATGGATATGTTGATATGTATATAATATGAAATGATATTTTACTATAAAGTAGTATACATACCAGCATCTCCTTCAACTCCTGAACGGTGGCCCTCAAGCTATCCAGTTCCTGATGGACATGCCGGTCACTGGAGACGGAGGAAGTAACCGCCGGGGTAGAGTCCAACCTCATATGGGCCCTGCTAGGGCCCAATCCCCGGCCTCTCTCCCAACCTCCGTGGTGCCCTCCGTGTGCGGCGTCCAGAACTGGGGTCAGCAGCCTCGGATCGTTCTGTCCGGTAAAATCGATCCCCGAGGCCTGGGCCTGCTCAACCACCCGCTCCTACACCCACATTAAGCAGTAAAGTATAAGTATAAAATTTAAACTTGAACCTTCCAAAACTAAAATTTCAAATTTGGGTAGAAAAAATATTAACACTTACGCGGTACTCCTGGGTAGCGACGTCGGGACATCGAAGCTCGCCCGTGGCGGGATCTGTCGAGGTGCCGTGGACGGCAAGATATGCGGACAGCACGCTCGGTGTACCACCTGACGCCACGGTCCGAGATGTCTGCAATATTAGAAAGTAACTCTTAATATTAGAAATATTAGAGAATAACTCTTAATATTGCAGAATATTAGAGAATAACTCTTAATTTACCGATAACTCCATGGCTCGAGTAATGTTCCTCGAGCCACCTGTGTAAGTGGGGCGACCCCTCTTCGCCGACTTCCTGTTCTCCGTATTCTGAGCGGCCTGTTTCTGCACAACGCATTAACATTTAGTTTTCTAATTAAGAAACACAAAGAAATAAATTATATCATAAATAATGAATTAAATTTAAAATACATACTTTTTTGCGTTCGGAGTCGAAATAAGCGCACAATAGAGGCCATGTCTCTACGTCGACTCTCGCAAACGCCGGAGTATATAGGAGGGCCGCTCTCTCTGCCTCGGGGGTCTCTATCCACAGGGAGTAGCAGTCGGCCTTCAGCTCATTCCTGTTGTATCGGACCTTGGCCTGCATGTTCTTCATCAGGCCATTGTACAGAGCATGAAGGTCGAGCACCCTCCCCGAGTGATCAGGGTCGGCTACAGGCTGAAAATCGTAATCCAACTGAAAATACAAAAAAAAAACATTGTTATTAGATTGCAAGTGTTAATAATAAATATATTGGATAGATCAAATGAAAATATATATTAATACATACCCGAGCCTGATCAAAGAAGAGGGCGAATGAGCGCTGGTGCTGCTCGCCCCACTCAACGTGAAGTGGATAGTTCTTCACGATCCGGCTCTCGTCCCCCAAATACCGGCCGAACCTCTCGGCATGAGGACCGGTATAGCGATAGTCAAGGGTAAAAAATAGGGGGAATGCTGCCTCCCCGCTAGCTCTATCAGGCCTCAGCCTATGGGACTGATTCGGGCCTCGAGTCCCCCTCTGGGGATGGAGAGGCCCTGCGTCTGCACGAAATATCAAGACAATCAATAATAAGACAAAGTTGTATTAAGAAATCAAGGTTAAACAAAAATTCAAGTGTGATATATACCTCCGGTGATTAGCGCACGAGCCTGGGCCCGAGCAGCAGCACGAGCGGGACGATAGTTCCTCCGGTGTGGAACAACCGGGGTCCCGGACCCGGACGCATCCCCTCCAACTATAAAATAAACATCGACGCTAAATCTCCATGAAGTTCATATTTATTCTATATAGCATATGTAAAATAAATAAATATTTTAAATTTATTCATACTAACCTGCAGACGATGCGGAGGGTATGGAAGCGGCAGGAGTGGCCCCTGTGGAAGGTGTGGACGTACCACCTATAATTAGACAATTAAAAATAGATTTTATAAGTAATTGCAAAAAGAATGTGTAGATCAATAATATAACGTTCTAAATCAATATGCATGAACTATAGGACATATAAACATACCCGCAGGTGCGGTGGTGTCACCACCTACAGCTAGACAATAATAAAAATTGCTAAGTAAGAGCATAAGGAATGTGTATATTTATGATATAGCATTCTAAATCAATATACATACACTATATGATATATAAACATACCTGGAGGAGCGGGGGTGGCCTCTGTCCCAGATGTGGACGCAGGACCAACAACTAGACAATTAAAAATAGATTTTATAAGTAATTGCAAAAAGAATGTGTAGATCAATAATATAACGTTCTAAATCAATATGCATGCACTATAGGACATATAAACATACCCGCAGGTGCGGTGGTGTCACCACCTACAGCTAGACAATAATAAAAATTGCTAAGTAAGAGCAAAAGGAATGTGTATATTTATGATATAGCATTCTAAATCAATATACATACACTATATGATATATAAACATACCTGGAGGAGCGGGGGTGGCCTCTGTCCCAGATGTGGACGCAGGACCAACAACTAGACAATCAAACATTGACAATATAAGTAATTTTGACATAAACATGCATGAATATCTGTAATATTACATTGAAAATGGATATGCGTGCAGTATACCTGGACGTGTGGCAAAATCCACACGGAAGGAGGCATCCGAAGGGGTCTCCGATCTGGGTGCAAGACCGGCCCTCTGAAGCTCCCTACGGAGCACTCCGGGCGGCAGAACCGCTCTGCCTCTGCCTCTGCCTCTGCCGCGGCTGGAGCTCCTGCCGCCCCTCGCTGCTCCCGACATCGTCATCAAATCTAGATAAACGGTTCGTGGACGCATTAGACAATCATTAAAAGTATTGACTATATATGATCTAGAGCGTAAAATGTGAAGTAATAATATAACATTACTGATAACCTTTTTCGTTTCGTGGGCGCATCATACATATCTACTTGGATTTCATCGTCGATGTCATTTCTAACCCACGTAACTTCATGATCGGTCGAAGACAACCCGTCCTTCGAAACAGACGGTCGGAGCACTTTAAGCCTTCTCTCTTCTTCGTCCTCATCGCTATCCTCGTATTCTAGGACATCGTAGACGTCGATATTGTTCCCCGGTGAGTTTGGTCCGTCGATAAGAAGAGGCATCATAAAGTATGATTGGTCCATAGCCAACCAAGGCGACAGATTATAAATTATCATTACAACGGGCCATGTACTGTGACTTCCAGCCATATAGTTGAATGGGCAGAAGCCATCGGCAGCCAGTCCGAGCCGGACATTGCGAGGATCGCTACTGAATATTGCGTGCCTCCTATCGAAATCCTTCCATGCCGGTGAATCTCTTGGATGGCTCATTTTTCCATTTTCGCTTGGAGGAGCACGGTGATGCCAAATCATTGCCTCGGCTGTTTTCTTGCACCTGAATAGCCTCTGTAGCCTCTGTGTTATGGGAAAATATCGTGCTATCTTCACAGGTATATCAGGCTTCTTATCAGAATCTTTCGGCTTATACCTGGCCTCTCCGCATGTTGGACACTCTTTCAAATCTGAATTCTCTTTCCGGTACAACACGCAATTTTTAGGACATGCTTGAATCTTCTCGCACTTTAGACCCAAATCAGACATCATTTTCTGGGCTTCGTACCAGCTTTCGGGCACATTATTTCCCGGAGGCATAGAATCTTTCAAGAACGAAAGAAGCATTGTGAATGACTTGTTGCTCCATCCATTTAGGCACTTAATTTGGAAAAGTTGGACGAACCATGAGAGGGTGGAATACTTCGCATTCTCATAAATTGGTTTCCTAGCATCATTCATAAAATTTTCATATTTATCCGCACGCGGTCCTTGACCGGAAGGAATGTCATCTTCGGTACGAATAGATTCACCTAGGGCAGCCTCTACCATATCCTCCATTTCTTCTGATGGAAATAAATTTCCGTATCCTGCCGTATTACCGAATTCTTCTTCTTCTCCTGCCGCATTATCGTGTTCTCCTTCTTCTACCGCAGTACTGCATTCTTCTCCTTCCCCGTGATATTTCCAAGTTGAATAAAGTCTAGTAAACCCATGTTTTACAATATGAAGCTCTGCCAATTCTACCTTCTGCCAGTACTTATTGCCACATCTATCGCACGGACAGAGAATCTTCTCTATTATGATCTTATTATGTGCTCGTGCAAATTCAAGGAAAGCAGCAACTCCTGCGACAAACTTAGGTTGCATACGTTGTTTCCAATCCACATACATCCAGTCCTTAACTCTGACGTACTCATGGGCCATGTTAGACTGAATAACATATAAATTGTAGGTTATGCTGACTATATTGAGAAATATAAGAACGGGATAGTTACTGACAAAGGAGAAAATCCGTGTATATGCTTTGTGTGTGCGTTTGTCGTTGAAAAGAATAAATTATTGCACGTTATGTTGACCGATAGACGGGGACTAAGTGGCGCTTTTAGTTTCATATATGGGTATCGATGGGAATATGAAGGTTTCATATTATCATATATTGGTTTTAACCCGAACATCTCGAATCGCTCTCTGATTATGCGTTTGTATGTATGTGTTCCGGCTGTCGGGGGTAGGCTTCTATCCCATTAAGAATGTATAGAGCGAATGCCCATCACTTGTGCTTTCAACCGTTTCGAGTAAATTTCGGCAGCACCTCCCCGCTGTTCTCCGAGTACACTGTAATAGAATAGATAATCATTTCAAAGCTGTGAAACAACGTTGAAATGAACATCTAATCTATCTTTGTACACGGAGAACCAGCGGAAAGATACCGACGAAATATCTCGAAACGGATGAAAACACAAGTGAATGAAGGCGTTTGCTTTATACATTCTTAACTTGTCCACACGGGACAAATCTATGGGTTACCATACGATTGAATTTTCTCATCGCGTAGACTATACGACGGTTGTTAGTATCGAGCTATACTGTCCGATATTTAACAACCTTCGTATAGTTCTAGGTCACGACGAGCATCGCACGTATGTTAACCGATAGACGGGGACTAAGTGGCGCTTTTAGTTTCATATACGGGTATCGATGGGAATATGAAGGTTTCATATCATCATCGAGTATCATATATTGGTTTTAACCCGAATATCTCGAGTCGCTCTCTAATTATGCGTTTGTTGTGCATTCGTGTTGTATGTGTAACATGATTTTAAACCATTGAGATCAAGATTGATAGAACTGATCATCCTACATTACAATAGCATTCATCAACCAAAAACTATTATTGCAGTGGTATACATCTATAACAATCAACAATTAAAACTATAAATATAGGATACTGATATCATAAAGCGTTATGAGACACCTCATCTGCCACGTGTCGTGATCATGGAAATCGCTAATATTGAGTTATGAGACACCTCATCTGCCATGTGTCATGGTTACATATTAGTTAGGGACACGGCTATTTGTGTGCGGCTGCACGCTTGTGCAAAGATTTGTAATGTTAAAAAAATGTGATTTTTTTTATACATTGGAAAGAATGAATAGGAATTGATCTTTACATTGTTAACCTCTTTTAGTTTTTCTTTAGGAGCGGTCTCTCATATCTTAGTTGAAATATTTTCTATGTTTGTTATGGTCTTACTCTCATATAAACTATCAATATCATGCCACAAGAGAGTGAAAGAAATAGCATGCATGGTGTGTTCAATGTATGATAAACAAGTACACTTCTAATAGTTTTTAAATTTGAGAAGTCCAGAGTGTATGGAAGGAGTTGAATAACAGAAGCATAAGGGGCACAACATTTTTTTCTTAAATTCTGGATACATTCTAAAATCTTCAACAGCAATTGGAGTGTATTTCGCTGTGAGAGACTCTTCAAAGAAATGGAGGAAGAAGCACTAAAGAAAAAAGAGAGAAAAATAAGAATATAAAGTTGAAACTAAACTTGAGCTATCCGCTGAAATCATAAAGCATAGGAAAGTTGATTGAGTCTTGATCTATTGCTCTTTCTTTGCATTATCTCTATGTCCATTTATAGATATTAATGCCACATGAGATGTATAATCTGTCAGCTCCCTATGGTTGTATTAATGTCATCTCTTACACAATATGGGTATCTGCCTTACCATTAAGACAACTATGGAATATGTTAATTTAAAATGTAAGGCTAGCTATCTATGTATTCTGAGGGACTGCTTGCATAGAACTTAGCTTGATCCTCTCAATTATTACACATAAATATGCTGACATGCCTCTCATAACCCTAACCCCAGCCCCACAGTAACCCTAACCCCAGCCCCAACCCTAACCCCAGCCCACCGTAACCCTACCCCAGCCCCACAGTAACCCTAACCCCAGCCCCACCGTAACCCTAACCCCAGCCCCACCCCAGCAGCAGCCGAACCCTAACCCTAACCCTACCCCGACCCCGACCCCGACCCCGACCGCCACCGCGCCCCTGCCCAAACCCAACTCTCGCGCGCGCAACCCAGACCCAGCCATGAATAATCCAAAAATGCTTTAATTTACCTCGAGATTTATACCTGAACGGGTGCGCTGGTGGGCTGGAGCGACGACGGTGGCGAATTGGCGAAGAAACCGGCGGTGGCGACGACGGAGGCGACGAAACCGGCGGTGGCGACGAAACCGGCGGTGGCGACGACGGTGGCGACTCTGCCCAACGACGGTGGCGACGCGACGGTGGCGATTTGGGGTTTTTCGCGCGCGTTTGAGGGAGAGAGAGAAAATGAGCGTAGGCTTTTCGATCTGGCTTTATTTTAAAACGATATTTACTTGCCCCTACGGATATACCCGTAGGTCCTTTGTTTGCGGCTCCGTAGGGGCAAACACCAAATTAAGAATTAATATTTTTATTCTTGGACGTCAGTGCCCGTAGGGGCAACCTTTTAGCCCTACGGATTAATCCGTAGGGCCAAGTTAAATATGCCCCTACGGATATTTCCATCCGTAGGGGCAACCCCCTATTTTACTAGTGCACTGAGCACCCGCATACCATCTTCGATGTCAAACACCAATGGATATGGGATTATCCATCGCCCATCGCATGGGTCAAGAAGATATGCGCTAGTCTACTCTGGAATATCTATGCCCCGTCTCGATATTCCCTCGACTAGGAACATTTCAAGGATGTACTCATGGACTACCCAGGCCCCACTAGTATGATCTACATCATAGTCCTGGAAGTCGAGTACACATCCTAAGGGCTTTATCAACATGTAATCAGAGAGACAGAAAGTATACATGTTAAGATAAAGTGCAACCAGATAGCGTACTATCATGTCGAGCAAGAAAGTCCTACCTATATATGTCCCAGCATCCACTACAATATACATCCAATGTACAGTAATGGCCTCTAGGGCATACATATAACTAACAATCTCCCACTTGCACTAGGGCCATCTGTAGCAGTGGTTGCAGTATCACATACTCAACCATCCCATAAAAGTCTCTCTTTGGGAAAAGGCCTTCGTGAGTGGATCCGCCGTGTTGTCCTCTGAGTCTACTCTTCTAACCTCGATCACCCTGGAGATTAACTATCTCCATGATCAGGTGATGCTGCCTCAGAATATGTCTGGGTCACTGATGGGACCAGGGTTCCAGGGTCGAAGCCACGCTTCCATTGTCATACAATGGCAGGAACCTAGTTCATCTTATGAACCAATATACACCCAAACTTCCTCTTTGGTAGTATCTTTAATAGCGATGTTACCAGCCTTTATCGTCTAGTTTGCCACGGTATCGAGCTTGGAACTCTTCCAACATACCGTCCCTTTACTGAGGGTAAAGACAGTGCCTGTGACTGACATTCAGTCGTCTTTATCACCCTGGAACACTTCCAGTGATTCTCCCCAGGATCGATTGATACCATCTCACTACATCTAGTGAGAATCCTAACATCCAATTACATCTATCTCATAGATGAAAACTCAGGATTTAGGAGGTATCACTTTGATCCTATTTGGGGAATCCTAGTGATAATAGGAGATTGACCGATCGTAGTATAGGAAACTCTTTTCCTATCAAGAGTATGTTGTCTACGTACAATACGAAGATGACCACCTTACTCTCTACTACCCTTTTGTATATACAAGGTTCGTCTACCATTTTGATGAAGTCAAACACTTTGACTATCACATCAAAACAGACGTTCCAACTCCGCGATGCCTGCTTCATTATGTAAAGCAACTTGCACACGTTTCCGCTGCTCCCACTGTTTTACGAAGACCTCTGGCTGTGTTCTTATAGACGTTCTCTTCTAAATCAGTATTTAAAAAAAATAGTCATGGCACCCAACCACCAGATATCGTAGTCATGGTATGTAGCCGTGGCAAGTAGGATCTGGATGGATTTAAACATAGTCCCTGGAAAAGGTTTCATCATTATCCGTGCCTGGTTGATGACGAAAACCTTTAACAAGTCTAGCTTTGAAAGTCTCAACCTTTCCATGTACACCAAGCAATCTTCTCAAGATATACTTGCTCCTGATGGGGATTTAACCCTTCAGTTATAGCAACCAAAGTCCATACTTTGTTGGTGTATAAGGATTCCATCTCAGATCACTAAGCATCCAGCCATTCTTACAGAGTCCTTACTCTCGATGGCCTGCTCGAAACTGGTTGGGTCATCATTTCATGATGCAATCCTCGCTCCCACTGTCATCGAGAAACCGAGGTATCTCTCAGGTGGGTGAGGAACCCTACCAGATCGGCGGAGAGGCTGAGGTTCGTCGGGGACTATAGAATCCTTTGGTTCTGTCAAATCATTTGCTGTAGTTTGTATAGCTGGAACCTTTCCAGTTCTACATTACAGCCCTTGCCTCGAGCTTGTCCGGATTTTGCTTTTGACATAGGACGGACAATCCCAAATCTTAACTTACTTAAGAGATAGGATCTTCCCGCACCATATCTTATATGGAGTGGTAGGCACTGATTTGATTCGAACCTAATTCAATAGGTATGCAGCTTCTCAAGTGCATAGCTCCCAAAAGGAAATAGGTAACTCAGTAATACTCATCATAGAGCACACGATATCTAATATTGTGTGATTGCTCCGCCCCGATACACCGTTGTGCTGTGGTGTATTCAGAGGAGTAATACTGAGAGAGAATCTCATTTTCCTTTAGAATAGTCCAAGGATTCCATGCACAAGTATTCTCCTCCCTGATCTCATCATAGGACATAATACTTATACCCGGTTATTGGTTCTCTACTTCTAACTTATATTCTGTGAATACCTCAAAAGGTTCGGACTTATGTTTCAACAGGAACATATGACTGAATCTTGAGAGATTATCAGAGAATATAATGAAGTAAAAAGAACCAATCCTGGCATGTGTAGACAGGAGACCTTACATACATCATCATGTATCAGTCCCAAGAGTTTACTAACTCTTTCTCTGTTTCCAGTAAACAGAGCTGGTGTCATTATATCTTTGTGACATGACTGGCAAGTTTCACAAGATGTAAATTCAAACTGATTTAAATATGCATCTAAATGTAACTTCAGCTAGTCGGGTCGCATTGATATGACCTAGTCTACAATGCCTCAAGAAGAATTCGTTCATTTCTGAACTCTTCCTCTTGTGTGTGTTCAATATACAAGGAACTGTAGTTTGATTTAGAACGTCAATGCTTTTAGATAACGTGCCTGAACCGATCAACTTTTGATATAGGAAGTGTTCAAAACATTATCCATCAATACAAAATTATATCCTTTCTTTATTAATAAAGAGACTGATATGATTTTGTATATCAGGTTCGGTATCTAATAGCATTTGTTCAGAATCAATGTATTCGTAATACAGGGTGACAGTGACCAACAGACTTGGCTGCAACACTTGCCCCGTTTTCTGTCTCATGAAACTTATCACCCGTTCTCAGTTTTTCTACCTTTTTGTAGCCCTATGTAACAGATTACATATCTGGGATCCTGATCCGGTATCATATACCCTGGATGCAGAGGATACTGAGAAACAGTTCTTTATAATGAACATACCCGAAGGAGATGCATCATATGCACTTTCTTCGTTTGGGCGGCATAGGAATTCTGGTATTCCCCAATTTCCTGCTCTGTCTTATAACAATTATAAGTTGGAGCGGGACCAACGTTCCCCAGCTCAGTATAACAAGCGGGTTCGGTCAATACATACGTATTATTATCTTGATTAAGGCGTGATATGGTCGCTACCAGGAGAGAGAGAGAAGAAAACACTCTGCGTGCGCTCTTGCAAGATCAGATTGGTTATATATTTTATCTAATCAGGATGGCTCCCACTGTTTTTATCAAATCTTCCTTCAAACCTTAAAAGGAAAGACTAGCCGGGATTAATTACACTCTACAAGTTCGCCAATCTTTCAGCCAGGCCAGTATCGGTACTTTGAGGGAGGTTTCCCGTGCTTTCGCACGGACCTAATTACAGTAAACCTCGTTTTCCCAGAGGCGTAACCCCGTTGACACCTTTCTAGACACCTACTTGATCGACTAATTGCAAAGTGCAAAACTCTCCCAGGAGTAACAATTACTCGCAGTGGGTATCGGGATCCAACTATCACATAGAAGGTATGCAATCTCATTGCAAAATTTCAACACATGAAACTCCCGATAATGGTTTTTACCCCTAGCACCTATGACCTTGGCTAAGGTCAACAAATCATAGGTACTTGTCAAGTTCTACCCGTCATTTCGTGATTAATTAGACCCACCCACATGACCCTTGGCTAAGGTCAACAAAGCCACATGACTGTCCTAACTAATCGCATCATATGCGGTGTAGGAAGACATCACTTAGCTACCGTACACTGTGCCTTGACTATGGTCAACAAGCACAGCACGAATACTAAGTACTCTACTTCCTAAAATGACGGAGGGTTGCGAATGGTTTTTGTGAAAACCTTTAACGCTTTGAACTTGATCTCGTTGCGGAATCAAATGGTTTTTAAATGGAATGTTTTCGAGGCTTTTCTAGTTTTGCTAAAGGGGTCACTCCCGGTGAAGGGATCGTCGGCCCTTTCCTCGTCGAATGAGGTGCGGGATATATCATATATATCACTGTGCAAAGCGGAAACTATAGAAGCGATCAAAGACAAACCGAGGGTTGTAGCATCTGCCAGTTATTGCTAAAGGAGTTACTCCCGGTGAAGGGATCTCGGTCCTTTCCTCATCGAATAAGGTGCAGGATGTTCTACAAGGAACACCACGATGCAAAGCAAGAACTGTAGCTACCTGTTTTATTTTGAAATTCGATTCCACAACATCAATTAGGTTTATTTTCTTTCAATAATCTCATTAATGAATATCCCATCATTTAAGTCCACCTAACCATCACAGATAAATATAACGTACGCTTATGCCATCCGCATTCGCCTCGATGTCCCGTCTGCACCGTTAGGTTAGGTAACTAACGCCAGAGCGAGGCAGGGCTAGCGCGGGTGTAAAACATAAGCAACGTCTATATAATATATCATATATACTATATATAATATCTGTCACAGAACATCACATGATCACAGATAAAACACAGCAGAAGAAACATATGAAATATTGGATATACTAGGACGTCCGTGTTTTCAATACGAGCCAGTATAAAACACGGATTCCACAGTCGTGATGAATAGCCAATCCCACACCCCTAGACCCCTACGAGAGCGGCAAGCAACCCTACCAATTCTAGGGTTAGGAGACCCGGACTCGACTCCTCGAGTTGGTCTCCCACTGGACCCCAGAACCCGGTTACTTGTGCTCCCCTCCTTGGGTCTATCCTAGTGCAGAAAAGTAAATAATATACAAATGGTGACAACAACCGCAACCTGGAAGTGGCCCAATAAAAGAATATTACATACAAGTATTTACATGAATGAAAATGAAAAACACTCATCTCACATAAAAAAACCCCCGGCTATTCAAACACGACGATCCAATATAACATATCCAGCAACACATAACATCACATGTCATCAACGTAAGTAAATATGCGCATCCCAATTGTCGTTGACGTATAGCAACGAAACCGGCGATATCACATATTACACTTACGGTCACAGAAAAGAAAGTGTAAAACTACAACAGTTGGAATCCGCAACCACCTCAGACATCGCATGCCTGACCAAATGAATTACTTAGACATCGCATGCCTAACAATTATAAACCCCGCATTTTAGTCTCTTTATCGAAAACACTTTTCAATATCAAGTCGGGCAATTCAACAAGATTCCCGACATCCTGATCGAATGCTCGTCGCAAACTTTAGTAGGCGGCTGCACCCCCGACGCCGTCGACGAGGTGCACCAAGAAGGAACACCGCTACCGGGAGCACCCGAACGGATGCTTTCGGCGACGGGGTTCTCCTACAGTCACTTGGTCGGGGCTATGGAGTGAGGCTGTCTATTAAGTTTACCCGGCGAGTATCCGCGTACGCTACGTGATTGCGACGGACTTTTGATCACATCAAAACTCCGTGGCAACCGATCAAGTGAGACTAAACTGCTACGTTTATAATATTCATTCCGTTATCTCATAACAATTTGTGAATTCCAATTATTGTATCCAATTCCGGATAAATAGAATATATTAAACTTTCCGATCGAACATTCGAACACCCAAGTTTTCCCGACACCGATCAACACATGAAATAGGTTCAAAGACATTCACTTCATGCCTCAGTACCAACGGTCCAGCCGTAGAAGGGTCAAGCCAACGCCTCACATGTGGCACGCCGTACTGCCCCAAACCCGAAGGTTCAAAGGGCAGTTCAAGACGGTCACATAATCGAGTTAAGGTTTGTTGTCTTCTAGAGGGACCATCGCGTTACTTGCACTACTCAGAACGTGTTTAAACCACAGAAAAATCCAACACTTGGAATTTTTCCGGCAGGGGAAAAGTTGGGTATTTAAATCCGGTCGAACTTTTTAACATATTCTAAAGTTATCCGGAAAGCCACATAGACAAAATCTGATAACCCGAACGAATAATTGAATCCCCAAAGCAACCCCAAAATACTCTTCTGTAGAGTCACAATAAAAATACCCAGAAAATATAATATCTGAATTCATGAATTACTGTGAAAAAATCACCAGACAAGGGGACAGTACGGCCGCGAAACCGCCGCGCGTGCATAGCACATGCCGCGGTTCCGCGCTGGAAAAGTTGAATCAGGACCTCGTATTTCACAGTATTTCATATAAGACCCTGCATAATTTTCTGCATATTTTTAATTGACAAAAATCCAAAATTTCAGAAAATTTCCAGAGAGCACCTTGGAATTGGGGTTTCGGATTCGTTCGGACTTTAAACTCCGTCTAGACTTCGCCTAAGGCTCTAGCTAGTCTCTGATACCACTGTAGGGTTCCTAGGCACACTAATGGAGTCTTACAAGTGATCAAACATGCAAATTTCTAAAAATTACGGTGCCGAGAAACCCTAATACGGATCGTTAACTAGATAAATAGGCGAAGCAAGCATGTAATCGAATTAAATGCTAAGGGAAAGTGACTACAACCTTTGTAGATCCGGTCCACCACCTCCTAGGCTCCGTGAAGTAGTCCTCTCCGCTGTACAAATCCGATCTTGGACCCTCGCGTTAGCTTCATCGGAGAATGGGCGGGCTTGATCGTCGGTTCGATGCCGAAGATGATCTACGTCGAGGCATCGCAAGAACAAGCTCCAACTTCACCAAGCTTTGAAAACTTGTGAAGTAAACACCCTATACAACTTGGCAAGAGGTAGAGGATGAAGAAATAGGAAGTGGGTAGACTTTAGATTTGGATTTCTCACACTTTTTCATCAAACACCATTGATGTAGCAAGCTTTTTCTTTTGTTGAAGAAGAAGAAGATGATGAAAAAGAATATGATAAGTGTTATGGAAAATGATAAATAAATCAATACTTATCATTTACTAACCCTTGGTTAGTTGTAGAGAATGGACCATGGTTAACTTGAATGGTTAGGGTTAAGGATGAGATAAGAATGGTGACTAAGTCAAAGTTTCAAGAAACTTCAACTACAAACAAAACTAGCAACCATTCTTTTTCTCTTTACCTTTTTCTTTTTCCAAAATAAACAAAAGAATAAATAAATGAATAAGTAAATAAAAAGAAAACCCTAATCATAAACCTAATCATGGTCTAATTCTTTACACTAACCCTAGCTTGTATGTATCATCAAACATGATACAATCATGTGCACAAAATATATCACATATACAATGTGCACAAACCAAGTGAGTAAATCCATTTAAAGTGAACCAATACTAGTTAATGCAAAGTAATATATCAAATATATAATTATACATTCAATCATTAAATCAACACTTGATCCAATGATCCGGTCATATCGCATATAACCGGTTAGTATCCAATGTATCGGCTTATCGAATCAATCCTTGATTCGATAACTAGGTTATATCGCATACAACCATTCGACACACATTCATCGCGAGAATGAAATACGGTATCACATACACGCATTATTCTCGGTCCCGCACATATCTCATATGCGCTCCTATTTCGTTTCGCTTGAGCCAGGAAACCTCTGTGTAGGACTCTAAAGACTCGTCAATACGCCGGCAGCGGATGATGATCATATCAAACACCCACAAGCCGCAAGCGGTCTGCTAAACGTAACGGCCACCCGGGTATTGAGCGATCAGAAGATCGACGAGCAAGCCCGCTCACACTCCTGCGAATCCAACCAGTAACACTTACAGTACAGTCCGGTCTGTTCGTCTGATATGTCGCATATCTCGCCTAGGGGTGGTAAACGTCAGACCCCAATAGCTCGATAAGTCATGCCGACTTGAGGTCCATAACATTCGTGAAACTACTGATAACTCTTACCAGTATATCACTGCAACCCTGGCCAGGGATTTCCTGTTATGGCCAGTCGAGCATAGCACAACATCAACCCCCAATACCGGGAGAGACGAATCCCCTCCTATCGCTCATTGCCTCCATGTGAATCGAGACTGTACCCAAAAACCACCTGTTTGCACGACTCAGTAGAGCCGTGGTAGGGTGGAAATCAAAGCACAGTGGGAGACACACAAGACTCTATGACGATCTCGGGTCAACAGACTAAGCTGTACCAGTGTCACCAGAGAACTGCCATCTGACGTGAGGTATAATACTATCTGGGAGTTCTCGGCGAGTCCGTTCAGTGTACCCAGTCTCCACTGAGCACCCGCATACCATCTTCGATGTCAAACACCAATGGATATGGGATCATCCATCACCCATCGCATGGGTCGAGAAGATATGCGCTAGTCTACTCTGGAATATCTATGCCCCGTCTCGATATTCCCTCGACTAGGAACATTTCAAGGATGTACTCATGGACTACCCAGGCCCCACTAGTATGATCTACATCATAGTCCTGGAAGTCGAGTACACATCCTAAGGGCTTTATCAACATGTAATCAGAGAGACAGAAAGTATACATGTTAAGATAAAGTGCAACCAGATAGCGTACTATCATGTCGAGCAAGAAAGTCCTACCTATATATGTCCCAGCATCCACTACAATATACATCCAATGTACAGTAATGGCCTCTAGGGCATACATATAACTAACACAAGTCTCGGGAGACACATATATATATAGAGAAACCCCCCATAAGTTTTGGCAGCTACAACCGAGAATTCAATTCTCTTGCTGAAGAAAGTTCCTTCTCTTCTCAAAACCTTAGGTAAGGAAAACAGAGATCAAAATATCTTTTTTTCCTAACACATAAAAATATAAGGGTGTAATCCTGCAAAAAGAACTTAGTTCTTTCTTTATGATCTGAGATCTGCAAGGCAAATCTCCCATAAAGTTGAGAATTTAATTCTTATCGGGATGATTTTGTTTTTCAGACTCAAGATCTGGAGGAAAGACTAGATATAAGAAGAGAAATAAAAAAGAAGAAAAGAGATGGAAGTTAGATCCCAGTAATTTAATTCCACTGAAAACTGGGTTTAACCCTATATAAAGAACTTAGTTCTTATTAAAAAAAAGAACAGAAAAACTTAGTCCTCAAAAAAGAAAATCTGATCACCAGATCCTCAAAACAATGATTTCGGTGATCATTAATAGTCAAAACGCCATTAATAGAAGTTTAACTTCTTTTCAAAAAATATACAGAGAGTAAATTTCTAAAGGGCTCAGCGCCTCACGTGTTTCACGCGTGAGCGTCTAAAAAGAAAACTTAGTATCTCACGTGAAACACATGTGAGCGTTAAGAAACTCAGCGCCGCACGTGATAGCACGTGAATGTCAAGAAACTCAGCGCCGCACGTGAAACACACATGTGCGTCAAGAAACTCAGCGCCTCACGTGGCAATACGTGAGTGCTGAACAAAAGTGCTTAGCACTATATATATAGTAAAAAGACTAAGTGCTGAACACTGCTGGATGAGGGAAAAGCCCAAGACTGAGCTCAAATTGGCTAAGTCTCTGAAACTTCTTTGTAGCCGAGCCCATATGCTCTGTTGATGGATCTTAAAAAAATTTAACGATCCCCAAATATATTTCTAAATTGATCTTAGTCTCATACAAGACTAATATATCCTTAGTTAAAATAGATTGAACCTAAATGCTCATATATTTAAGTCAATTTTAATCTAAAATCAGATTAACGGTGCTTCAATAAAATAAAATATTGTTTGAACCGACAGAACATAAAACCTAGGTTCAAACCCCAAAACTAATTTATACGGATTTAGACTAATCCGCACCCTATGGGCGACGACATAAATTAGTCTCCGTATTCAATCCACGGGCAACCAAAATAAATAAAATATAACACGACACGAAGCGAAATACTGGAGCAGGAGAATGTTGATATTGCAACGCGATAACGTAATTAACTGTAGGGCCTTACGTCTACAGAGAAGAGCATCCCCACAATCAAAAATCACTTACAGATGAGGGGGAATCTGATAAAATCTGCTACATTGGTCGCGTCTATCCAAACCTCCGATATACGGTGCCATAAATTAACTTGGTATCTTTGTGGAGGTGGATAGATATGTTCCAAATAGTATCTGCCACCAAATTCAGGCAAGAAGATCAATCTCAATTCGTCTCTATTTTCAGCAGTAAACAGCCAACAATAGTTGCATCTAACTACTATCAACTACTCAAAATAACTAGTAGTTACCAAATAAACCCTACAACACCACCACTACAAATCATACCATATCAAAATACCATTTTTATGCAAATACTACACTTTTCCAAGGCTAAAACTTTAAATACTCGAAGAACTTGAAGAAAAGAAAGATTTTTACCTCTATAATGAGATAAAGGAGGAGATCAAATCTTGTTGGAGTCTTCTTGAAGTTGGGGTCTTGAGTTTGTCTTCACTTGAGGGATGAAGATGTGAAGGGTATATATTTAAGGTTGAGTTTGTAGTGAGAGTGAGATGGTATTTGAATGTGTTCGGATTATGAAAGGTTGAGATGTGTATGAGAGAGTGAAAGAGTTTGGGGATGAGTGGAAGAAGAATGAAAAATGAAAAGATCTAGGAGAATATGGTTAAGGCCCCCCCCCTCTCTCTATCCCCCTTTCACTCTCATCAATGTTTAAAATAAACTACCATGCTCTCTCCATACCCTCTTGTCCCCTCTCCATCTCATTATTTAAAATTTTCAAGCAAAACAATAAAAATAAACCCTTAATACTTCTAATCTTGCCATGCCATCCTAATCATGGTTAAAAAAAGTAAAACTTGGTTTAGTGTACTAAGTAGGAAAACACAGTTTAGTTTTAACATTATAACTTGTATAAATATAATTATGTGTTAATTTAAGAAAAGGCTATTTAAATAAATGCTCCCATTATTAATAAGTCATTTTAAATTCCAATTACTTTCCAAAAATAGAGATATATAATTATAACAATCTATAAAAACTCAAATCTATATTGGTTATCATACCCGTAAAACCCAAAATATTATTATTTAAATTCCAAAAATAATATTTACTATTTTCTGAAATATTATAATATTTCCCCCTTAAATAAATTTGGTCCCCGAATTTAAATTTAAACCCTAAATCTTAAAATATTTCAGTAAACCAAATCAACGGGGCTCTGAAGTCCCACACTAGCTATAGATACTATAGCGTTATGTGTGCGCATGAAAACAAAAGCGTAAAACTCAAATAACTGAAACTCTAACAATTGCTATGAGAATCATATAGAATAGGATGTAAGTATAAAGTGCGAAATCAATCATTTCAAACCAACCATGCACAATATAATCAACGCCACAATATATATATAGTATGCATCCATGTAAAATCATCTAAGTAGATAAAAAATGTTTGTATGAAAAATCCTTTCAAAATAGTCGTACGATGCCTATATCACGACACAAATAGCAGACGTTCAAAATAGTCGTACGATGCCTATATCACGACATATATATATATATATATATATATATATATATATATATATATATATATACGTTTTGCTTAAGATATACGTCCTATCTTTTGAAAATAATTTAGAAGGGTTTTCTGTTGTAAAAATCTTGTGTCGCTCATAGACACGTAGGAAAATAATGAGACTATAGCTCCTTTGAAAATCTCTTCAGTATAAATCGTTATAAGAAAAAATATTCAGGTACTGTCTCTCAGACCAGTTCTGCTCGGCTACTATATAACATCATATATCTCATAAAAACGTGATGCTAAAAAAGAAATCAACCATAACAAGTATGCACGAAAACCAACCCACGTGCGACTAGTGCACACGAAAATTGAAATAAAAACCAAGTGGAACCAGTGTGTATGGAAATGAAAACCTAGTGCAATGGATGTGCACGAAAGCATCTGTCAAGTGCAACGGGTGTGTACGACAACTACATCAAATGTATCGAATGCGCATGAAAAGAACATCAAGTGCATCTAGGGTGCACTAAATCAAAATCAGGTGCATCTAATGTGTACGAAATTAAAATCAAGTGCATCTAATGTGCACGAAATTATCAATATATGCAATAGGTGTGCACAAAACAGTATCAAGTGCAATGGATGTGCATAAAAACCTAGATCGAGTGTAAATGCTATGTACAAAGAAAAATATCCATCAGGTGCAGCTACGGTGCACGAAATAGCAATCATGAAACTCAATTATCAAAATATAAGAGTCCAAATGATAAAATCATGATACTTGAATAACTAAAACACAAATTAAAACAAATGACATTGAAATACGCCTCTTTCAATGTCGAAAGGTGCCTGTGCACCTGGAGCTGGCAGAGCAAGAATTTCCAGTTGCCCTCTGCCTACGATCTGGCGTCCTCTGCCTCTAGGTCATTGTACTCTCTGTGGATCACCAAATCCACGGCCCCTCGGCTCGACAGCCTGGTAAGGAGTAGCGATGGAAACATTCCCTTTCTAACGTCACTCTGAACACCTTCTGGCCATGTAATCTGTCCACTCACAATGTAATACGTCAACGACGGAGGCCTCTGGCCCTCTGAGTACGCGCTATACAACTGATCCTGAGTCCAATCTCTATCGCTGTAGTATCCCAGAAAGAACTCATCATGGCTTCTGCCGATCTCATTTTTGCCGAACTACCTGAAACTAGCACTCCTAAACAGACCCGCTTCCGTTCCAGAGCAGCTGCGATCTTATCAAGACTTTTCTCTAAAAATATGGTCGTATCCAACGCCTCTGCACACATATCAAATCTTTGGCATCAACAGAGAGGAACAACGACCTATTGAGATTTCACACGAATCTCATAATTCACCTCTCTTCAATATCGACCAAATCGGAATCATATCTCGATAGCTGTGTAAACTGCAATTCATACTCGAATACGGTCATATCCGGAGTCTCATGCAAGACTAAAAGCTACGAATTCGATATCTCTGGCACTTGTGCAAGAAATCTGGTTAAGTATACCCTCGGTAACTCATCCCAAGTTATCGGAGGAATATGCACTGCTCTGCCCCTCTCAATCGACTTACACCAAGTCTGAGCAAAATCCTTCAAACTGAAACTAGTCAAGTCGATTAATCTCGCATCGAGGAATTCCAACGAATGAAATATCCTAGTCACCCTATCCAGGAATGACTAAGGATCCACCGTCACATCCCTACATGTAAACTCATGTGACTTCAGCTTCATAAACTCTAGGAGCGACACCTCGTCAATCTCAGTAGCAGTTGGTACATCTGTCTGCTCGCTAGATAACACAACGATCCCCGGAGTAGGCTATACATCAATAGACCTCCAACTGGTCTCAGGCAATGACCCGACCATTCGGTGCGGGTCCAGAACACTCGCCTCAAAACAAGAAATCCTAACATAAAAAGGATAATCAATCTGTTCCTGTATCACCAGGATAATACCTTGATCATTCCTTGTCCCTGACCGCATCTCTAGCCGCAGCCCTCTTGGCTTGTATAGCCATGGTGACAGGAACCACAAACAAGTATCGATGAAGATAGATCAAAAGAACGAATAGAAGAAGGGATCTAAAGATATATATCCTAAGGTATTTTAAGCGGAGTATCGTATCGTAAATATGCCGCGGAACATACGTACGGTATATTACTCTACTTGAGTTACCTACTCTATCATACCAAGGTCAACCTACGTAATGAAATTTCTGGTTTAATTCCCCCAAAGTCAAGTCTAAGTTCCGTATGGTTAAACCTAGGTTCCGAAATATACGCCCTAGATTTCACATAGTCAAATCTAGACTCGAACAAAAGTTAAACGAAACGCTCTGATACCAACTTTGCCACGACTCGAAAATGGCACGTGACCGGCACTTGAATCATGTGAAGTTTATAGGACCCCACTGTAACCCAAGTAAGCCGAAAACTAGGAATCTAAATCTTTTTAAGTAAATAGTGGAGGTAAAGTGTTGGAAAATAGTTATCAATGAAAGCAAGTTCCTTTTTAATTAGACGTACAGGTTATTTGAAAACACAAATGGATGTTAGACTAAGTTTTGAAAATATTTTCGGTATTTAAAATTTTTGCAACACCTCATTTGTAAATTTTGATAAAATCGATACATGCAAATAAATATAATATAAGGATCCCCAATCGGGAGCTATTTCATCCCCCAATCGGCGGAAACACAACTACGCAGTAATATATGTCGTCCAAGGAGAAGATCAACATAAGAAAAAGTTAAAAAAAAATACCAAAAGTATCATCAACTCAATTATATCCAAACTCGACATCTAAAAGAATAATATACAAGTCTCGTCTCTAAATCCACAAAAATATACAAGTTTGGTCAATGGAGTTTTTAATTAGATCACAAAAGATATACATATATAAGCGACGGTTATGATCTGGAATGTAACCCATCTACCAAATAAATCACCCGAAGAAGAAACGTGCTAGCAAGCTGCTACCTAGATCATACTATATAATACTATCGTACTATATGATAACGAATGCATAATGATTTAACTAGATCATACTGTATAATACTATCATACTATATGATAACGAATGTGAACGTATAAATACATAAATACCACGTTAGTATCAATGAGTGTGTCATATCAGATCGCGCGTAACATACATGATCCTCATGATCAATCAATATGAGGAAATATGTCATCCATAACATATATATATATATATATATATATATATATATATATATATATATCATCCAATTAGTGTTTATTATCGACACTCGAAATCCTCATAAATCCTATGTCCAGTATCGACACTCGAAATCCCCATATCTCAGGCACCGTCTCTCGGATCGGACCTTATATCCATTCATAACATATAACTCCGGTCGGTATCCTCCAGATATCCGTCGAGTTTCCATACTATCATCGATCAGCCTTGTCCTCGCTAGGCTCTCCTGCCTTTCTATACGGGCTTCTTGCTCCTGGGTACGGTATCTGGTCCACCATATATCCGCAATCGATTTCTTTCCCTACCTCGATTTGGATAATACTCATATCATCAAAACACAAAAAAACTCACGGTGGACGCCAAATCATTATATTAAGAGAAAACCGCATTTAAAACATTCATAAGTTTTATAAAATCATATCCGCAGTTTCTCAAATGTTATAAAAACAGAAATCCTATGAAAACACTATCGCATAAGAACATAGCAATAATGGAACAAATACAAAGTACATAACAGTAATGTAATACATGCAGATATGTAATGGGCAGTGATCAAAGGTACTGGCAGGAATATAGTATGATGTGAAATAACATGACAAGTCCTATATGTGTACGTGGTATGGCAATTACCGATGTGTGTGTGAACATATGAGTCTGTGTAGGTGCAACATGTAAATCATCGGTAATGGTACAATGTTCTATAAGTGTTTTCATATAAGCAATGTAAGAGAGTATAATATACGGAACAGTACGCGATACTGGATAATAAGCTGTAATCTATAATACTAACAAGGTATAATGTGATACAAGTGACATGACAAGTTCTATATGTGTACGTGGTATGGTAATTACCGATGATGTGTAAGTGTAGCATGCAAGTATGTGTAAGTGCAACATGAAATCATCGGTAATAGTGTGAGTGTCCTAGCAAACGAAGTTAAGTAGAGCGTAGATATAAATGTAGTATATATCATAAGTAATCGAAGCGCTAGTGTATACAGAAATAAGATAATTGTAACGTGAGCAAGCGTTAAAATATTTAACTGCGTATGAGCCATACAGTTATAGTTTAAAATAGCATGAAACGTTATTTTGGAAATAAGGGACCATGATAATTTTGAAATAGATATCATTTGAAAATTCGTAGTGCACCATTGACGTTATCATTAAAAGTACGTAACAAATCATTAGTTTTCAAAATAAATATGGCTCTAATTATCTCATAAATTCCTGATTTGGGATTAAGCAAGACTTCTCGAGTCGAATGAATATCGGCTGCATTCGACAATCTATCCTCATCATATCATGTATGGAATCTCCTTCACACGATATCATCCAATGAAACGATACGGATCTATAGTCGCGTACGCCAACTCATATCATATAATATAAAGTATGGACATCTAGTCGCATACAGCACAAACCTATATCATATATACCTATATACCTGTTTGTATAAATATATAGCCTAATACCTAGAAAATAGACCCTACATAAATAAATATCTACCAAATATATAAATATACACATCTAGTGTTCTAGCAAACCCTATAGGCTAGATATATGTTTCTAATATATACAGTATTTTAATTACTACGGCTGCGGGGGTGCTATATGCCATCCACCCGACTTCATACATTTACTCACCAATACGTGCCTCGCTCTAGTCAAAACTGATGAACGCCTTACGCTTTTTCGTCGTCTCGAAAGTCTCCATGATTGTACCTACAATCGAAATTGTAACAAAATCGCATAAAGACCCATATCAAAATCGAAACGACGAGCAAAGTGTACATAAGTTAGAATCTATGGCCAACGCATGCCAAATACGAAAAAATATCCCTGGTATCGACTTACGAACGTCGAACGATTAAGTCAAAACATAAAAAATCCAAAAACCAAGTTTAAAAACCGTAAGACATTGTCAAAAAGCTAAGTAAAACAACTCCATATTTTTACTCAGGGAATCTGGGACAATTTAGCATATAAAATAGACTTGTGTATCATGTTAAACATCTACTGGACAAACCCCAATACCTAATTCAACAAAAGGGCCACCAAAATAATCATTTGGACCGCAATTTACGGCCCAACCAGGGAATTAGGGTACCGTTTTCGTGATGGTGTCTCCTAGTGGTCTAAATAGGTCGAATCTATATGCAAAATATTTTTCAGAGATCCTAAACTACTCCAGATTTAAATTGAACTTCGAAACTCAATGAAAACCAACATTTGAAAATCTTAACTCATATTTTTACAACTTAACATTTTGAATCCAACAATACTTGCATCTAACTACTATCAACTACTCAAAACAAGTAGTTACCAAATAAACCCTACAACACCACCACTACAAATCATACCATATCAAAACCCATCAAAATACCATTTTTATGCAAATACTACACTTTTCCAAGGCTAAAACTTTAAATACCAGAAGAATTTGTAGAAAAGAAAGATTTTTACCTCTATAATGAGATGAAAGGCGAGATCTTGTTGGAGTCTTCTTGAACTTGGGGTCTTGAGTTTGGCTTCACTTGAGGAATGAAGATATGAAGGATATATGTTTGGGGTTGAGTTTGTAGCGAGAGTGAGACGGTGTTTGAATTTTTGTTTGGATTGTTAGAGATTGAGAGGTGTATGAGAGAGTGAAAGAGCTTGGGAATGAGAGGAAGAAAAATAAAAAATGAGAAGATGTAGGAGAAAATGGTTAAGGCTTCTCTCCCCCCATTCCCTCTCTCATCAATGTTTAAAATAAACTGCGATGCTTTCTCCATACCCTCTTGTTCTCTCTCCATCTCATTATTTAAAATTTCCAAGCAAAACAATAAAAATAAACCCTTAATACTTCTAATCTTGCCATGCCGTCCTAAGCATGATTAAACAAAGTAAAGCTTGATTTAGTGTACTTAGTAGGAAAACACAATTTAGTTTTAACATTATAACTTGTATGGATATAATTATATGTTAATTTAAGAAAATCCTACTTAAATAAATACTCCTGTAATTAATAATTCATTTTAAATTCTAATTACTTTGCAAAAATAGAGGTATATAATTATACCAATCTACGAAAACTCAAATCCATATTGGTTATCATATCCGTAAAACCCAAAATATTTTTATTTAAATTCCAAAAATAATATTTACTATTTTCTGATATGTTACAGGAAAGGCAGCCATGAGAGCGAGAGGAAGAGTTGTAGAGAATGAGAAAGGAAGTGGGAGGAGACCGGCAGGGAATATGGAGGAGGAAAAGAAGAGGAAGTAAGAATGAATGGGAGACATACTTATCATGCCAAAAATTAAGTGTTAACGTAAACATGGAATTATTGGTTTTGCTATTTAAATTATACCAAATCTTGATAACCCAATGTAATAATTGGTATTATTTTGATAAAATATATTATATTTTTATTTAAATTCTCAAATAATATTTCTCATTTTCTGAAATGTTACACCGCCGTACCCATATATGCTACTGAACCAGAATCACTGTCGTCAATGTTGAAGGTTCTATTATTACAGTTGTTGAACATATTAAATTGTAAAGAATCATCATATTATATGAAGCAAGATATGTAACATAGCCTGGAACCAAATGTCCGAAAAATGTTGTGGGGATAAAGGGCTGTATTAGTTCTCATTGTAGATTACTTTTATGTGTACATGTACCTACTAGGACTCTAATGTGAGTTGAATTCTTTCATAGAAATAGAACAGTAACCTCTTCTATTGTTTTCTGTTATTTGCCTGATATTATATTATTATATCCTGGCCATGCATCATAGATCAAAAAACACAAATTCATGGATCCTCCTGTTTAACCCACTCACTCTCACTGGTTCGATCTAATAAATCCTGATAGCAGGTGGCAAATAGTAGCAGACACTTCAAATTCCATAAAAATTAAAAAATGTTTCATGTACTGAATGTATTTGTGTCTGTTCATGAAAGAGAAAGAAATAAAGATATGAGATGAAAAGGTTATATGAAACTGTCTAAAATATCTTATCTTCTCTCTTTTGCTTGGGTACATCGCAGCTGTTAGTTTCCCCATAAATAAGGCATCTTAAAATATTATAATATGAAACTAACGGAGTTTTGTAGAAGAAATGAAAACATATGAAAAACCATATATATTGTAATGCATTAATGACACAACAAAACATCAGTTGTGATATATTTACTACTTTTCACATTACACATTAATAGTGATTATGATGCAAATATTAAAATTGCTTATATTTTACTTAACTCATTATCCTATATATATTCATATAAACGTAAAACACTGTTCCTTCACAGCTGATATATATATATATATATATATATATATATATATATATATATATATATATATATATATATATATATTTTATTAAGTTTATATTATATAACCTCTTCCAACAATTCACAATCATTTATATCTTTACAATTATAACTCAAACGCTTATAGTATGACTTGCCATATGTTATTTTTGCGAAAAAAATAGTTAGAAATTTTCTTCATTTTATTCTAAATTTAGAGGTGTCTACCTCAATCCACTTCTTATTGAAAGGATTACGTATCTATGCGGAGCGGAAATCCAAGACCTTTGTTTTAGGGTAGATTGAAAAACACCATTCGACGGATACCAAATCACACGAAAATAACACACCAACTAAAACACACAAGATTTATCAAGGTTCGGTGCAACTAGCACCTAATCCGGCAACTGCGACAAGAACTTCCACTATGATTAAGAATCACAAGAGATTACACTGACTTCTCACCATTCTTTACAAGAAAATATCCTCTCTTATAAAATCTCCCTCAATCCCGTGACCACGCTTGATTGTCTCTCCCACTCTAATCAAATCCTAGGTTATTAGAGAATTATGGATACTTTAAAAAAGCTAGAGAAATTCTCATATATAGAGGGTATATAAATGGTAGGAGATAAATTCATATTTAAACTAAAAATAAACATGAATTTAATTTAGAGATTAGATTTAAATCTAAACTAAAGAGATTAGATTTAAATCCTAACTAATCCCTAACTAATCCGAATTTAAATCAAATTTAATAATCTCCACCTTGAATCAAATTTGCCACAATCTCTTCACTTTCTGAGCATCTTGGATCTATGTTTTTGTCGCCTTGAGCCCGAAGGCAGCTCAACGATCTACTACGCAAAACTTAGATTTAGACTAGAACCATCTTAGAAACGCGTCTGTCGGATTCTCTAGCGCATCAACCATCGTAAATGACAATACATTCTTCTCGGTCTCCAAGAAAAATACTCTCTTCCTCTGGAACTCCTAAACTCAACAATCACCGCAAATTGATGGCTACCCTAACCGCCTGCATGACAGCTATCAACCATGCATCCATTGTTGAAACTGCGATACCTGATTAAAACGTCAATCTTCTTGGCATTGCATTCGTACTCAACATGTAACCTATCGTAGACCTCTATCTACCCTTATCACCAGTGTATTCTATACCTGATGATAGTATTCCCAAAAGCTTGAAGTGTGGCTCTAAGTGAGAAGATACAGGCCGAATCTCCTCCATCCCGTACTGAGATGGAACTTACTTGATACTCTGCAGCAACCGATGCAACTCCCCATCCATGACACTCTCCATGCCACGAATCAAACATGTGGTTTTTCTGTTGAACTCCCAATCCTCTTTCCTTGAAGACTCATTTCTAACCACTCCTGTGCATCGAACTGTCCTCGACCTCTACACCACTGGCTCTATTGGACTCTCCATCTGAATCGAAATACCGACCACCTCATATTTCATAATTTGGATTGGGTCTTCAAACTCCACCTTGCTTGGCGGCAAATCTGTTCTCCGCTCACCATCTGACCGAGTCTGTCTTTTTCAAAGTATCACACAGACTCAACGAATGTCACTTGGCCGATAACTCCACTCTGGGTCTCAAGACACCACGACATGTACCTTTTTACTCCGTCTCCAAAGACGACAAGAAAACGTTTCTTAATCCTCGACCCCTTGATCCACTGAAATCTACAAAGCCCTGAGTAATTCTCAGCCCCTCCAGTCTATAATATCTACCGCCGTCGATGGTGACCGATCGATGAGGTACTCGGCAATAGATATGGCTCCAGCCCGAAATTCCCTTGGAAAACTAGTCTTAAGCTATAAAGTTTTGTCCTTCCAAACTGTTCGACCCATCCGCCATGCAATGCTATCTAACAGAGGATTTTCCATTATGGTATACTGATGCATGATCCTCTCTGGCCTGCACAATCATGCGAACTCCAGCGAAGCGAACCCTTCGTATAATCCGAACCGAAGAACCTCTATACGCTTCCCGGAGATAGAATCGATTAGTAAGAGATTTCTTTATGTAAAAGGACTTTAATATGTTCTACAATTCTATCGCTATTGTCTCTTGCTCCACTTCACAAAGTGCCTTATAGACTATTGAAAGCTGGATTGAACTGCGAGTTTTGTCCTTCATCTCTACACTTTCCGCTACTGTGGTCGTCACCGGATTCCTGTCTTGTGCAAAGACAATATTGTGCACACCTTTTTTCTGGTGTGTTCTTTTCATGTGATTTAGTATCTGTCGGATATTTCTTTTTCAATCTACCATATAAACAGGTCTTGGATTTCTGATGCACATAGATACATAATTCTTACAACAAGTGGTATCAAAGATTTTGTTATGGTGTTTTCGATTTATTGGGAAGATGGCTTCTACAAATTATAAGATCGATAGGTTTGATGGAAAAAAACAATTTTATTCTAAAGAGATTGAAGATGACAGCGAGTCTAAAATAACAAGGAGTTCATAAGATAGTTTTCGAAAAAGAGAAGGTTTCTTCGACGACCAAAGATATTCAGAAAGAAGATATAGTGGATAAAGCTTTCAATTCGATGCAGCTGGGCTTGGCTGACGAGATTCTATGCGAGGTTGCACAAGAGACAACGGCGGCAGATTTATGGAGCATGCTAGAATCATTGTGCATCAAGTAATCTTTAACAAATCGTCTCTATCTCAAGTAGCGTTTATACACATTGAAGATGAAGGATCTTTATGCATCAAGAATCATTGTGCATCAAGAATCATTGTACATCAGTCGATGACCACCTGGACGAGCTAAAACAAATAATTATGGACTTGCTTAATGTAGATGTAAAAATTGAAGACGAGGAACAACTTATGATTCTGCTTTGCTTTTTGACTTCTTAATATAGCCAGTTCATGAAATTGATGATGTATGGTAGAGATAATTTTTTTTAGAGCGGGCCTACATAGCGAGGTGTTGAGTGAGAAGGTATCGGGTAGTAAGGATGGTCAGAGTGATGCGCTGGTTTTTAGAGGCCGTTTTGAGAAGTAGTCACATGGTGGTTCTAAGTGTCACGCCCCGCTTCCCAAAATAAATAAAATAAATAATAAAATAGCGAGAACGTGATGAGACCCGAGACATATCTATATCAAGAAGCATACCTTCCACATATAGCTACGCTAAGCGCCTGTATAAACTGTAAAGGAAAATTATAGTACAAGAATTTAAAGCTTATAAAGTATCCAACAATAATTATTTACAACTTCAACAGAAAGAGTCCAAATTAAAATATAGCGGTCTGATATTTCGAAACAGAAGGCATGCAGAAATATTGAAAAAACAACAACCTAAAAGTCTGCCTGGATGGAGAGGTGATCGAAGTTCTCTTCAGTTGGTACCATCTCGTACCCAGCCTCGTCTCCTGCTTCACTATCGTCTGGCGACATTCCCCGGAAAAGAGAACAGAAAACATGAATGCTGTCAGCGAACTAAAGTTCGATAAGTCCCTATTTTATAAAAAACAGTATTTGAAACAAAATATGGTATATATAATACTAGGCATGAGAATAACTGTGAACAATAATTGGTAATGTGCATGTCAAATAAGTAATAAGTGTTAATCAGTATAAGGTAACCAGTGTATAACGATATTCAATATTTCAGTATTATTAATTATAAATATAAACTCAATTTATGGGAGTTTTATTATGTAAGTAGGATATTCCGTAATTCCCACGGAATAACTTCAATACAAGATTCACGAGATTCAAGATTTATATGTAATACAATGTACCATATTCTCCAGTACCATGAGGAACAAGTATGATCTCCTATTACACATAAATACCCTAATTTTTCGAGCTACCCCAATCTCATGATATATATATATATATATATATATATATATATATATATATATATATATATATATATATCCAACAACATTAGTGTCTATTATACATGTCATGTTCACAAGATTTAAGATTTGTAATTCACGAACTTCATGATAAACACATGGTAATAGTGATACATCAATGAAAACATAGTTCAAGCTCAGATCTAAAACCGTTTCTAATTAGACAGAAAAACATATTTCAATACAATTAAGGACTTTATATAAATGTAGATACATAAACATACAATCATAAAATTAAACCCTTAGCTACCAGCAAATAGCAGTGAGATCTAGAAGTACTAAATGAACCATTCAATATATGCTATAAAAATAAACACACAAACTTTGAGTTAACCTACCACTACTACAATATGGGGTTGCCCTATGGATAATGGAATCCATAGGGGCAGATTTTTCTTGCCCCTACGGACTAAGCCGTAGGGCCCAATGGTTGTCCCTACGGTGCCCGAAGTTTTAATTTAAAAATATTAAATCGTAATTTGTTGTTTGGCCTTACGGAGCCGTAAACCAATGACCTACGGATAAGCCTGTAGGGGCATCTAAATGGGAATTTAATAAAAAAAAGGCATATAAATGCCCTACGCCTCGATCTCTTTCCCCGTTCCCAAAATTCTCGTTCCCGTTCCCGCGTCTCCAATTTTCTCGTCGTCGCCACCGCCCTCCGTTCGCTGCCCGCCACCGCCCTCATTCTTCCTCGTCGAGTTCCTCGTCACCGATTGCCCGCGTCGTCGACCGCCAAGCGTCTCCGTCGTCTCCTCCACCGCCTACAGGTTAGTAAATCTCCACTTAAACATAATTTTGATGATGTTAGGGCTAGGGTTCAGGGTTTGGGTAGGGATGAGGGTTAGGGTTAGGCATCGGGTTCAGTTTAGATTAGGGTTAGGGTTCGGTTGGTGTTGGGGTTGGGGTTTGGTTGGGGTTAGGGTTAGGGTTCAGTTGGGGTTTGGTGTTAGGGTTGGGGTTCGGCTGTGGTTGGGGTTGGGGTTAGGGTTAGGGTTAGGGTTCGGTTGGGGTTTGGTGTTGGGGTTGGGGTTGGGGTTCGGCTAGGGCTGACGCTGGGGCTGAGGCTCTAGCGTTTCATTAGCTCAGGACATTTTCATCTTTAACATATTCTTTGTGAACAATAGTGGGTGCTTAAGGCTTTGCAAGAATGTAAATTTTGAAGCTGTAATCAAAAGTGAGCTCATATAAGATTGATCCCATCTAAAGCCGGCTGTTTTTGGCACAAATTAATACTGGTTAGATTACCAAGTTGAAACCATCTAAGGTCATTAGATCAATAGATTTTTACATTGTTTGCATAGGCATCTTCCACATAGAGTTGGATTAATTCGTTTTACAAGCATATACATGTACTTGCGTGAAGACCGTCGATTTTCATGACTTACATACTAAATCGCTCTGTCCATGTCTAATTTAGATGGCAAATACTTAGCACCAATTTAATTGTCATAGATGAGAATTAAATCTTTGTTTTTTTCTTTATGGTCCTTTTAATTTGCTGGTTGCAATGATACACTTTTGTTTGTTTTTCATTAGTGATTAATTTTTAGTTTGCTATTTATTCTTTTTCAGTCTGGATACTTGATAGAATTACAATTGCTTTACTATTGTTTGCCTTTTTCCTTTTGTGTGGAAAATATATCTATTATGTCATATGGACACTATTAATTTCACATCGATTCAAGGGAAAAATGATGGAAGGTTGTGTTTGTTATATCAAAAACCTTTTTGTTGAACCCAACAGGTGAAAATTTAGAGTTGTTATAGATAGCTCTTACATGTTGTTTAATGAATGTACCATTGTTAAGAGAGTGCAAGTTGGAGAATAATAATTTGTTTCAACGGCACGTTTTTCAAGTTAAAACCAATATATGATACTCAATGATAATATGAAACTTTCATATTCTCATCGATACTCATATATAAAACTCAAAGCGCCACTTAGTCCCCGTCTATCTGTTAACATACGTTCGATATTCGTCGTGACATAGAACTATATGAACGTTGTTAAATATCGGACGGTATAGCTCGATACTAACAACCGCCGTGTAGTCTATGTGACGAGAAAATTCAATCGTATGATAACCGATAGATTTGTCCCGTGTGGACAAGTTAGGAATGTAAAGAGCAAACACATTCATTCACTTGTGTTATCATCTGTTTCGAGATATTTCATCGGTACTTTTCCGCTGATTCTCCGTGTACAAAGATAGATTAGATGCTCATTTCAACGTTCTTTCACAGCTTTGAAATGATTATCTATTCTATTACAGTATACTCGGAGAACAGCGGGGAGGTGCTGCCGAAATTTACTCGAAACGGTTGAAACCACAAGCGAATGGGTGTTCGCTCTATACATTCTTAATGGGATAGAAGCCTTACCCCCGACAGCCGAAACACACACATACAACAAGAATACACAACAAACGCATCATTAGAGAGTGATTCAAGATGTTCAAGTTAAAACCAATATATGATACTCGATGATAATATGAAACTTTCATATTTTCATCGATACTCATATATGAAACTCATAGCGCCACTTAGTCCCCGTCTATCGGTTAACATACGTTCGATGTTCGTCGTGACATAGAACTATATGAAGGTTGTTAAATATCGGACGGTATAGCTCGATACTAATAACCGTCGTGTAGTCTATGTAACGAGAAAATTCAATCGTATGATAACCGATAGATTTGTCCCGTGTGGACAAGTTAGGAATGTATAAAGCAAACACATTCATTCACTTGTGTTTTCATCTGTTTCGAGATATTTCGTCGGTACTTTTCTGCTGGTTCTCCGTGTACAAAGACAGATTAGATGTTCATTTCAACGTTGTTTCACAGCTTTGAAATGATTATCTATTCTATTACAGTGTAATCGGAGAACAGCGGGGAGGTGCTGCCGAAATTTACTCGAAACGGTTGAAAGCACAAGCAAATGGGTTTCCGCTCTATACATTCTTAATGGGATAAAAGCCTTACCCCCGACAGCCGAAACACACACATACAACAAGAATACAGAACAAACGCATCATTAGAGAGTGATTCAAGATGTTCAAGTTAAAATCAATATATGATACTCGATGATAATATGAAACTTTCATATTCTCATACATGAGTATCCTCAAATCTAACTTTGATTATCGATAATTTATTCTTTTCAACGACAAACGCACACACAAAGCATATACACGGATTTTATCCTTTGTCAGTAACCACCCCGTTCTTAGATTTCTCAATATAGTCATCATAACCTACAATTTATATGTTATACAGTCTAACATGGCCCATGAGTACGTCAGAGTTAAGAACTGGACGTATGTGGATTGGCAACAACGTATGTAACCTATGTTTGTCGCAGGAGTTACTGCTTTTATTGAATTTGCACGCGCACATAATAAGATCATGATAGAGAAGATTCTCTGCCTGTGCGATAGATGTGGGAATAAGTACTGACAGAAGGTAGAATTGGTAGAGCTTCATATCGTAAAATATGGTTTTACTAGACTTTATACAACTTGGCTATATCATGGGGAAGGAGAAGAACGCAGTAATGCGGGAGAAGAAGAAGGAGAAGACGATAATGCGGCAGGAGAAGAAGGAGAAGACGGTAATGCGGCAGAAGAAGAAGACGGTAATTTCTTTCCATCAGAAGAAATGGAGGATATGGTAGAGGCTGCCCTAGGTGAATCTATTTGTACCGAAGATGACATTCCTTCCAGTCAAGGACCGCGTGCGGATAAATATGAAAATTTCATGAATGATGCTAGAAAACCAATTTATGAGAATGCAAAGTATTCCACCCTCTCATGGTTCGTCCAACTTTTCCAGATTAAGTGTCTAAATGGATGGAGCAATGAGTCATTCACAATGCTTCTTTCGTTCTTGAAAGAATCTATGCCCCCAGGAAATAACGTGCCCGACAGCTGGTACAGAGCCCAGAAGATGATGTCTGATTTAGGTCTGAAGTGTGAGAAGATTCAAGCATGTCCTAAAAATTGCGTGTTGTATCGGAAAGAGAATTCAGATTTGAAAGAGCGTCCAACATGCGGAGAGGCCAGGTATAAACCGAAAGATTCTGATAAGAAGCCCTATATACCTGTCAAGATAGCATGATACTTTCCAATAACACAGAGGTTGCAGAGGCTATTCAGGTGCAAGAAAACAGCTGAGGCAATGATTTGGCATCACCGTGCTCCTCCAAGTGAAGATGGAAAAATGAGCCATCCAAGAGACTCACCGGCATGGAAGGATTTCGATAGGAGGCATGCAATATTCATTAGCGATCCTCGCAATGTCAGGCTCGGACTGGCTAGTGATGGCTTCTACCTATTCAACTATATGGCTGGAAGCCACAGCACATGGCCCGTTGTAATGATAATTTATAATCTGTCGCCTTGGTTGGCTATGGACCAATCATACTTTATGATACCTCTTCTTATCAACGGACCAAACTCACCGGGAAACAATATCGACGTCTATCTCCGACCTCTGATCGAGGAGTTAAAATCTTTGTTCATTGATGGTGTAGAGACTTACGATGCAAACACAAATACAACCTTCATACTGCGTGCGACTTTAATGTGGACAATTAATGACTTTCCTGCGTATGGAATGCTATCAGGTTGGTCCGTACATGGTCACAAAGTATGTCCTTATTGCCATCAATATACAACATCGAAATTCTTGAATTTTAGCGGGAAGGTTTATTATTACGGCCATCGGCGTTTCCTGCCTCTAGAACACCCCTATAGGTTAGACGCTGTTCATTTTGATGGTTATCAGGAGTTTCTTGGACCTCTATCCCCATTATCCAGAGAGGACGTGACTGCTCAGTGGGATGGTTAAAATAATGTGACCTTCGGGATGAATCCAACAAAACAGGTCAAACCACCATTCTGGAACAAGTTAAGAATTTTCTTTGAGCTTTTGTACTGGTCAACAAATTTAGTGCGTCATTGTCTGGATGTCATGCATATAGAGAAGGGAGTATCCGAGCACATACTCAACCTACTTCTTTGTAAAGACGGGAAATCGAAAGATAACCTCAATGCTCGGATGGATCTACAGGACTGGGAAATAAGAATTGAATTGCATCCTAAACCGGTAGCGGGTAAACTAAGCAAGTTTGTACTTTCCAATGCCACTTATCATATGTCACAACCGAAGAAGAAAAGATTCCCGCAGGTGTTGCATGATTTGAATGTTCCCACAGGTTTCTCAGGATCATTTAGTAAGAAGATAAAAATTATGAAAGGCAAGATCGATGGGCTGAAAAGTCATGATCACCATATTATCGTGGAGCACCTTCTCCCATTAGCCCTCAGGACTTCTCTCCCCGAATCGGTTGGTCTAGTAATCAACGACCTATGTTGTTTTTTCAGAGAGTTATGCGCTAAAACACTGGATGTTGTGACGCTGGATAAACTAGAAAATTCTATTGCGTTGATATTTTGCAAGTTTGAGTATATTTTCCCACCGTCATTCTTCGATATCATAATACACCTGACGGTTCATCTTGCAACCGAGGCTAAGTTAGCCGGACCGGTACAATATCGATGGATGTATCCCGTCGAGAGGTACGTGGAATTTTTCGTTTCGCGCAATTTTTAAAATTATTATTGTCCTGTATGCCCGTATTTATTTATTCAACATATTTTATTTAGGTATCTCTACACTCTTAAAAAGTATATACGCAATAGAAATCGATCAGAGGGTTCTATCATGCAAGGTTATCTTCTTGATGAAGCAACCATATTTTGTTCCTACTATCTGGACGAGAACATTGAGACGATACTTAACCGTCCGTGAAGAATTCAAGACGGGCCATATGGTAAAGCCGATTATAAGAGGGTAGACACTATATTTATCAACAAGATATACCGGTTTATCTTGCTTAATTGCGCATGTCTTGAAAAAATTAGAGAGTAAGTTTTTTTGGATTAATTGTTATATTTGTGTTTATGTGTGTATGAAATGATATAATATTAATGTCATAATTTATTGTCGAAAACAGAATTCATTTTAACGAGGTACATGAAGGGCATCCTGATTGGAACGATGAACGATTGGAAAAATATCATCAGGATTATTTTTGCGATTGGGTTGCAGATCATGTAAGTTATTCGAATAACATGTTATTGCTATCAGTTTTAATCTAAACTTATATCGTTATGTATTTATTGTAAAATTTGTTTTGTTAGATCCACGATCCGAACTTGTCTGCATCATTAGAGAGTGATTCAAGATGTTTAGCTCAATTTCCTAGTATGGAGGTTGCATAATATAAAGGATTCGGTGTCCTTGGATACAAATTCAAAGTTAAGGACATAAAAACATCTAGAACCACTCAGAATAGTGGGATTGCGACGGTAGGATCGGATGGTGTGATTTATTATGGATACTTAAATTGTATACTCGGCATCCACTATCCCGGACGATCAGAACCCTTTTATATATTTCAGTGTACTTGGTACGATACGCGAACCGATACGGATAAGTGGAGAAGCAATCTTGGGACTTGGGAAGATGAATATGGATTGACCAGTGTGAACACACTTCGATTTCACGGTCAGGAAGATCCGTTTATCTTTTCGAACTAAGCGTTCCAAGTATACTACTCACAGTGTTTGAAGCATCCGGGATGGAGTGTCGTATGCCGTTGGAAACCTAGGGATGTCTACGATGTCCAAGAATTCGAGGACAGCGATGAGGATGAAGAAGAGAGAAGACTTAGAGTGCTCCGACCGTCTGTTTCGAAAGACGGGTTGTCTTCGGCTGATCATGAAGTTTCATGGGTTAGAAATGATATCGATAATGAAATCCAAGTAGATATGTCTAATGCGCCCACGAAACGAAAAAGGTTATCAGTAATGTTATATTATTACTTCACATTTTACGATCTATTCATATATAGTCAATACTTGTAATGATTGTCTAATGCGTCCACGAACCGTTTTATCTAGATTTGATGATGATGACGGGAGCAGCGAGGGGCGGCAGGAGCTCCAGCCGCGGCACCGGCAGAGGCAGAGGCAGAGCGGTTCTGCCGCCCGGAGAGCTGCGTAGGGAGCTTCAGAGGGCCGGTCTTGCACCCCGATCAGAGACCCCTACGGATGCCTCCTTCCGTGTGGACTTTACCGCACCTCCAGGTATATTGCATGCATATTCATTTTGAATGTAATATTATAGATATACATGCATGTTCATGCCAAAATTACTTATATTGTCAATGTTTGATTGTCTAGCTGTTGGTGATGCATCCACATCAGGGACATAGGCCACTCCCGCACCTCTAGGTATGTTTATATATCATATAGTGTATGTATATTGATTTAGAATGCTATATCATAAACATACATACATTCTTTTTGCTCTTACGTACTTACATCAGGGACAGAGGCCACTCCCGCACCTCCAGGTATATTTATATATCATATACCTGCGGGTATGTTTATATAATCTATAGTGTATACATATTGATTTAGAATGTTATATTATTGATATATGCATTCTTTTTGCTATTACTTATATAGCTGATACTTGATTGTCTAATTATAAGTTGTGCGTCCTCGTCTGGTGCAGGGGCCACTCCAGTCACTTCCATACCCTCCGCTCAGTCTGCAGGTTTGTATGAATAAATATAAAATATTTATTCATTTTACATATCCTTTAAGAATAAACATGAACTTCATGTAATTTTATCGATGTTTATTTTCTAGTTGGAGATGCGTCTACGTCCGGGTCACCGGTTGTTCCTCACCGGAGGAACTATCGTCCCGCTCGTGCTGCTGCCTGGGCCCAGGCTCGTGCTTTAGTCGCCGGAGGTATATATCACACTTTAATTTTCGTTAAACCTTGATTTCTTAATACCACTTTGTCTTAATATTGATTGTCTTGATATTTCTTGTAAACGCAGAGCCTCCCCATCCCGAGAGGAGGACTCGAGGCCCGAATCAGTCCCACAGGCTAAGGCCCGACAGAGCTAGGAGGAGGCAGCATTCCCCCTCTTTTTTAACCCTGATTATCTCTATACCGGCGATTATGCCGAGAGGGTCGGCCGGTATATGGGGGATGAGAGCCGCCTCGTGAATAACTATCCACTTCACGTTGAGTGGGGCGACCAGCACCGGCGCTCATTCGCCCTCTTCTGGGATGAGGCTCGGGGATTAATATATATTTTCATTTGATTTATCCAATATATTTATTATTAACACTTGCAATCTAATAACAATGTTTTTTTTTGTATTTTCAGTTGGATTATGATTTTCAGCCTGTACCCGACCCTGATCACCCTGGGAGGGTGCTCGATCTTCACGCTCTGTACAATGGCCTGATGAAGAACATGAAGACGAAGGTCCGATACAACAGGAATGAGCTGAAGATCGACTGCTATTCCGTGTGGATGGCGACCCCCGAGGCAGAGAGAGCGGCCTTCCTATCTACTCCGTCCTTTGCGAGAGTCGACGTAGATACATGGCCTCTATTGTATCAATATTTCAACTCTCATCGCAAACAGATATGTATTTTAAATGTAATTCATTGTTTAGTATATAATTTATTTTTTTGTGTTGCTTAATTAGAAAACTAAATCTGAATGTGTTGTGCAGAAACAGGCCGATCAAAATAAAGAGAATAGGAAGTTGGCGAAGAGGGGTCGCCTCACTTATACAGGTGGCTCGAGGAATATTACTCATGCCATAGAGTTATCGGTAAATTACAATAGACCGGGTGTGATATAATGTAATATTAAGAGTTATTTTCTAATATATATAATATTAAGAGTTATTTTCTAATATTGCAAAGAGCTCAGACCCTGGCGCAGGGTGGTACACCGAGCGTGCTGTCCGCGTATCTTGCCGTCTACGGTATCTCGACAGATCCCGCCACGGGCGAGTTTCGATACCCCGACACCGCTACCCAGGAGTATTGCGTAAGTGTTAATATTTATTCAACCCCTATTTGAAATTTTTGTTTTGAAAGGTTCAAATTTAAATGATATACTTATATTTTACTGGTTAATGTGGGTGTAGGAGCGGGTGGTTGAGCAGGCGGAGGCATCGGGGATCGATTTTACTAGACAGAACGATCCGATGCTGCTGACCCCAGTCCTGGACGCCGCACATGGAGGGCACCACGGAGGTTGGGAGAGAGGCCGGAGACTGGGTCCTAGCAGGGCCCAAATGAGGTTGGACTCCACTCCGGCGGTTACTTCCTCTGTCTCCCGTGAGCGACGTTTCCAGCAAGAACTGGACACCATGAAGGCCACCGTTCAGGAGTTGAAGGAGATGTTGGTATATATACTAGTTAATAGTAAAATATTATATCATATTATAGATAGCAACATATCCAATATTAGTACGTAGCCTGAGCTTATTACACACAAAATTGAACAGACACGATAGGGTATATCGGCCGAGCCTCCACATGCATCTTCTTCAGCTGCGGCTCCGCAAGCCACTATCTCGGCAGCGGTTCCGCAGACAACTCCTATAGCTCCATTGCCCGTTCAGACTCCTGCAGTTGCGGCTCCGCAAGCTACTACCTCGGCGGTAGTTGCGCAGACCGCTCCTACAGCTCCACAGCCCGCTCAGACTCCCGCATACTCTGCATTGCTCGAGATATTGACTCAGGGTATATCCGAGGAGCAGGCGCGCCAGATTACGGCGTTTATCAGAGGTGGAGCCGGACAGAGGTATGATAGCTTTTTTATTCTTATATTTTAAACTTGTATTTATTTATATGATACATATTGTATATATTTTGGAAGATATTGATATTGGTGGTGTTTGTGTGTTTATATTGATATCGTATTCTTCTTGTTGATTATTTTTGTATATTATGCGTGAGATGTGATTATGAATACTTTGGTATATATTCTGCGTGTTGATTAATTTTATATATGATGTATATATTATTGTGGACAGGGCGAGAAAAAAACAGGTAGCCCTTTTTTAAAAAAAACCTATTATATGTCCCTACGGATAAATCTGTAGGGGCAAACCTTGCCCCTACGGATTAATCCGTAGGGTCCTACTTTGCCCCTACAAATTTATCCGTAGGGGCAAAATATCAGGATGCCTGATATTTTGCTCCTATGATCTCAGTAGAGAGGGTTATACTTGTCCCTACGGATTTGACCGTAGGGACTTAAACATGCCCCTACACAGGTATCCGTAAGGACAAAATATCAGGATACCTGATATTTTGCCCCTACACATCTGGACCTACGCATGTATCCGTAAGGGCAAACATTTGGCCCTACGGACAACTCCGTAGAGACAACTATTTTATTTTATAAACCGATAAATTAAATAACTTTTTTGTCTCTACGGTCTAATCCGTAGGGACATATGGACCAACGCATTACGCCGTAGGGGCAAGTATTTAACCGTAAGGGCATGTTTAAGGCTAAGACTTGCACCTACGGCGTTTGCACCTGCAGGGTAATTTCTTGTCCCTACGGATATATCCGTAGGGACAGTGGTTTGCTCCTACGGATAAATCCGTAAGGGCAACCCCTATTTGTAGTAGTGTACGTGGTGAACACATGAGCTAAATACTGCTAGTAATGCATAAATATTGGTATTATCGATTGGTATCACTGAAATGCTTTATGAATATTAATATGAGATTTCAGTAGACATAATCAGAACAACAATAGTCATATTATGCAATGCATGGGTTATATGTAACACAGTATATCACATAAAAGTGTAATGATTGCATATTACTTTAATCATTTAGTATATTGGTACATAGTTATTTCAAAGTAAAGCAAGTAAATAAATATATAATTGTTTGTGATATAAAAGTAAGTATTGATATTAAGTAAAAAAATTTAAAATAATAAATAGCGAATGTGAGCATGGTCAGTGGCGGATCCAGGATTTTATCAAGGGTGGGGCCAAAATTATTATCGTTATAAAGGTCCCGTGCCCGAATGTGGAGTTTGGGGGCAGTAGCCCCTGAGCCGGATTTTTTTAGTAATAGCATGCATATGGCGTTTCCATGTGACACATAAAGAGTCTTATATATATATATATATATATATATATATATATATATATATATAGACACACACACAGAGAGAGAGAGAGAGAGAGAGAGGAAATGACAAAATTATAAAAGTAGAACAGGGAAAAACTACTATATTATCTATCTATATTTTTGAAAAGGAAATGACAAAATTATAAAAGTAGAAAAGGGAAAAACTCCTATATTATCTATCTATATTTTTGATGAAGTTAAAATAAGAAGGCGGAGCAAGAGGAAACTATATTGTGATGAAATTTTGAATGGCGTGAGAATAATTTAATTACAAAAAAAATTTGTCTCTAGTTAGAGTAACATCATGGATATGGTTTTTCCATATGACACATAAAGAGGCTTCAAAACACACACACACACACACACACACACATATAGAGAGAGAGGGAGAGGGAGAGGGATATGCCAAATTTGTAAAAATAGAACATGGAAAAACTGCGATATTATCAATCTATATCTTTGATGAAATTAAAAGAAGAGGGCAGGAAAAGAGGAAACTATCTTATGATGGAGTTTTGAATAGTGTGAGAATAATTTAATTAAAAAAAATGCCTCAAGTAGGGGTTAAAACCCACGCTCTACTTAAAGAGCAAAGCTTAAGGTTAACGCCTAAGACCACTAAGCTACTCTCATCTTTATATATATATGTGTGTGTGTGTGTGCGCGCGCACGCGCGCGCGCGTGTGTTTATTTTTCAGAACAGGGTGGGGCCATGGCCCCATCCTGCCCTCAAGTGGGTCCACCCCTGATGGAGGTGGAAATCTCCCTCAGATGTTATCCTCCGTCGATCTGGCTCCGGGTGGTTTTGGACGGTAGAGATTAGGTATGGAAATGGTTGTGTGGATCTTAATGGGTTGTTGGATATTATTAACGCCGAGCTACCTGCAAGGGATGTTCCGGGGTGGGAAACCAACGTAGGATCCTCCGACGATCAAGTTGGTACTGTGGAATAAGAGCAGGGTAGCGGCGTATTAGAATGGGTTCGAGTTACCTGAGTCGTCTGAAAGAGGGGTTTATATAGTGGTCGCATGGAGCGAACCGACGCGAGATCCTCTCCATCAGTTATGCCCCCTCATTGCGCCCGCGTTGATGGCAGGATCCGCTCATTAATGGGGGAACGCGTCCATGTAGGAGGTGGATATCTCGCTTTGGTGAGATACACGGAGCCGTTGCGGGGGCGCTTGGGCTCCACGCTCTCGGTTGATCAGGGAAGCCGAGGATGCTCAGCCTGTCGGATCGCTCGGAAATGAGCCGGGAGGCCGAGGAAGCTCAGCTCCTGCAACAGCTCAGAGACGAGCAAAGGGGGTTAAGTTCGGCTGTTGGATGGCTCGGGGGAGAGAGGTGAGGGCGTAAGCCCAGAGACGAGGCCCCGAGGAAAGTCCGTGGTGCGCCACACTGATTCCACCCCCGCAGCCCCCAGGAGCTTAGTGGGCTTACGTGGACGACACGTCATCTGCTACGTGTCGTAATCTGGGGAATTCCTGTTCATGAGCCTTATCACTGGCCCCCCACTCTCGCCCTGACCTATTTATAGGTCAGGGTCGAGAGTGGTAAGCTAGTTTTTAATAGTTCAGCCTAGGATTCCCGGACTGCCTGACGACGGCGGGACATTTAGCGGCTACTCTCCTCGGATAACTAGGCCCACGTGGCAGGTCACAGAACACCTTGATTACCATACATATCTTTAGTGACGTCAGCGGATCGGTGAAATGATTGCTATTTTAAAGAGGATGCACCGTTTCGTTCGACCGTCGGTTTGATTACACGCCATGTACCCAACATTGGTTGGCGGGGTGCGAGAGGCTGTCTCCGACTTCTGCTGTGAGGGAGTGTTTCCAATGGTCGATTGCTACGTGGAGCCTCGATGGCCGCTAGTGCGACGCTTCATTTTGGCGGGAGTCGATTTGGGCCGTAGGATGTCCCCTTTGGAGTGAATAAATAGGAGGGGGCCATCCCAGGGCCGACACTTTGCCTTAGTTGTCTCTTGTCGTTTGAAGATTGCTCGGCACACCTGATTGAAAGAGTTTTAATTACCGCAATCTGGACGGTTTCGCTTGGTAGCTAGCCGCGATGAGTACGGGTCATCCGCAGGGAGACGGTGTGTTTTACGTTCTTGTTATGACGAGTTAACGCGAGGTTTGGAGTGGTTCGATTCTAACCTAAGTGTTGTATATGCAAGTAAAAGTTTGTTAGGATTAGATAGGATAGTGTAAGTTAGTGAAGTCCGTACTCAATCTTGTGTGCCGAACTTGACCAATAAAGCTAGAGCAATCGGCAACAACATGGATTAGGGTGCTTAAGCACGGTATTAGTAAAATCCGGCTTATTGACCATTGTCCGTCCGTTCTTGTCTCTTGGCTTTCGCCTCCGGCCAAACCAAACGCAACCGGTCACGGTCAGGGGTCACCGATACCTTGGTAGGGTAGGGTGTCTAACGGAGCACTTGCGTATGGTTTGGGCAGAGTTCAATGGAAAATATCGGGTAAAGGAAATGAGAAACGAAAACCTTAACTTACAATTCCATTCTTTTTCCTAACTACACTATATTCACAAACATCAAAACAACAAAAAGAAAGAGCAAAGGAAAAGAAAATGGAAAAGAAAAGAACAACAAGCAAGTAAGTAAATGGCAAGGTAATAAAAGAGCAAGTAAGTAAAGGGCAAGAATATAAAGTGCAAGTAAGTAAAGCAAGATAAATACTAAGAACCCAAGAACACAAATGAAAGCTTTATTGATTCCAAGTGAAGATACAACCATAAGTTCAATAACCAAAACTTAAATTTGCAAGCTCAATGAAGAGGTTGCAAGATCAAGAGAAGGTAAGGAACTCAATGCAACTAGCTATGTACAAGAACAAAAAGAAAAAAGAGTAACAAAGAGTGTAACAATATGAGACAATGTCAGACAATGTGTGTGAGAGCTCTCCCTTGTTCACTGATCTGCCTTTTATAGGCACAAAATAAGATTAAACAAGTAATAAAAATAAGTTGATATGACAGCAAGGGAGAGCCAGAACAAAAATGGGGCTAATTGGGGCTAGGGGGACCGGCGAGATCGATAATTTTGGTTATGTCGCCGGTCTATATCCGAGCAAATTGGCTCGTGCCTGTTGTTTGATGTTGTGTTATCTCGACAACTCCACTGGTGCTGCTTGATTTGTCTATATAAACATGGTCTGCATTCAGGGATTTGGAGGGAATCATGTAGCTTTATATCCCATCACATCTTTTTTGCATTTATAACTCTTGTCCCCAACTTGCACAATTCATCATATCATGTGTGTGCTATGGGAAGCCCCACCATGGTCCAAGTTCCAAAGAGCATGTGTACACTTTTATTGTGTTGGACTAAAATTATGTGCACACATTTATTTGCAAAAGAATCCGTTGGTCATTGATCGGTTTGCAGTTCCAGTTGCAGTGTCGGCTCACAAACGTTATATCCGTGATTTTGAGTGTGTTTCCAGTATTATGTCACGGATACTTGTAATCTGTATTTACTGAGCAGACACTGGTTAATAGTACCGATCTATAACAAAACAGATAATGAATGAGTGGTATTAAAATGCAGTTTTCTGTGATAAACAAATACCCCCAAACTTATCTATTGCTTGTCTCGAGCAAAACAAAATCCTAGTCTCACTTTCTTAGGGAACACGATTGCACTGAGCTCGTGCAATAAGCCGTTAAATCTCTAGGTGTCCTTAGTAGGATGAGTGTTGTCTCCTGAGGGTTTTCAGCGGATACTACCCATAAAATCCCATCAAGCTGGTTTCATAAGTTAACGTCGATTCTACTCCTACAGTTTAGTATTTAGGTTAGAAATTCTATCATCCTAAGTTAAAAATATTCAACCCTTCTGTTTCACGCCTCTAATTTATTCAACCTCAGATCCTATACATTTTTACAATTTAAAAAGATCTCGGTTTCTCTAGAGTTTTCCTTCAAAAGAGCGATCTCCAATCAGGGATTTTTATCATCTTTACGGTAAACATAAGTCTTATTCTTTATTTCTATCTTTCCTCCAAACATCGATTGTATATCCCTACGTATGTGTAAAATTTCACCCTTACACTTCAGAATTCAATTCGAGCTATAATATTGTCACGACCCGAAAAGTACGGAACATGACCGACACTTAAACTACGAAACGTCTCGAGGCGTACGTAATCTAAGTAAGCCAAAACCCAGAAATCCAAACCAAGTAAAGTAATAGAGTGAAGGAAAAACCAATTTTAAAGCAAGAAGTTTAACAACATAAGCCGAATTATGCATTTTTAAAATCTCAAGCTTTTTCTGAAAATTTCGGTAGAGTTTCCTTTGTAAAAACTGACCCCAAACGGATACAAACCTAATAAAGCATATATAATGAATAAAGGCATCCTCAAGCGGGAGCTACCTCTTCGTCAATTTAACGGTCACAACCACGCAAGCAATATAATATAGAACGCCGAAGGGCAAGGATGAAACTCAGGATAAAAATCCAACATCATCAAGAAAACCAGAGGAAAACCATATAATACAGCACGCGACTCTAAGGTCAAAAGAATATACACTGGTCTTCTATGTCTATCAAATAATACAAGTCTGGTTGATGGAGTTTTACTAGATACAATTGAAATAACAAATATACAATGGTGGTCTTGATGCAAAAGAACTCACCTACCAAAGCAATCACTCGGATGGAATAATGTGCCAGCAAAACCGCAACGAAACATGTATGACAAAACCTACAAGAAAACAGTGGCACAACGGGGATGAGTTGCCAACTACTGAGTAGAAAACATCTACTAGTAGAAATCGCATGCATGACGCTATCCTAGGTCATATCAAGTAATATCCTTAAATAAATATCCTGGTCCATCTATGTATAAGTGTAATACTACATGCTCGTGTCAGTACCTCAGATAGCAATATATCAGATATATGATGCATGAATGCATTACAAATGAAACAAAATACATCGTGAATGAGACAACTGTTTTCTTTATTTAATGAGATTTCTGTATGTATATAAATCGCGTATCATCAATAAAATCGACAAATAAAACAGTGTCCAGTATCGACACAAAACATAAATCTCAGTATCTCAATACCTCAGGTTCTGGCTATCCGGACTGGCCTGTATCATCAAATCTCAATATCTTAGTGTCTCAAGTCTCAATATCTCAATAACTCGGGCTCTGTCAGTCCGGATCGGCCCATATCATCAATCACACGACTACGAACGGTATCCTCCGGATATCCGCCACGCCAGGTAAAATCACCGGTAGGTTGTCTGCCCCTGCCGGGCTCATCGTTTACAATTCGAGCTTCTTGCCCTCGGTTACCTTACCGGGCCCACCATGTACCCGAGACGGTTCATCCAACTCCTCGAATCGGGTCTCGAAAACATCTCAGAACCGAGAAAACATCATGGTGAACAATAATCATCATATCAAGGAAAACCGCATTTTTCTCTTTGAAAAAAACTCATCAGTTTATAAAACTTTCACATGCGGTTTCCAAATCCAGAAAATCTCAAGAAGGATCCGAAATCATCAAATCACCATGTCAATAAACAGTAAAAACCGACATAAATCTCCATGATACTGCATAATCAATGAATACATGAATGCATCTGATATCATACAATGAATGCAATAGTTAAACTAGCAAATGAAAGCTATAACATATTGCGACTATCCACTTAGCAAGCTATGTCAAAGAATAGTATTTTCTAAAGTGTACGTGACATGGCAATTACCGATGAAGATGTGTGTAAGCCGGCAAGCAAGTGTATATGGAGCATACACATCATCGGTAATGGTGCTGTTGTCCTGACAGCAGGGTTTCATGATAATTACAGATAATATATGCACAAGTATGCAATGCAATGAAACATCATGAATATACAGTAAGTGATATAGTAACAGCAACACTGAAGAATAAACCTACCTGATATACGAGTCATACAGTTTGGTACTTTAAAGTACCCACGATTCACTATATTTGAAACTAGGTATGACTCGAGCCCAGTCAAAAGGGTAAGGAAATCCACCTAGTCTGAGTCGATATATATATATCTAGTCGTCGGTGATCTCGCCTCAATAGTATCACGTACAATACAATATACACATACGGCATCCTCAAGTCAACAGTGCGGATCTAACATCATAATTATATCCCGTACGGTAAATCTATCATACGGCATCCCAAATCCGGGTACGGATCAAATATCATATTTATCTCATTACTCATCTCATATCCTTATCATCACATATCGTGAACATGGGGTACTGATCTAAGTCTAGTACAATACTAATATCATCAACATATGTGTGCGTGTGTCTGAAACACATCGCCTGAAGATCCTCTATAACATCATGCCGTATCTTCTAATACGAACCAAATCACATCTCCGATCTCATAGCACCATGCCAAATCTCATCGACTCATGTCAGAATACCATATACTATCCTCAATCATCTGTGTATACGTATGTGTATATATATAAACCCACGCATCCACATCTATCTATAAACATATGACATAAACACCCAAAACCATATCCCATGCGTGTATGTGTATGTGTATGTGTAACAATCTTACTCTAGGTTTCATGACTATGAAACCAACTAAATCACCTTCTTCAAATCTCGCTAACACTAACTCATAATCTCCTAACCTTTTCTTGCTAAGTGTTCAATCTCTCCATAATATATAAATGCATATCTATAACATATCACATCATTTCTTACGACTTTGCGGGGGTGCTATACACCATCCACCTGACTTCTCCCGTAGATATATATCCACTCACTTGTTTCTTGCGTGCCGATGCCGATGTTGCCATCTTCTTCTTCCACATCTCGACATCCACGTGGGGGTACCTACACATACAATCCAATCGAAATGCGTATTAAAATCCAATCGGAAAACCAAAACGGCACATGCTACGCTCATAGGTAAAAACCTATAGCCTCGCACGCAAAACACGACCAATAATCCTAGTCGTTGACGTTCAAACGCCACACGATAGAAATACAATACCAAATACCAAAATCAAGTCAAAACAAAGTCGTAAAACAATGCATCAACTCAATGGAAATGGTCCCAGATTTTACCTTAAAAGAAATTAGTCAATTCTGTATATGCCAAGGGTCTAGTTTACTGGAGATAAAGCTACATAACAAATACAAGACCAAAAGCTCCTACCCTGGCCGCAAATTGCGGCCAGATTGATTAAATCTGCGGCCTGGCAAGGAAGTTGGGGTTCTGGGTCTTGGGGTTTGCATCTAGGTGGCCTGCTCAACTCTCTGTATTTGCTAAAAAAAATTCAGAGGCCCCGAGTGTTAGCAGATTTCATTTTCCCAACACAATTTCCAAAATTTCAATGTCGGCAGAAATTCAAAGTTCGTGTTCCGGGGTTAAGTCTCAGGTTTAGGTCTGAATTCTACCACTAGGGGGTTTGTGTGGCCTCTACTAAGCTCAATTTCCCAACACGACTCAAGAATTTCACAAAACCCTAACTACAAATTTTCAAAGCTCACCAAACAACACTATATCGATGCTAAACATGTATAGGTGCTAAGGTAAATGGAATACAATACAATTAGTGCAGAAATTACCTCATTTGGGCAACCCAAGAAAACCCTAGTCTGCCCAAGTTGTCAAAATCCCTCTTTTCTTGGTCCATTGTGTAGAGGAGAAGGAGGGGAACACTTTTAATGAAAGAGGTTTTGGGTTTTGATGGAGATTTGGGGATGGTTTCTAGGGGTGAAGGTGGAGGGAGAACTTGAGAAAGAAGGAGATCAGAAAATAATGGGGAAGAGTTATGGTGGCAGCCCTCTCTCTCTCTCACTTTATTCCCACCCACTCTCACTAAATTACCCTTTTTGCCATTTCTCTTTTCTTTTCTTTTCTCTTTTGAAACCAAAGCACAATAATACCCATAAAACAACACAAATACGGCAACATGTCACCAAATGCAATATGACATGGTGCACTAGCCACGGAAAATTGTAAAAACACGGATTTGGCTTAATCGCGATTAGCAGTGCACTAATCGGGTTTTTATCAAAACTGCGCATAATAAATTTTTAAAGATGCCAAATCCAATAAATATCTTTTTAAATGAATAAATCATTTTAATTCCCAATTATTTCATAATTATTAGTATATATTTATACACTTTTTCAAAAACCCCAATTTCGCAAATCGTAGTTTTCGGGAAAAATATTATTTTAATATTAAATTCCAAAAATAATATTTTATATTTTTCTGAAATGTTATAAATACCCTTGCCTTAATACCTAATACTACTTCTTTTCGTTAATGATGGACGGTTTTGCTCACACATCTTTCATGCGACTATTAATACTTCTTGGGGCACTAACGAACGATTACTGAATGTGTGGGCTTAAAGAGTAAATAGCAGTTTGCTGGTGTTGACTTTATTTTTTCTTTTCTTTTCTTTATTTTCTTTTTTAAGACCGGAAATATTTTTCAATGATGCTCTTTTGGTGGTTAGCTTTAAATACTGTTTTTCCTTTCATACCAGGTTTTCAGGCAAGAGTATTTCTAGGTATGCTCTACTATTCCAAGTTTCAAAGTGCGTTTATGTGCAGTTTGTAGGGTATAAACTTTCTAAATTTGGACTCAAGAATAGAAACTATTTTTCAGACTTATCCTTCAGTAAAGTTTTCAATACTTTCCCTTCATCTTGATTTAACTTAAGAACTGAACTCAAGATTACCTACTTCCATAAAAAAAACTGTAAGGACGTATAATTACCAAGGTTAAATAGAAGGTGGGTTATTTTTAGGGTTTTCAATTCCTAAGCCTAGGATTTAGTTATATCTCACGTATCAACTAAACTTTCGGAATCAAAATCTAGGTTACCTTATTAGCTAACTTGACGACAAAGTTTTTATATTTTTGTAAAAATTTTCGATTTTTATGGGTTTTAAAATAAGTATGCAAATGCAAAATATACATATAAATGCGAAGGTAGAAAGCTTACCGAGCACACCCGCAAACATAAACTTGACAGTGCCCTCACTGTCAGGCTACACCAAGAGGGTCAAAATTGTCGGCGCTCCCTACAAAAAAAATATATACAAAACAAAAAGGCAAGCCAAAAATATATACACAAAAAGATCCCCCCCAAACCTAAGTGAAACAGTATTGCCGCTGTTAAGCGTTGAAGTTCAAAGTTAGGGGGAGAGAACAGTATGAATCTATACAAGGCCTTACACAGGCCAAAAGTTAGCACCGACCATTCAAAAATTTTATCGCTATAATGTGCCAGTGGGTGAAAGAATGCGGAGAGGAAAGAAATGGAGAATATGCAAGACCGTATGGGGACAGAAGCGGGATACGGTCTCGGTGGAGGAGAAGAATGGCGGCATGGAGAAAGAAGTGAAATACGAACTTGAGGGTGGACATGGAGTGAATAAATTAGTACAATTTGTAATGACCGATGTGAAAAAAGCGATTGTACTAATCTATTAACCCGTCGAGAAATGGGGTCAAACCTCTCAAGATTCGTGAGGAAACATGGGTAGACCGAACTTGGTAAACTAGACATAGAAAGTGAAAGTGATACAGTGTCTTGCAAGGTCGGAACGATGGAAAGGATGGAGGGAAGTGATTGAGGAATGGTATCGGTTAAAGGTTCTGAAGGGTGTGCACAGTCGGTGGAAGGGATAGGATGAATTGGAAAATCTGACTCATCAAATATAACTGTTTCATCCTCAATACTATCCTCAAAAGTATCCTCCAAAATTAACTCATCCATGCATTTATCAGCAATATCTACACGTATATGAAGTTCAGGAAAAACATTTAATGACTCGGGATGATGTCCACACGGAAGGAGATGATGAATTGATGAGAAAAAATCATCCAAAGCTATGGATTCATCATCCAAAATATTCCTAGCGTCGATATCCTCAATCAAGTCAAATCAAATTTCTCATACACCTCATCAAAAGTATGGATTTCAATCAATTCAGGTACTAGAGTGGAGGTGTAGAGGTCAAAAGGATTGTGATTGGTTTCACTCGAAAGGGACCCTTCACAACCTGCTAAATCAAACACTACAAAGTCGCACAACTCATTAAACATTCTATCTTCAATTGGTGAATCATTTGGGACACTCGATAGACTTTCAAAACCGGAGTTGTGGAATTTAATTTGGGGCTGGTAGGTTTGCCTTGGAAGGGTGTACTGCTCACTCTCGCTACTCAAATTCTCAATTTGTCTTATCGCTTCATCATACATTGGAAAAATTGGAGCTAGTTGGAAACTAGCTACCGGTTCATTAGGTTGTATGAGGGCAGCCATGGACGCATTCAAATCCATCATCTGTTGGCATAACGCTACCCAAATGTCTTCCAATGACTTTTCCAGACTAGACATGGGTTGTGAAGGGGTTTCAGTAAAATATTCAAAGTTGTTTGGTTACTAGAAACTCCCATATGGTTGTTCAGAAGCAATGTCTAGGGAAGGTGTAAAAGTTGGGTAGGATTGATAGAAATCGAATGGTTGGACAGGAGTAGGATCAACATTCGGGTAAGAAGGTGAATGGAATTGTTGATCAAAAGAATTGTAAGTGGTGAAAGGAGTGAAAGATCGGCTACGGAATTGTTTAATACGTTCAACAATAGACATAGGTCTTGGAGTTACAATAGGACTCTTAAAAGGGGTATCAACGTAAGAAAGTGGGGTAGGTTGAAACGGTTGATACAAAGTGGATTGCGGAGTGCAATTGTTTGTCCTAGACGTGTCTATCCGATCTTTCAAAGAAAGTTTGGGCATGGAGGGATCGTTCGAAGTTCGACCAAAGTAAGAACCGTATAAAGTAATGTCTAGTTGAGGGTACCAAAGTTTGGCAAGAGTTTTTCTATGTGGAGTACCTATGATATGAAGAGAAGAAGAAAAGGAAAGGAGAGGAAAAGAATGTGGGTTTTTTTTAAATATTTTTTTAAAGTTAGTTATTAACAAAAGAATGAAATATACACAAAAAAATAATCATGACACAATAATACACACCTAATCGGTCTAGGGTTCACCTAGGACAACTAGACCTGCTCAAGAACATGATTATCGAAGTAAAACTGTATCAAAAAACGGGCTCAAGATATACTGATCATGAGGACAGGTAAGTGCAGAGATAAGAGAAAGTTTTCCAACGCTTTCGCGAAGGTCCTTAATTAGATAACCCTTTCTTTTTTGGCGGTTTCGCCGTGAACACTTTCCTAGACACCTCGTGAATGATATACCGTTAAGCGGTGTTCTAAACACAGTTAACTTCTCCTAATGAGCGCGAAGTCTTTAAAGGCTTAAAGTCTAGTTTCTTTTAAAATTTGTATGGGTAAACGTTATGCTCAATTTCGTGATTTTTGGGCCACGGAAAAGGTGATGAAATCCTTTACCGTATGTTGTGGGGTCCGCTTGCCTTTAAGTCCGTATTAATGGATGCAATGCGCAAATCAATGAAAAAGCGTTATTCAAAGTTTCAAACAACCGTTTTTTATGTTTATGCACAACACTGCAACAAATACGGGTTAGTCACTTTTAGTGTTTGACAGCGAACTTGCAAAGAATCCTGCAATGATAGTATATTGGATGCGTCGAATTTGAGAAAGAAGGTGTTAGGAATACGTACCTATAAGTTTTCGGGTTAAGAAACCCCCGTTGAATTGAATCCGAATAGGTTGGAAAGTTTGCTTGCGCAGGTCAAACTACCCGGATCTTTGGCACTGTACTTCACAATCACCTTACCCTTGAATGTACAGTTTGCTCCACACGATCGCGGTTCGCAAATCCGTCAAAAACTACAAATGTCGAAAAAACGGATTATTAGTGTGAAAAAGCGATATGAATGACCAAACTCCTGCACACTCAAAATTATAAAAAACAAGCTATAAAATTGGGAAAAAATTATAACACTGGAGCACAGGGAAAAATTTTGAAGCAAAAGGGGATGAAAGGGCCGGCGGCGCCGGAATTTTGGGGGGTCTCGCCGGTTTTCTCTATGAATTAGGGCTCCAAATTTCTTCTGTGATCTAAGTGTTCTACTAGTGTCTCAATGTTGTTGTTTATCTTTTTTATTTAGTCCCAAAGTGCTTGCAGGTCAAAAATCCAGAGAACAAAAAAGAGTTAGGAAAGTTAATTTTTGTTTTGGTTTTGAAATTTTGAAATTTTTTAGTTTGTTTAGTTATAGAATGGTGTTAGTGATATAAACAAGATTAACCCGAAATAACAAGAATAAAAACGTTACCGTCTCCCCGACAACGGCGCCATTTGATTGAAAGAGTTCTAATTACCGCAATCAGGACGGTTTCGCTTGGTAGCTAGCCGCGATGAGTATGGGTCGTTCGCAGGGAGACGGTGCGTTTTACGTTCTTGTTATGACGAGTTAATGCGAGGTTCGGAGTGGTTAAATTCTAACCTAAGTGTTGTATATGCAAGTATAAGTTTGTTAAGATTAGATTGGATAGTGTAAGTTAGTGAAGTCCGTACTCAATCCTTTGTGCCGAACTTGACCAATGAAGCTAGAGCAATCGGCAGCAACGTGGATTAGGGTGTTTAAGCACAGTATTAGTGAAATCCGGCTTATTAACCCTTGTCCGTCCGTTCTTGTCTCTTGGCTTTCGCCTCCGTCTAAACCGAACGCAATCTGTCACGGTTAGGGGTCACCGATACCTTAGTAGGATAGGGTGTCTAACGGAGCGCTTGCGTATGGTTTAGGCAGAGTTCAATGGAAAATATCGGGCAAAAAAAATGAGAAACGAAAACCATAACTTACAATTCCATTCTTTTTCGTAACTATACCATATTCACAAACATCAAAACAACAAAAAGAAGGAGCAAAGGAAAAGAAAAAGGAAATGAAAAGAACAACAAGCAAGTAAGTAAATAGCAAGGTAATAAAAGAGCAAGTAAGTAAATGGAAAGAATATAAAGAGCAAGTAAGTTAAGCAAGATAAATACTAAGAACCCAAGAACACAAATGAAAGCTTTATTGATTCCAAGTGAAGATACAACCATGAGTTCAATAACCAAAACTTAAACTTGCAAGCTCAATGAAGAGCTTGCAAGATCAAGAGAAGGTAAGGAACTCAAGGAAACAAGCTATGTACAAGAACAGAAAGAAAAAAGAGTAACAAAGAGTGTAACAATATGAGACAATGTGAGACAATGTATGTGAGAGCTCTCCCTTGCTCACTGATCTGCCTTTTATAGGCAAAAAATAAGATTAAACAAGTAATAAAAATGAGTTGATGTGACAATAAGAGAGAGCCAGAACAAAAATGGGGCTAATTGGGGCTAGGGGGACCGGCGAGATCGGTAATTTTGGGCATGTCGCCGGTCTATATCCGAGCAAATTGGATCATGCTTGTTGTGTGATGTTGCGTTCTCTCGACAACTCCACTGGTGCTGCTTGATTTGTCTATATGAACATGGTCTGCATTCAGGGATTTGGAGGGAAATATGTTGTTTTATATCCCATCACATCCTTTTGCATTTATAACTCTTGTCCCCGACTTGTACAATTCATCATATCATGTGTGTGCCATAGGCAGCCCCACCATGGTCCAAGTACCAAAGAGCATGTGTACACTTGCATTGTGTTGGACCAAAATTGTGTGTACACATTTATTTGCAAAAGAACTCTTTGGTCATTGATCGGTTTGCAGTTCCGGTTGCAGTGTCGGCTCATAAATGTTATATCCGTGATTTTGAGTGTGTTTTCAGTATTGTGTCACGGATACCTATAATCTGTATTTACTGAGCAGACATTGGTTAATAGTACCGATCTATAACAAAACAGATAATGAATGAGTGGTATTAAAATGCAGTTTTCTGTGATAAACAGCACCTCCGGTTGGATCTTCCTCTGAATTTTCCTCGGCAAACCGTTTCCTTGAATCAGGTTAAATGTCTTCCTCCGAGGTATTTGTGGATGTAGTAGGGGTTGAGTCGGGCGACGATGCCTCAGTTTCTGGGGCGGAGCCAAGCGGGTCTTCCTCCTCCTCAGCTTCAGATAGCCGAGAGAGTTCTTCTTCTTCTTCATCTACTTCCTCTGTATCGGGCTTGCCCCCCAGGGCTATTGTCGCCTTTGTCTCTCATCGTCGGGTGGTGACAAGGGCTCCCAAGGTGCACATCAGGAATACCCGCGATGCGCCCTCTGTCTTGAATCGTCTGGACGAGCTTTCCGACATCCAGGCTTGATTCCATATCACCTCTGGCTATTCACTTCGTCTGGACAGAGAGGGTCAGTGGGCTGACCAGGTGCGGGACAAGGAGATTGCTCTGTATTTCGAAGCATTTCAGGCAGGGATGCGTCGGCCCTTCTCGTCTGAGGTTTGTGCTGTGCTCCATTGTTTCCGACTTGCACTGGGCCAGCTAGCGCCGAACTCGTGGAAGATCCTCCTCGGATTTCTGGTCTGGTTAAAAATTGATCGGATCCCTTTCGATTTGAGCCTCCTCTTGTCTTTTCTTTTCTATAAAAATCATCCCAATACCGGTAAGGAAGAGCCGAGCTGGGTGTATCTCTCGTTTAAAAAATATAAAGGCTGTGCGGCCGGGTCGGGGGTAATAGTCATCCCTTCTTCCATCCATGAATAGAAGGAGAAGTTAATCATCGTCGGGCCACCAGTGGCATAGGGCCGATTGCCCGAGGGTGAGGCAGTTGAACGCCCCCGAGGCAAGGGTGGTGTCCCAGTGGGAACAGATCCAGCGGGATGATGTCCTGCTCTCCGAGAAGGTACTGAGTTGGGTAGGACTTAGTCCCGCACGTTTTTTAGGTAAGTTAGGGCTTTTGCCGGTTTTTTTAGACTTCGCCAAAATTCTATTGCCGTTTTTGTGTCGCTGACATTTTCTTTTGTTTTTTTCGTAGAGCCCATGGATCGATCGAAAATTATGGCCGCCAAGGCTCAGGGAAGAAAGACCGGTGGCGCAAGCTCGTCCCGACTAGGTCCGAGCGTGACTACTAGGCAAACTCCTCCGGCCAAGGCTTCTGCAGTGCCCCCCATCCCGGAGGAACGCCGCAGTGGAGGACAGAAGCATGTGCATGACCTGGTGCCTCATGCTAGGGCGGAGGTGACTCCCCCCGCCGAATCCCCCCTTAAGAGACAGAAGCGGGTGGTTTCTCGGCCACCCCCGGTCGGTATCCAAGTGTAGGAGGGTGACTTCTGCATCGAGGTGCCCTCAGGGCTATCTGTGGCCGACAGCTTGCTCGTGGACATAGAGAAGGCGACTGGGGCCAAAATTCCCCAGGGCACCATGAAGGCCCAAGTTGCCGCTATAGTTCAGGAGGCGGTTCAGGTCGGTAGCTGTTTATCAGAGAAAACTGCATTTCAATACCACTCATTCATTATCTGTTTTGTTATATATCAGTACTATTAACCAGCGTCTGATCAGTAAATACAGATTATAGGTATCCCTGACACAATATTGGAAACACATTCAAAATCACGGATATAATGTTTGTGAGCCGACACTGCAACCGGAACTGCAAACCGGTCGATATTCAAAGAGTTTTTGCAAATAAACTAGTGTACACACATTTTGGTCCAACACATAGCAGGTGTGCACTAGCTCTTTGATGACTTGAACCTTGGTGGTGGCTGCCCTTGGCACATGGTGGGCACACATGGAGGACAAGAATGTTAAATGCAAAAAGATGTGATGTGATATAAAGCTACATGTTTCTCTCCAAATCCATGAGTGCAGACCAGGTTCATATAAACAAATCCAATAGCACCAGTGGGATTGTCGAGAGAACACATCATCACAGAACCAACACGAGCCCCAAACCCCTCCACAAAATCGGCAAGACCCCACCAAAACCCGGTGCCGCCGGTTTTCTTATGCCCAAAGCCCCCTAATTTTTCTTTGGCCTTCCCTTGCAATCACATCATCCATATTATATTGCTGGTTTAATCTTATTTTGGGCCTATAAAAACCAGATCAGTGAGCAAGGGAAGGGGGCCATACTTTGTATACTTTTTGGTCCAAGGCTTCATACACTTTTGTTTTCTTTTTCTTTTTGGTTTTAGTTCTTGTACATAGCTTTTTCACCTTGAGCTCTTTGCCTTTTCTTGATCTTGCAACCTCGTTATTGAGCTTGCAAGTTTAGGTTTTGGTTATTGAACTCAAGCTTTGTATCAACACTTGAAGATTAATAAAGCTTTCATTTTGCACTTTGGGTTCTTAGTGTTTTATATTCATGCCATTTACTTACTTGCTCTTTTATATTCATGCAATTTACTTTCTTGCATTGTTGTTCTTTTCCTTCTCTCTTTCTTTTGTTGTTTTGATGTTTGTGATTAATGGTGTTGTTAGGAAAAAGAATGGAATTGTAAGTTAAGGTTTTCGTTTCTCATTTCCTTTACCCGATATTTTCCATTGAACTCAGTCCAAACCCTATGCAAGCGCTCCGTTAGGCACCTTACCCTACCAAGATAACGGTGATCCCTAACCATGACCGGTTGCATTCGGTTTGGCCAGAGGTGAAATCCAAGGGACAAGAACGGATGGACAAGGGTCAATAAGCCGGATTTCACAAATACCGTGCTTAAGAACTCTAATCCACGTTGTTGCCGATTGCTCTAGCTTCATTGGTCAAGCTCGGCACAAAGGATTGATGACGGACTTCACTAACTTACACTAACCTATCTAATCCAAACAACGTATACTTTGCATATATACACATAGGTTAGAATCACACCTTTCCAACCCGCGCAATAACTTTTCATAACAAGAACGTAAAACGGACCGTCTCCCTGCGGACGACCCGTGCTCATCGCGGCTAACTACGCTCGACGCCGTCCTTGATCACGGTTAACTTTAGAATTTTAAAATACAGAGCGCGGAAACGCGCGCCGATCAGTAGCTTTTCCCAAAAGATTTTTTTAAAGGGTTATTTTCTCGGTTTCAACTTCTTAACACAGTTCCTGTTTTCTTCAGGTCCTCCAGCACTGCGCTCTCCTCGCCACTATGGAGTCCGAGGAGGTTGCCCTGGCGATAAAGAAGGTGGGTGAATCTTCCTTGCGAGAAGAAGAGCTTCTCCTTCAACTGCAGCAGGCGGAAGAAAAGGCGGCCCTCCTTGACTTACGATTGGGTGTCGAGGGCCTGACGGTTTCCAAGCTGAAGTAGTCTCATCGGCTCCCAACTGAATCCAACCGGGCTATCCAGGCCCAGATGGAGGAGGTGAATGGGCTCTTCGATTCCATGAAAAGGTCGAGGGACACCCTTAAAAAGGATGTTCGGGAAGCTTGCGAGGTAGCGAAGCTCACGGAGAGCCGGGCGGAGGGGACCATGGAGGTGTACAAGGAATCCTATGTCAACCTCGCTGACTCCACGGCCGTTGGGTGGCAAAATGCCCTTGACGCCGTCAAGGAAACCATGCCCAAGTTCGACGACCGCGAGCTCCGCGCAAGGTATCCCCTCATCGAGGAAGCGCCACACGGGGGAGCCTGAAGTCACCATTGTGGTCGCCGACGGAGGCGTAGAGCAAGAAGAGGTGATGGCTAAGAAGGCAGTCTGAGATATCCTTCCTTTTTTTAAGAATTTTGTAAGCCTCCGGGCATTTTTACTAGGCTGAGGAGCTCACAATACCTTGTATATAATTTTGAACGTAAATAAAGTATATATATTTTTTGGCTCAAGTGTTTCTGTCCCGCAAGTACATTTAGCTCGAAAGCCTTTTTTATCTCACAAGTATTTTTAGCTCGCAATCCTTTTTAACTCGCAAGTGCTAGGCGGGCGTAATGTAAAAGCTAGCAAATGGCTAGGCACTGGTCGACCGGTATCCATCCTTTCCCTGGAGTCAAGGGTATGAATCGAGCAATAGCCAAGTGTAGAAAGACCGGAGTCCTCCCTTTTCCCGGAGTCGAGGTGACGATCGTGCATCAAGTATGAATTGAGCGATAGCCAAGTGTAGAAAGACCGGAGTCCTCCCTTTCCCCGGAGTCGAGGTGACGATCGTGCATCGAGTATGAACCGAGCGATAGCCAAGTGCGAATAGGTCGGGGCCTCTCGATTCCTTCTTGGATGAACCGAGCAGGACATAACTCGGCCGTCTTTCGGCGTGTGTTTTGGTCCTATGCCTTCGTAGGGTAGGAAGCTACCCGTCGCGGATGGACTAAGCAGGAACCTACTCGGCGGCCTCACGACACTTCTTCATAGGGCAGGAAGCTACCCGTTGTGGATGAACCAAGCAGGAATCTGTTCGGTGGCCTCGTGATGAGAGCTTTAGATCCACTTCTTCATAGGGAAAGATGCCACCCTCAGCAGATGAACCAAGCAGGAATCTGCTCGGTGGCCTCACGATGAGGGCTTTAGATCTTTGGATCCACTTCTTCGTAGGGTAGGAAGCTACCCATTGCAGATGGGCCGAATAAGAATCTGCTCGGTGGCCTCATGATGAAGGCTTTGGATCCACTTCTTAGTAGGACAGGAAGCTACCCTCAGCGGATAAGCCGAGCAGGAAGCTACTCGGCTGCCTTTGGTCGTGGGCTTTCTGAATTCCATAGCTTCTCCTTAGGACGTCGTTCAACCTTCCGTGACCCGTAAAGGCGGGAAGGGTGACCGTCACAAACGACACATGGCAGTACTATATCGGGAAAGTGTGATATTCTGTGATTTGCGTTGTTGCGCGAGTAGATCTTGGCCGGTGGAAGATATTTGTTGAGGCTATAAGTATCGAAGGTATGGTCTCACCTTCGAATTCTCATATCAGTTTCTTCCTAGTCTTGTGTTTCCCGAAGATGACTAGCCACGCATATACCATCAGGGAGATCGTTTATCAGGACGATGTGTATTTCTATAATCTCGATCATTCCGAAAAGACGTACGAGGCGGTGATAGGCCGCTTGAAGGGCCACTGTGGGCGCTTACTTCCTCGGCGACCTCCTCTCCTTCAAGTGCTAATCTACGCAATATGGAGGACTTCCCTGGGTCTGTACAACACCCTGTCTCTGCGGTTGATGGACGAGGCATTTGATAAAATGCATACGGTCCATGAGTTTGGTCTGATCTCGAAGAGCAGGCGGGACCGCTCGGTAGACCTTCTTCTTGAGAGTTTCCAGAAAGGTTGGTCATTGCATCTTGCTCGGCGGGTGGGGAGCCTGGCGAGTCCGTGGCTTCTAGGGTCCACGGGTACCGTCAGAGGGAGCGGGCGGAGGCTGCTTGGGCCCGGCTGGAGGAACTTTCTTCTAAGTATCACAGACAATGTTTTCTTAATCCTCGCCCTCCTCTGCTATAATCGTTGTAAGGCTGGGGAACCAACAATACTTCCGAATAAATAAATTTGTCTTTGGCTATAGTGTATTGTCTCTTTCCTCCTTTCCATACTTCTTCTTTTTTTTTATAACCCCGGAATCTCGGGGCTGAGGAAAGTAACAAAAGGCTGGTGCCCCGGGGTCGTGCAGAAGTTTCCTCTGTGAGAGGGGTTAGTTCGGAAAACTTAGTTAATGCTGAAAGGAATTACATTATTTAGAAGAGGGTACATGTTTATTTATTGAACTTAAGCTTTTCAGCATTATATGGCCGAGGAAAATTACATCCCCCGGAGTCCTGTAGGCGGTATGCTCCACCGGGCAACGCTTCCGTTATGAGAAATGGTCCATCCCACTTCAGGGAGAACTTATGTAATCTCCCTTGGTCTATGAACTCGTTTCTTCGTAAGACCAGATCTTCCATCTTAAAGTCCCAATGTTTAACTTGGGTATTATAGTAGTGAGCAGTTTGCTGCTGATAGGCGGCTGCTCTGATTTGCGCTCGATCTCATTTTTCAAACAAGATGTCCAAGTTGCTTCGGAGTGCCAAGGTGTTAGCTTCATCGTCAAAGTGTTCGACCCGATAACTGGGCAGTCCAATTTCTGCGGGGACCATTGCCTCGGTACCGTAGCAGAGGCTGAATGGGATTTCTCCCGTGGGTATCTTTTTTGATATCCACAACGCCCATAGCACCCGCAGCAGTTCCTCGACCCAGCTGCCTTGCTTACCCTCCAAGAGGGCTCTGAGACCGCGGATGATGCCTCGGTTTGCTACTTTGGCCTGCCCGTTGCATTGTGGATGTGCGACCACGGCAAACTTCATCAATATGTGGTTGTCGCTGCAAAACTGTTTGACTTTATCGTTTTCGAAGTTGCTCCCATGGTCGGTAATTATGCACCTCGGGATTCCAAATCGGGAGATTATGTTGTTCTGCAGGAATTTTATCGTAGAGGCGGCATCCGGTTTCCTAATGGTACGGCCTCTATCCACTTTGTGAAGTAGTCCACAGTTACAAGGATGTATCTGTGTCCACCCGTACCAGTGGGGAGTTGGCCCACCATATCCATCCCCCATTACGCAAATAGCCAAGGGGAACTGAGTGGCATTAGTTTGGTGGCGGGGAGATGAGGTATGCTGCCGAAGAGTTGGCAGTTCTTGAATCCTCTGACCTGCTTCTCGGAATCCTAGTGTTTTCTTAGCCAATATTATCCCCGGAGCAGTGTCTTTTGGACAAGGGTACGGTCCCCTTGATGTGCTCCCCGACCCCTTTATGTATCTCTCGTAAAACGTAGTCTGTCTCGTGGGGGTCGATGCACCGGTGCAAAGGCTGAGTGTATGACTTCTTGTATAGGTTTTCATTGCTCTGGAAGAAATGTCGTGCTTTTGCCCGAAGCCGGCAAGCTTCTTCTCGGTCTTCGGGAAGTGCACTGCCCTTCAGGAATTCCACGAGGGGCTTTCTCCAATCTTGACCTTCTTCCTGAGTTGTGTAGATTTGGAGTGTTAGCTCTCCATCTTCCACGCTGGGTCGTGGTAAGAATTCGAAGAGGATATTTCTTTTATGATTGGCCGAATAGGAAGAAGCGAGTTTGCTCAAGGCGTCGGCCTGGGTGTTCAAGTTTTTGGGAATCTGCTCCACTTGGACTTCGTCGAAATTTTTCCGAAGCCTTTTTATCTCGCAAGTATTTTTAGCTCGCAAGCCTTTTTAACCCGCAAGTGATAGGCCGGCGTGATGTAAAAGGTAGCAAAAGGCTAGGCATAGGTAGACCGGTGTCCATCCTTTCCCCGGAGTCGAGGGTATGAATTGAGCGATAGCCAAGTGCAGGAAGACTGGAGTTCTCCCTTTCCCCAGAGTCAAGGTGATGATCGTGCGTCAAGTATGAATCGAGCGATAGCCAAATGTAGGAAGACCGAAGTCTTCCCTTTCCCCATAGTCAAGGTGACGATCGTGCGTGAGTATGAACCGAAGGATAGCCAAGTGTGAATAGGTCGGGGCCCCTCAATTCCTTCTTGGATGAACTGAGCAGGGACATAACTCGGCCGTCTTTTAGCGTATGTTTTGGACCTATGCCTTCGTAAGGTGTGAAGCTACCCGTCGCGGATGGACCAAGCATGAATCAAGTCGTCCACGTAAGCCCACTAGTCTCCTGGGGGCTGCGGAGGTGGAATTACGCCCCGTGGACTTTCGGGGCCTCGTATCCGGGCTTACGCCCCTACCTCTTGCCCCGGAGCCATCCAACAGTCGAACTTACACCCCCTTTACTCGTCTCTGAGCTGTTGTAGGGGCTGAGCTTTTTTGGCCTCCTGGCTCATCTCCGTGCCATCCGACAGGCTGAGCTTCCTCGGCCTTCCCGATCAACCGAGAGCGCGGAGCCTGAGCGCCCCGGCAACGGCTCCGTGTATCTTGCCAAAGCGAGATATCCGCCGCCCTACATTCCGCATCCTACATGGGTGCGTTCCCCCATTAATGAGCGGATCGCGCTATCAACGTGGGCATAACGAGGGGGTGTAACTGATGGCGAGGATCTCGGGTGCATCTCGCCGTGTCAAGAGCAACGTGTGTGCACGAAAACACCTATCAAGAGCAACGAGTGTGCCTGACAACAATATCAGATACATCTGATATGCATGAAGAATCCCGATTTAGTGCATCTGGTGTGCACCGAAATCACATCAAAGCGCGCCAAGTATGCGCAAGAATCCAAATCAAGTGCACAAGGTGCACGAAAACAATATCGAGTATCACAATCAAAATCGATGGTATACAACATACCTCAATCCAAATCAGGTATACCGTGATATAAAATCTCACATCCACGTGCATCAGCGTGCACAAAAATCAAATCAAAGTACTAAAAGTACATGAAAACTACACCGAAAGCACAAGTCAAATCACATACATGCCATAGGCATGAATCAAAATCAACCATCTCGAATGATATCAAATCGAAATTGAGTGCAACTGTGGTGCACGAAAACTCAATCATGCAAATAAATCGCCCAATATACCGAAATCCAAATTAACGGACACATGATATTCGAAACACCAAATCGCAAATCGTAAACATTGTCGTTGATGTGTCCTTCTTTCAAAGTCGAGAAGGTGTCGGTACATCCAAAGCTAGCAGAGCAAAATATCTACCTGCCTCCTGTTCATGGCCTGGCGCCTGGTGCCCTTAGGCTTTCGTCTCTCACTGCGAATTGCTAATTACATAGCTCCTCGGCTCAACGGCCCAATATGGAACGATGACGGAAATAGTTCCTCTCTGGCACATCCTCTAAAGGTCTCTGGCCAACTATCATGGTCACTCATAACATATCTCGTCGACGATGCCGAACTTTGGCCTACTGGGTGTGCATAATACGACCGATCCTGGGTTCAGGTCTCCTCGTTTACTATTTCCAGAAAGATCTTGTCGGGGTCTCTCCCAAATCCCGTTTCTGCTGAATTGCCTGGAAGTTATCACCCTTTACTAAATCTATTTCTTGTTCCGGAACGGCTGCATACTCATCACGACTCTTTCTGGAAGATATATCCACATTCAACGGCTTTGCATGCGTATCACATCTCTGATGTTAACAGAGTGGAACGTCATCTCATCAAGATCTCGTACGAACCTCTTACTCCACTTTTCTCTAATGTCGACTGATTCAGACTCGTCTCTTTGTAGCTGTATGGACTGCGCTACAACGGCTATACTCATACCTAAAGTCTCCCAAGTAATGTATCCCATCACATTATATCCAGACGATGTCAAACTTTTCGATCGATTCGTCAAAGTTCCATAATTTCCCGAGAACTCAACACTGGAGCATAGTTTATAATATCTAGTATATACCACAGTACCTATGGACTAGCCGTAGAAGGGCAAACCAAAGCCTCATTAATGGCACCGCGGAACTGCCGCAAACCCTAAGGTTCAAAAGCATTTCTATGGTCATTATGTCGAGTTAGGGTTTCATTCTTCTAGATGGTTCACAGAATTACTTGCATGTTTTTCCGAATACCTTAAACTTGGAAAAATGGGTTTCTGACATTCGATCGTTTCCTATCGACTCTCAACGTACCTGCGTGAAGTCTTCTCTAGTTTGGAATCAATCAATCTGATGATCTCGCATCGGGGTATGTAAACGAACCACATGTCCTAGTCATTCATCCAAGGGTGACTAGTGATCTTCTATCATGTCTCTACATATAAGCTCGTGCTGCAAAAGCTTCAAACATCTGGGACGATAACTCATCAGTCCCGGCAACAACTGGCTCATTTGCCTGCGCGCTAAACAATGCCTCAATCCTCAAGAATAGGTGATACATTAACGGTCATCACATTCTAGCCGGCCTCTAGCAGTGGCCCAATCCTCTGGTGCTGATCTGCACGTTCGAGAAACATAGTAAAACAATCCATCAAAATGCTCATATCGCGATAATCACAATAAAACGACACATCTATGCAATCGTGTGTCACCAGAAATACGCCCTGGTCAGTCCTCGTCCATGACGAGCTCATGCTGACCGCAACTCTAGCCGCAGCTCTCTCTGTCCGTGCAATCGTGGTAACAAAAACCACCAACCGATATCGATGAGGATGGATCATATGAACGAATAGAATACTGTGCAAAGAAATTACATCCTAAGACTTCTTAAGCGGAGTAGCGTATCGTAAGTATGCCGCGGAACATACACACGGTACGTCCCTCTACTTAAGTCACTTACTCCATCAACCTAGGTCAACCTATATGACGAAAGTTCGGGTCTAATACCCCATCGTCCAAGTCTAAGTTTCGTAAGGTCAAGACTAAGTTTCGAATATATACATATACACCCTAGACTCCGCATAGTCAAATATAAACTCGAACCAAGGTTAAACCTAGCACTCTGATACCAACTTTGTCACGACCCGAAATAGCACGTGACTGGCACTTGAATCATGTGAAATCTATAGGACCCCACCTAATTCGAGTAAGCCAAAAGCCCAGAAATCTAAACCATTTTTAAAGAAAGTGAAGGAAAAACTTATTTAAAAGTTAACATATAAGTTCATTGAAAGCATTTTAAAACATCAAGCCTTTTCCAAAAATTTCGGCTGTGTTTCCTTTGTAAATACTGGCCCCAAACGGGTACAAACATGAATCATCATAAGCAGTGAATAAAGACATCCCCAAGCGGGAGCTAGCTCTTCGCCAATTGGCGGACACAACCACGCAAGCAATATAATATACAACGCCGAAGGGCGAGAATCAAAACTCAGAATAAAACCGATAGTCTCACGAAAACCAGAGAACGAATCATAATAATACAAGCACGTGACTCTAAGGTCGAAAGAATATACATACAGGTCTTCTATGTCAAAAAATATACAAGTCTGGTTGATGGATGTCACGACCCGAAATGAAACGTGACTAGCACTTGAATCATATGAAGTCTATAGGACCCCATCTAATTCAAGTAAGCCAAGAAATCCCAGAAATCTAAACCATTTAAAGAAGGAAGTGAAGAAAACATGTTTTAAAATAAGCGGTTTTTAATAACATAAGCCGAAGTATGCATTTTTAAAATCTCAAGCCTGTTCTGAAAATTTCGGCAGAGTTTCCTTTGTAAATACTGGCCGCAAACGGGGCACAACATGAATAATATATGCACGATGATAAAAGGCATCTCAAGTTGGAGCTAGCTCTTCGTCAATTGACGGTCACAACCACGCAAGCAATATAATATACAACGCCGAAGGGCGAGGATCAAAACTCAAAAGGAAACTCAAATCAACAAGAAAACCATAATAATACAACGCGCGACTCTAAGGTCGAAAGAATATACAACCGGTCTTCTATGTCTAAACATAATACAAGTCTGGTAGATGGAGTTTCTAGATACAACTGAAATAACTAAAGTACACTGGTGGTCACGATATGAGTGAACCCACCTACCAAGATGTCACCCAGAATGGAAGCAGTGTGCCAGAAAGCCGCAAAGAACCTGTACAGCAAAACCTGCAAGAAACTGTGGCACAACGGGGGTGAGTTGCCAACTCATGACTAGAAAACATCATAGAGCAGAAATCGTATGTATGACTCAATCCTAGATCAATACGATCAGTAATATATATCCTCAATATGATAAAGTCTGAAGCATGATAAGCTGGCAAGGGTAAACATCTAAAAATAAGTGTAATACCAAGTGCTCGTGTCAGTGCCTCAGGTAGCAATATATCATAAACATGAGGTGTGATCAATGTAATCATCATGAAATCAGTGTCAACTATATCATGAAGTCTATAAGTATGTGGATATCATCCAACTATGTAATCAATGCCTGTATGCATGTGGATCTCGTCCATGTGTTAACCAATGACATAACAACATCATGCATGTAAAAGTCATAAAAGCATATGCATGAAAGTATAAGGATATAAATCAACGTGTGTCTCTCACGACACATCAAAATTATGGAACCTGAGTGTCCAGCATCGACACTCGAAAACATCATGAAACCCGTGTCCAGCATCGACACGTAAATCCTCATATCTCGGGCTCCGTCGGTCCGGATTGGCCCTCGGGCTCCGTCAGTCCGGATCGGCCCATATCATCTCTCGACTTCGGTCGGTATCCTCCGGATATCCGCCTAGTCCAAATACTATCACCGGTAGGTAGTTGTCCCTCTACCAGGCTCATTGTCATCCCCACGAAATCTCTCTCACACTGGGGTTCCATACCGGGTCCACCATGAACCCGCAAACGGATCATCTGCCTCCTCGAATCGGGGTTCACATGTCACACGTTTCAGAACCGAGAAAACGCATGGTGGACGCACTGAAATATCATATCAAGAAAAACTGGGTTTTTTAAAACAGTACAAGTTTTCTTTTGAAATAGTCATGGTTCTCAAATCCAGAAATCAAATGAAAATAGCATATCCCAATGCGTATAATCATAAAGCATGATGTATGCGACATATAATAGAAATGTAAGCATATCCGTATATCATGCAACATAAAACAGTAATATGCACCTATCGAGGGAAAACCGCTCTTTTAAATGAATCCAGTTTAAAAATATATCATGCGGTTCCCAAATCTCCAAAATCAAGCCAGAATCATATATGTATATGCAAAAATATATGTATGCAGGTATGAGTGTACAATATGTATGTACGCACGTATGAGTGTACAATATGTATGTACGCACGTATGAGTGTACAATATGTATGTACGCAAGTATGAGTCTACAATATGTATGTACGCAAATATGAGTGTACAATATGTATATACGCAAGTATGTCATGCAAGGAGTCATATGCTGATGCAACAGTCCTATTGTGTAGTGACATGGCAATTATCGATAATGAAGTGTGTGAGCCGGCAAGCAGGTGTACGTGGAACATACGCATCATCGATAATAGTAGTAGTGTCCTGACAGCATGGGTTTAATATAACAATAAACACATTTAAACATGCAATGCGATGCGAATAGCAAGAATATGTAGAAAATGAATAATAAACACAACAGTCAAGAATCTACATCAATATATATATATATATATGTCATACAGTTTTGCCATTTGAAATAACGGGAATCGTGGTGTTTAGAAAAATAAGGCCTACGGTGTTTTTAAGAAAAGATGCGTCTTTTGAAAATATCTGTAGAATCCCTTGGCCTGTCTTTAAAATACTAACAATTCATTAGTTTTTGAAAAAGGTATGACTCGAGTCTTGTCTAACATCTATAAGTGAACTACAGGACTAATCGAAAGGTAAGGAAACCACCTAAGCCTGAGTCGATACATAAAAATATAATAGTCGGTGATCCCGCCTCAATAGTATCACATACGATACAATATGCAATGACATCCTCGAGTCAAGAGTGCGGATCTATTGTCAATATAAATCTCGTACGGTAAATCCATCGTACGGCATCCCAATCTGGGTACGGGTCAAATATCACATTCATCTCATCATTTATCTGGTATCCTTGTCATCATATCTCATGAACTGAGATACTGATCTAAGTCTAGTACAAACTGATACCATCTGCATATATGTGCGTGTATGAAAACACACGCCTAAAGGCCCGCTAAAATCTCATTTCGTATCTCACAATACGAAACAAAATATATCACAGACCTCATAGCATCATGCCCAATCTCATTGACTCATCTCCAAATACCATATACAATCCTCATCATCCATGTGTAGGTATACGTATATATATATACATAGTCCCATACCTATGTGTGTATATATATACATATCCCCATATACGCACAAGTATAACAAAGTAAGCATGTGTGTGCGTGTGTGTGTAAACCTCATTCTAGGATTCGCGACTAAGAAGCTAAACTAAGTTACTTCTAACTACCCTAAACTAAACCATGAACACAAATCATATCTTGATAATCATCCACGTAACTTAAAACACATATATAACCATATATATATAACTATACTACGACTTGCGGGGGTGCTATACGCCATCCATCCGACTTCCCCCGTAGATATAATCTACTCGCATTGACCTTCGCTTGCCGATACAGACGTCGCCACGTGCTTGCTTATTCCCCCGAAGTCCACATGGGGGTACTTACATGTCACAACGTATTGTATCGCATTAAACTCCAAATCAAAACCCAAACGACACGCTAAATGCCTATAGATTAGAACCTACGGACTACGCCTTTCAAACCATCAAACTACCTTCGATATCGTCGTACAAAAGTCAAGTGATCGAGGTAAAACGCAAATACTAAAATCCAGAATCCAAAATACGAAAAATATAAACTCGAATCAAAACAGCAACTCATGAATTTATTCCTAGATTTTACTTAGGCAAAACTAGCCAATTTTTGCATATAGGAGGGGTCTAATTTACTGGAGATGGAGCTACAGACGAAGCACGAAGCCCAATGCTCAAGCTATGGCCGCAAATTGCGGCCAGAAGGGTTTTATTTGCGGCCCAGATGAGGGTGTAGGGGCTGGGGTCTTGGGGTTAGATTCCTAGGTGCCTGCACACTCCTCTGTGTTTGCTAAATAATTTTTCAGGTCTCCGAGTGTTAGCAGATTTCAAATTCCCTACAGAATTCCACAAAATAAGGATATCGGAGATTTCTAAGTTCGCTAATAGGGCTTAAGTCTCAGGTTTGGGTCTGAATTCTAGCACTAGGGGGGTTGTGTAGCCTCTACTAAGCTCAATCACATTTCACAACTCAAGAATTCCTAAACCATAACTAGAAATTTCCAAACCTCACTAAATATCGCCTAATCACTTCCAAACATGAATGGAAGCTAAAGTAAACCAAATTCCACACTAATGGTTAAGAATTTACCTCATTTGGCACTCATGAATCTCCTAGGGCACCAAAATGCAAACTTTCTTGGTCCAAAGTGTAGCTTGTGAGCTTGTGCAAGTTTTTTGTGAAGGGAAGTATGTGTTTTAGGGTTGTTTTGATGGTGTTTTGAGGTGTGAAGTGGAGGTGGAGATGGGGGCAGCAGCTCTTGAGAGAATTAAGGGAGGAAATGATGAAGGAATGAAGAAGGAATGGGAGCCTTGGTCCAAGGTTTGACCCCTGACCCTCTCTCTTTTGCCCAGCCCTCAATATTCTATCATTTCCTTTTTCTTTTCATTTCTTTTCTTTTCTTTGTTTTCTTTTCTCTTCTCAATTAAACACAAACCATGCATGAAAAATGAGAAAAAGCCATGATAAAAATGTAACAAGTGTTAAAATGATATGGTGCATGTTTTGCACAAAACAAGCTTAATGCGCGATTAACGATATTTAACCACGATTAGCATTAAAAGTAATATAATTAATTATATAAAAATCTATAATTGCTCAAATCTTATAAAACGCCTTCATTTTAGTAATTTCTATAATTTTCCAAATTTTTCCCAATTTATCAGTTTTTAATTATACCGCAATATTAAAATATTCAATATATTTATTATTAAATTATAAAAATTTCCAAAAATAATATTTTATTTTTCTGAAATGTTACAATCTTCCCCCTTCAAGAAATTCGGTCCCCGAATTTAAATTTAAACCCCTCAAATATTAAAACATTTCAGTAAAAAGTCCAAGTCGTCGGGGCTCCGAAATCATCAATACATAAGATGCATCATAGCGTAATGCATGGGCATGAAAAATGAGCAGATAAGTCCAAATCAAAACTCCATCAAGCATCCCGCAATCATCGAAGTCATGGTGAAGAAACAAATGTCAAATCCAATACGAAAACCAATATGATATAAATCAACACTATACATGTAAACATCTGGAGGAAATGCATGCCAAACCTTTCATGTTGCAGTGCGATGCGCGTAACGCGACACAGTAACGGACGTCTATTGTAAGAAAATAACTATATATATACTTATCCTTTGTTTAATATGTACGTCCCGACGTTTTTGAAAATAATTTAGAAGGGTTTCCTTGTTTTTAAACGTTTCGTGTCATATCAGACACGTAGGTAAATACTAAGGCTATAGCTCCCGTTTTTGGAAATCCCTTCGAAAGCTATGAATGCATGCAAAATATATCCAGGTACTGTCCTCTGACTAGTCCTGCTCAGTACGAAAACAAATAGCACATATCATAAAAACGTACCGCTCCATAAGAAATCAATCCTAAAGTGTATATAAGAATACCCAGTGCGTCTGGTGCGCACGGAAATCGAAATCCATGAATGTGCCATACATGTACACAGAAACAAAATCTAAGTGCAACGGGTATGCACGAAACACCTAGCAAAAGCAACGGGTGTGCCTGACAACAAATATCAGGTGCATCTGATATCCACGAAGAATCCCGATTTAGTGCATCTGGTGTGCACCAAAATCGCATCTCATAACATGCACCCACTCATGCACGAAAATCCAAATCAGGTGCATCCCTCATGTACAAATAAAATCTAAATCATGTGCATTCAACATGCACGAAATCATGAAATCCAATATCAAGCACCGAACATGTGCAAAATCCAATCCGAGCGCGTCAAATATGCGTAAGAACCCAATCAGGTGCAAAAGGTACACAAAACAAATATTGAGTATCACTATCGAAATCGATGGTATACAACACATTTCAATCCAAATCCAAATCAGGTATACCGTGGTATATAATCTCCCAACCATGTGCATCTGCGTGCACAAAAACAAATCAAAATACTAAAAGTGCATGAAAACTATGCCGAAAGCATAAGTCAAATCATATGCATGCCTTAGGCATGAAATCACAATCAATATCTCAAATGACATCAAAACGAAGTCAGGTGCAACTGTGGTGCACAAAATATGTATCCATGCACTGCAAGCATATGTGAACTATACCGAGTGCAAAAACCAAATCGAATGCGTACCATATGCATAAAATCAGCCCAACTGTGTGAAATCCATGAAATCATAAACATGTGCAGCCAAGGCACAAAACGATATCAAGTGCGATACTGTGCATAAATCATAAATCAACACAACGGTGTATAAAGCATATCTCAAGTGTAATAACTATGCACAAAATATAAATACCCAGTAGGTGCGGCCATGGTGCACGAAAACAAATATCATGAAACTCGGTCATCAAAACTAAATCATGCGAATAGATTGCCTAAAATACCGAAATCCAAAAATGACGGATGCGTGATATTCGAATCACCAAATCCCAGATCGTAAACACTATCGTCGATATGTCCTTCCTTCAAAGTTGAGAAGGTGCCGGTGCATCCCAAGCTAGCAGAGCAAGATATCTACTTGCCTACTATTCATGGCCTGTCGTCTGGTGCCCTTAGGTTCTCGTCTCTCATTGCAGATTGCTAGGTGTATAGCTCCTCGGCTCAACGGTTCAATATGGAAACGATAATGGAAGCAGTCCGCTCTGGCACATCCTCTAAAGATCTCTGGCCAACTATCATGGTCACTCATAACATGTCTCGTCGACGATGCCGAACTCTGGCCTGCTGGGTGTGCGTAATATGACCGATCCTGGATCCAAATCTTCTCGTATAGTATTCCAGAAAGGTCCTGTCGAAGTCTCTCTCAAATCTTGTTTCTGCCGAACTGCCCGGAAGTCGTCGTCCTTTACTAATTCTGTTTTCTTATTCCGGAACGGTTGCATATTCATCGCGACTCCTTCTGGAAGATATATCCTTATACAACGCCTCTACATGCGTATCACATATCTGATATCGGCGGAGTGGAACGTCATCTCATCAAGATCTCGTACTAACCTCTTACTCCATTTTTCTCTAATGTCGACTGCTTCGGAATCGTCTTTTCGTGGCTGCATGGACCGCGCTCCAACGGCTATACTCGTATCTGGAGTCTCCCAAGCAATGTATCCCATCACATGATATCCGAATGACGTCGAACCTTTCGATCGATTTGTCAAGGTTCCATAATCCCCCAAGAGCTCTACATCTTAGGTACAGTTTAATAGTATTCCAGTACATGCCACAGTACATGTGGACCAACTGTAGAAGGGTAAACCCAAGCCTCACTAATGGCACCGCTGAACTGCCGCAAACCCTAAGGTTTCAAAGCGTTCTCATGGTCATTATGTCGAGTTAGGGTTTCATTCTTCTAGAGGGTCCATAGCATCACTTGCATCTGTCTCTGAATACTTTAAACTTGGAAAATGGGCTTCTGACATTCGATCGTCTCTATCGACTCCTAACATACCTGTGTGAGGTCGTCTCTAGCTGGAATCAATCAATCTGATGACCTCGCATCGGGGTAGGCAACGAATCACATGTCATAGTCCTTCCCTTATGGGTGACTAGCGATCTTCTATCATATCTCTAAGTATAACTCGTGCGGCATAGCTCTAAACCTCTGGGGCGATATCTCGTCAGTCTCAACAATAACTGAATCATTCATCCGCACGCTGAACAGTGCCTCAATCATCAAGAATAATCTGTGCATTGACGGTCATCAAAATCTGGCTGGCCTTTATCAGTGGCTCAATCCTATGGTGCTGATCTGCACGTTCGAGTAATCTCGTAAAAGCGACCCATCAAATGCTCATGGCATGAAAACATAATAAAACGACGCCTCTATGCAATCGTATATCCCTGGAATCATGCCCTGGTCAGTCCTCGCCCCGTGACGAGCTCATGCTGACCGCAACTCTAGCTGTAGCTCTCTCTGCCCGTGCAATCCTGGCAGCAACACCATAGACCGATAATGATGAGGATAGATCATAGGAATGAATATAATGTTGTGCAAGGAAATGTACATCCTAAGGCTTCTTAAGCGGAGTAGCGTATCGTAAGTATGCCGTGGAACACACACACAGTACGTCACTCTCCTTAAGTCACCTACTCCATCAACCAAGGTCAACCTATGCGATGAAATTTTGGGTGTAATACCCCGCCGGCTAAGTCTAAGTTCCGTAAGGTCAAGCCTAAGTTCCGAATATGTATAAACGTTCTAGGCTCCACATAGTCAAACTTAGACTCGAACCAAGGTTAACCGGGCTCTGATACCAACTTTGTCAAGGCCCGAAAAGGAACGTGACTGGCACTTGAATCATATGAAGTCTATAGGACCCCATCTAATTCAAGTAAGCCAAGAAATCCCAGAAATCTAAACCATTTAAAGAAGGAAGTGAAGAAAACATGTTTTGAAATAAGGGGTTTTTAATAACATAATCCGAAGTATGCATTTTTAAAATCTCAAGTCTTTTCTGAAAATTTCGGAAGAGTTTCCTTTGTAAATACTGGCCCCAAACGGGGTACAACATGAATAATATATGCACAATGATAAAAGGCACCCCCAAGAGGGAGATAGCTCTTCGTCAATTGACGGTCACAACCACGCAAGCAATATAATATACAACGCTGAAGGGCGAGAATCAAAACTCAAAAGGAAACCCAAATCAATAAGAAAACCATAATAATACAACGCGCGACTCTAAGGTCGAAAGAATATACAACTGGTCTTCTAAGTCTAAACATAACATAAGTCTTGTTGATGGAGTTTCTAGATACAACTGAAATAACTAAAGTACACTGGTGGTCACGATATGAGTGAACCCACCTACCAAGCAGTCACCCGAAATGGAAGCAGTGTGCCAGAAAGCTGCAAAGAACCTGTACGGCAAAACCTGCAAGAAACTGTGGCACAACGGGGGTGGGTTGCCAACTCGTGAGTAGAAAACATCACAGAACATAAATCGTATGTATGATTCAATCCTAGGTCAATACGATCAGTAATATATATCCTCAATATGATAAAGTCTGAAGCATGATAAGGTGGCAAGGGTAAACATCTAAACATAAGTGTAATACCAAGTGCTCGTGTCAGTGCCTCAGGCAGCAACATATCATAAACATGAGGTGTGATCAATGTAATCATCATGAAATTAGTGTCAACTATATCATGAAGTCTATAAGTATGTGGATATCATCCAACTATGTAATCAATGCCTGTATGTATGTGGATCTCGTCCACGTGTTAACCAATGACATAACAACATCATGCATGAAAATGTCATAAAAGTATATGCATGAAAGTATGAGGATATAAATCAACGTGTGTTCCTCGCGACACATCAAAATCATGGAACCTGAGTGTCCAGCATCGACACTCAAAAACATCATGAAACCCGTGTCCAGCATCGACACGTAAATCCTCATATCTCGGGCTCCGTCAGTCCGGATCGACCCATATCATCTCTCGATTCCGGTCGATATCCTCCGGATATCCACCGAGCCCAAATACTATCACCGGTAGGTAGTAGTCCCTCTGCCAGGCTCATCGTCATCCCCATGAAATCTCTCTCTCGTCCCGGGGTACCATACCGGGTCCACCATGAACCCGGAAACGGATCATCCGCCTTCTCAAATCGGGTTTCACATGTCACACGTCTCAGAACCGAGAAAACGCATGGTGAATGCACTGAAATATCATATCAAGAGAAACCGGGTTTTTTAAAACAGTACATGCTTTCTTTTGAAATAGCCACGATTCTCAAATCCAGAAATCTCATGAAAACAGCATATCCCAATGCGTATAATCATAAAGCATGATGTATGCGACATATAATAGAAATGTAAGCATATCCGTATATCATGCAAAATAAAACAGTAATATGCACCTATCGAGGGAAAACCGCTCTTTTAAATGAATCCAGTTTAAAAATATATCATGCGGCTCCCAAATCTCCAAAATCAAGCCAGAATCATATATGTATGTGCAAATATGTATGTATGCAGGTATGAGTGTACAATATGTATGTACATAAGTATGAGTGTACAATATGTATGTGCGCACGTATGAGTGTACAATATGTATGTACGCAAGTATGAGTGTACAATATGTATGTATGAAGGAGTCATTTCATGATGCAACAGTCCTATTGTGTAGTGACATGGCAATTATTGATGATGAAGTGTGTGAGCCGGCAAGCAGATGTACGTGGAACATACGCATCATCGATAATGGTGCTAGTGTCCTGACAGCATGGGTTTAATATAACAATAAACACATTTAAACATGCAATGCGATGCGAATAGCAAGAATATGCGGAAAATGAATAATAAACACAACAGTGAAGAATCTACATCAATATATATATAAATATATATATATATATATATGTCATACAGTTTTTCCATTTGAAATAACACAAATCATGGTGTTTAGAAAAATAAGGGCTACGGTGTTTTTAAGAAAAGATGCGTCTTTTGAAAATATCCGTAGAATCCCTTGGCCTGTCTTTAAAATACTCACGATTCGTTAGTTTTTGAAAAAGGTATGACTCGAGTCTTGTCTAACATCTATATGTGAACTACAGGACTAATCGAAAGATAAGGAAACCACCTAAGCCTGAGTCGATACATAAAAATATAATAGTTGGTGATCCCGCCTCAATAGTATCACATACGATACAATATGCAATATGACATTCTCGAGTCAAGAGTGCGAATCTATCGTCAATATAAAGCTCGTACGGTAAATCCATCGTACGGCATCCCAATCTGGGTACGGGTCAAATATCACATTCATCTCATCATTTATCTGGTATCCTTGTCATCATATCTCATAAACTGAGATACTGATCTAAGTCTAGTACAAACTGATACCATCTGCATATATGTGCGTGTATGAAAACACACGCCTAAAGGCCCGCTAAAATCTCATTTCGTATTTCACAATACAAAACAAAATATATCACGGAATTCATAGCATCATGCTCAATCTCATCGACTCATCTCTAAATACCATATACAATCCTCATCATCCATGTGTAGGTATACGTATATATATATATATATATATATATATACATAGTCCCATACCTATGTGTGTGTGTGTATATACATATCCCCATATACGCACAAGTATAACAAAGTAAGCATGTGTGTGCGTGTGGGTGTAAACCTCATTCTAGAGTTCGCGACTAAGAAGCTAAACTAAGTTACTTCTAACTACCCTAAACTAAACCATGAACACAAATCATATCTTGATAATCATCCACATAACATAAAACACATATATAACCATATATATATATATATAAGCTATACTACGAACTGCGGGGGTGCTATACGCCATCCACCCGACTTCCCACGTAGATATAATCTACTCACATTGACCTTCGCTTACCGATGCCGACGTCGCCACGCGCTTGCTTATCGTCCTGAAGTCCACATAGGGATACCTACATGTCACAACGTATCGTATCGCATTAAACTCCAAATCAAAACCCAAACTACACGCTAAAAGCCTATAGGTTAGAACCTACGGACTACGCCTTTCAAACCACCAAACAACCCTCGATATCGTCATACAAACGTTAAGTGATCGAGGTAAAACGCAAATACTAAAATCCAGAACCCAAAATAAAAAAAATATAAACCCGAATCAAAACAGTAACTCATGAATTTACTCCCAGATTTTACCCTAGGAAAAACTAGCCAATTTTGCATACAGGAGGGGTCTAATTTACTGGAGATGGAGCTACAGACGAAGCACGAAGCCCAGTGCTCAAGCTCTGGCCGCAAATTGCGGCCAGAAGGGTTTTATTTGCGGTCCAGATGAGGGTGCAAGGGCTGGGGTCTTGGGGTTAGATTCCTAGGTGCCTGCACACTCCTCTGTGTTTGCTAAATAATTTTTCAGGTCTCTGAGTGTTAGCAGATTTCAAATTGCTTACTGAATTCCATCAAATACGGATATCGGGGATTTCTAAGTTCGCTAATAGGTCTTAAGTCTCAGGTTTGGGTTTGAATTCTAACACTAGGGGGTTATGCGGCCTCTACTAAGCTCAATCACATTTCACAACTCAAGAATTCCTCAAACCCTAACTAGAAATTTCCAAACCTCACTAAACATCGCCTAATCACTTCTAAACAAGCATGGAAGCTAAAGTAAACCAAATTCCTCACTAATGGTTCAGAATTTACCTCATTTGGCACTCATGAATCCCCTAGGGCACCAAAATGCAAACTTTCTTGGTCCAAAGTGTAGCTTGTGAGCTTGTGCAAGTTTTTTGTGAAGGGAAGTATGTGTTTTGGGGTTGTTTTGATAGTGTTTTGAGGTGTGAAGTGGAGGTGGTGGTGAGGGCAGAAGCTCTTGAAAGAATGAGGGGAGGAAATGATGAAGGAATGAAGAAGGAATGGGAGCCTTGGTCCAAGGTTTGACCCCTCACCTTCTCTCTTGCCCATCCCTCAATATTCTATCATTTTCTTTTTCTTTTCATTACTTTTCTTTGTTTTCTTTTCTCTTCTCAGTTAAACACAAACCATGCATGAAAAATGAGAAAAAGCCATGATCAAAATGTAACAAGTATTAAAATGACATGGTGCATGTTTTGCACAAAACAAGCTTAATGTGCGATTAACGATATTTAACCGCGATTACCATTAAAAGTAATATAATTAATTATATAAAAATCTATAAATGCTCAAATCTTATTAAACTCCTTCATTTTAGTAATTTCTATAATTTTCCAAATTTTTCCCAATTTATCGGTATTTAATTATACCGCAATATTAAAATATTCAATATATTTATTATTAAATTATAAAAATTTCCAAAAATAATATTTTATTTTTCTGAAATGTTACAATGGAGTTTATTAGATACAACTGAATATAAATAAAGTACGATGGTGGTCACGATGCAAGTGAACCCACCAACCAAAGCAATCCCCCGGAAAGAAGCAGTGTGCCAGCAAAGCCGCCAAGAAAACCTGTACGGCAAACCTGCAAGAACTGTGGCACAATGGTGGTGAGTTGCCAACTCGTGAGTAGAAAATATCACCGAGCAGAAATCGCATGTATAACTCTATCCTATGTTATACAATAATATCCTCAATATATATAAAAACCCGAAGCATCTAAATATGGCAAGGGTATACATCTATACATAAGTGTAATACCAAGTGCTCGTGTCAGTGCCTCAGGTAGCAGCATATCACATATACGACGTCTGAATGCAATAAGAATGAAAACAGAATACATCATAAATAAGAAAACTGTTTTCTTGTCTCAGTGAGATTTCTGTATAAGAACCGATGTATCATCAATGAAATCATATAGAATCCGTATCAAGTATCGACACAAAACAGATATCCAAATATCTCAAATCTCGGGCTCCGGCAATCTGGACTGGCCCATATCATCAAATCTCACTATCTCAGGCTCCGCATGATCAGGATTGGCCCATATCCATGTCTCTCATAACTCCGAACAGTATCCTCCGGATATCCATCGAGTTTCCATACAATCACTGGTCAGTAGTGCTCCCCTGCCGGGCTCAAACGCCTTTCTATACGATCTTCTTGCCCCGGGGTACCGCAGTAGGTCTACCATGCACCCGCAAACGGTCCCTCCCCTACCTCGAATCGGGTGTATGATACCACTCGATAACCGAGAAAACTCATGGTGGACACCTCTCAAGTCATATCACGAGAAAATAGCACTTTTTATCTTTTGAAATGAAAATGAGTATATAAAATCTTTGCTGTTTCTCCAAATCCAGAAATCTCATGGAAAATCCGAAATCTCAAACTCAAGAGTAAATAAACAGTGAATTACCAGCATAAAGCTCCATAATATTGCATATCAGCATGAACGTATAAATGCATGAAGTATCTCAGTAATAAATGCAATGTCTAAACTAACATATGACAGCAAGCGTACTAGATAACATGTTGGAACTACCCGCTAGCAAGTTATACCAATAATGTAATATTCTCTAAAGTGTACGTGTCATGGCAGTTACCGATAATGATGTGTGTGAGCCGGCAAGCAAGTGTTCGTAGACATACGCATCATCGGTAATGGTGCTGGTGTCCTAACAATATGGGTTTCATAATAGCAAAAGAAACTACATGTATAAGCATGCATGCGATAAGAATAACATGAATATATGGAAAGGATGTAGTAACTGCAAACATATAGGGATATACCTTTGTCTATACACGAGTCATATAGTTTTGGCATTTGAAAGTAGCACGAATCGTGGTTTTAAGAAAATAGGGGTTACGGTGTTTTTAAGAAAAGGTACATCCTTTGAAAGTCTATAATATAT